>CM074723.1:17494902-17694902 GCA_037306005.1 Rhinophrynus dorsalis
ACACATTGGGGGAGTGGATCTATGTGGTCAACTCGTACCACTGTACCTCACTATGAGAAAGTACAGGACATGGTACAGATAGGTTGATGCTTACATGATGCAGACAGAAATATACAATTCTTATTTAATTTTCAAATTGGCAAACCCCACTCCAAAATTGAGTACAATTTTGGGTGCCTGTTCTAAAAAAAGACATTACTGAACTGGAAAAGGTGCAGAGACGCGCAACAAAAATGATAAAGGATCATTTTTGTTGAGAGAGACTAGCCAAACTGGGTTTGTTTACATTAGAGAAGAGACGTCTAAGTGGTGATATGATTACCATTTACAAATACATTCAAGGTCAATACAAAGAACTACTCCAATTAATTATTTATGCAAAGAGCTGGGCTAAGAACAAGAGGTCATCCATTAAGACTAGAGGAAAGGCACTTTCGACTAAAACAAAGGCAGGGATTCTTTACAGTAAGGGTGGAAAGTCTATGGAATTCTTTGCCTCGGGATGTTGTGCTTGCAGATAATGCAACTGCATTTAAAAAAGCAATGGATGCCTATCTAGCACAGAACAATATTGACAATTATGATAGATGGCTTCAAAGCAGATAGGATATTGATCTGGGGAACTATTTGACTACCAGTTGGAGTCAGGCTCCCCCACACACTTGGGACTAGATTGGAAATGCCTCCAGAGGGCTTTTTATTGCCTTCCTCTGGATCAACAGGGGTGTTATTGGCATGGGCTGGACTTGATGGACGCATGTCTTTTTTCAGCCTTATCTACTATGTTACTATGTTACTATGTTTTTGCAGTTTCAACTTCATCTAATTTCCAGATTCTTATTTCAAGGGGCACCAGACGTAATTCCACAAAGTCCTAGTGTACTACACTTTCTTGATAAAATCCCCCAAACCCCCAAAAGTAAAAACCACAGGAGTGCTGCAGAGTTTGCTACACCAAAAGAATATGGACAGACACCACCTGATTGTCCTGATTGCCCTGCAAAACCTGGGTTCTGCATGGTGACTGCTTCAAGCAATACCGTGTAGGCACAATGCAGTAATGCTGTAAAGGTTATTTATTTCGCCACTTTTTTCCACGACATATCTTGTTTTTTGTATTTTTAAAACCACGTTCCTCATTAGATATAACACTATCAAAATATAATGGGAAGCAATGCATCCTAAGTTTTTCCATGTCTGAAAATGGAAATGTGCTTGTTCCCAAATGGGCCCAGTAGCTCCCCCAAACCCTGATAAACCTATGCATATGGGGCATTGCTGTACTCAGACGATGTAGCAGAACACTAATTTGATGCACTTACAAACATCTCCAAATATCCACAGTAACACTAAAATATAGGTGTGAAAAAATGATGTTTCTCTTCCTTACTGCAGGATTTGGGAGAGATTGGTGATAACGTGGCAGCGAAAAAATTGCCAGACTGCACCTAGAATGAAACCCAGGGTTGTCTACTCTTCTAAAACATATATTTGGAGTAAAAATTTCTTGCAGCATTGCCAAACAGCCCCAAATGAGAAAAGGCACCAGTTAAAGCAGAACCTTAACTATAGTTAAAGTTGCCTTGCAATAATTAGGCAGGTGGCGACTAGCTTAATAATAGTTATATTACCTCTTAGACAGTGGCGTAACAATAGGGGGTCACACCTGCGACCATGCCCGTTACTCCAGGGGTCCGGCTGCCCCTGCAACCCCATCGCCATGCTCTCACAGCAACTCAGCTGATCTCCCGGCGCTCTAGTAATGCAGAGCGCTGGGAGATGACATCATCTCCCAGCGCTCTGCATTACTGAGAACCGTGCGGGAGAGGGGAAGGTGATGGAGGTAGGAGATGAACACAGGGCAAAGTGATGGTTTTGGGGGGGGCAATGTGCAGACAATGTGGTCAGGGGGCCCATGGCAATTTCTGTACCAGGCCTCGGTGGCGTCTAGTCACGCCACTGCTCTTAGTACTACACCATTCTAAAGAAATCCTTAATCTTCTGAGACTGACGGCCAGCTTAGTGTACTCTACGTGCCTGTGCTGTCAATCCCTTCCGGTTACCTTGTGGCACAGTGCAATCGTTCTTAATGGAGACCGGGACTGACGGCGCAGGAGTGCAGACAAGATGTCTGCACTGATGCCAAGCTTCCGGTCTCGGAGGAGTAAGGATTTCTTTAGAATGGTATAGTTCTGAGAGGTAAGAAAACTATTATCAAGCTAGTCACCACCTGCCTAATTATTGCAGGGGGACTTTACCTACAGTGAAAGTTAATCTTTAAAGGGATAGTAATACTTAGTTTTATCTTTATTTTATTTTGTAGACATTAAAAAAACATGAAGAACGATATAAGTCTTATCTCTCAAACCTTTATGGTTTGAGAGATATTCACAAGCAAAGTTTCCCCTCCCGCCCCTTTTACCTGGTGTAAGCCATCTCTTCTCTGATGTGGAATCCAGTCCATAGATCAGACAGATAACAGGAGACAATCTTCTTCCTATGAGAACAATGAAAGCCCTGCCCCACTTGACAAGTTTTCAGGTTTTTTTCTTATCTTGATTGAAGATTGTCCCTCTGTGCAGTCTACCTGGGCACCTCCCTTCTGATCTGGCTGAGCAGTGTTACATCAGTAAAAGGGGCGGGAGGGGGATAATTTGTCATTGAATTACTCTTGTACTACAACTCTGACAGAATTGAAATAACACTCTCCAAAGTCCAAATACTGTGATGATTAATTAGAGCCGCTTTTATTATGAAACATTACTATCCCTTTAAGCAAGCTGTAAAAATGGTGTGTCTGGAAATGGAAACGCACATGTTTCCAAACTCCTCCGATGGCGGAAGAAAAGAATTGTACTTATAGCCTTACATTGCTTTCCAACAATTTTACAGTCACATATTTTATTAAACCAATTTTATATATCCCTCCTGCTATAGCTTAACATCATCTATACAATTCCATTAAGATTCGGTAACACATGGCATTAATATTTAATCACTAAAACTGCCTTTATTTTGTTGGCATTTTGTTTTACATAGGTTGCTACACGATTCTTATTTGAACCACAGCCATTTTTACCCAACTTTTCAAAAACGTCAACAGATTGGCGTTAGCACCTAGAGAAAAGGTTGCTAAACATTTCAATAAATCCTTATATTTCATTGTGATTACTTTAGACCCACACACACTGGAAATCCTGGGTTTGTCCCTCGTAGTTTTGATTTTCTCAATATGAAAAGTCCTACAAAACAATTTTTCATAAACAAAATTTTATTTTAAAGTGGATAAATTCCTCTCTGGCACTCAAAGAATTACATTTTTAATAAAATGGTTAATATAAACCTTTGAAATCTCTTTGGAAATCACCTATTTGTTTAGAAGTGACAGTACCAATGCTGGATTTGCCCGGAGCTGCAACCGTTACCTGCACTGTCTCTTTGCCTTTCTCCATCAGTGTGTAAAATCCCTTTCTGTTGTGTGTATTCTAGGAAAATGCTCCGTCTCTACATAATTAATGCCCATGTTTGACTGCAACTTCAATTTTTGTCATCTTTTTTATCTCTGATGATGCTTTACTCCTACATTTAACTTACGGTAGTTCCTAAAGACCTGCACTAAAGCTTTAAAGAACTGAAGCTTTCAAGGAACTAAACCACTGTTAGATATGAATATTTAAAATCTTTATGTAATTGTGGCCTTTACCCAGAGAACAAGCGTCTTTCGATTCAAAACACACAACCGGCCACTTGTATTCAGCAAGATTGCAACTGCATCACAAGTAGGCAAAAGAAAATAATGCCTTTGATTTCAATGGGGATTTTAACTCCTTGAATGTATATATATAAAAAATACAAAATTGGCTGCCAAAAGTGCTCTTCCTGTGTCACCTGTTATGTCATACCCTCCTCCTTAACCCCTTCCTGACAAGTGACATCTCTTCTCAGATGTGGAATCCAGTCCATAGACCAGACAGATAATGTAGGGGACAATCTTCTTCCTATGAGAACAATGAAAGCCCTGCCCCCCTTGACACGTTTTTCATGTTTTTCCCTTATTGTCCCTTTCTGCAATCTACCTGGACACCTCCCTTCTGATCTGGCTGAGCAGTGTTACATCAGTAAAAGGGGCGGGAGGTGGATACTTTGTCATTGAATTACTCTTGTACTACAACTCTGACAGAACTGAAATAACACTCTCCAAAGTCCAAATACTATGATGATTAATTAGAGCTGCTTTTATTATGAAACATTACTATCCCTTTAACACAAATGCATCAAGACAGATATCCCATGTCCATGCCGGTGTTATGTTTTATCTACCAATCTGTTTTTAACCTAGTATATAAATATTTCATTATTTTAACAGTTTTTATCCCCGATGAAGTGAGCCATATTCTCATGAAACGCGTTGGGAAATATTGTAAGTAATAAAATAGATCTACTTCAAGATTGGCGTCTCCTATGAGATTCATTTGATGTGCTTTAATGTGTGCGGTATCTGGTGAGTGGATTTCAAACGGGCCATATCCTGGGGTTGACCTTTTTAAAGTTTACCCTTAGAGAAGTTGTCTCCCTTTATTCCACAGATAAAGAACAGCACATACAGGGTTACCAAGTGCATTCATTGTTTCCTGATTGGGCATTCGGATACATCTTCAGAACGAACCAAGATTTCCTCTCATTACTGGCTACTGTACAAGTTACATTTTAGTAAGTGCACCTATTATTAGCGTCAATACTTCTATTTAAAACAGACTCTTTCGGATTGTTTGCACTTTGTTCTTTTCTCCAGATCATGAATGAAGTCATAAAGAAAATGAAATGGAATTAAATACAATGTGACAGAGATAAAGATGTTCAGTAGAAATAATGAAGCAAAGTTATCTACAAATACACAACTGGATTATTGCCTTGATGTATCAGATCGTGACAAAGGACAATCAGCTAGACATATTGTCAATCTATTAAAGTAATTAATCAGCTTGAAAGAGGGACTTCCGCTCAATACGTCAATCCCATTTCTGGGTCAATTAAACATAGTGCCTAACAGTGTATTGCAAAGTTCTGAGAAGAAGGAGACATGCGGAGAATTATCCAATGGACACTAAAAGCATTACAGGAAAGTGAATGCTACATTACATGTCCATGACTCTTAATGTAGTATGTAGAGTACAGTTTCTTGTAGTCATTAAAAGTCTGGTACTCCAGCTCATCGCTACGGACCAAGTGCACAATAAAAGAAGCGAAATACATGGCTTGCAAGGGAAAAAATTGAACAGGTTACTCAATTTCAATGTCCCATTTAAGGAAGTCTAGGGAAGTCTATTGTTTTGCAAACTTAAAGGGATAGTAATACTTCATTTTATCTTTATTTTATTTTGTAGACATTAAAAAAACATGAAGAACGATATAAGTCTTATCTCTCAAACCTTTATGGTTGGAGAGATATTCACAAGCAAAGTTTCCCCTCCTGCCCCTTTTACCTAGTGTAAGCCATCTCTTCTCAGATGTGGAATCCAGTCCATAGTCCAGACAGACAACAGAAGGGGACAATCTTCTTCCTATGAGAACAATGAAAACCCTGCCCCCCTTGACAAGTTTTTTAGGTTTTTCCCTTATCTTAATTGAAGATTGTCCCTCTCTGCAGTCTACCTGGGCACCTCCCTTCTGCTCTGGCTGAGCAGTAAATGGGGCGGGAGGGGATACTTTATCATTCAATTACTCTTGAACTATAACTCTGACAGTATTGAAATAACACTCTCCAAACACCATGATGATTAATTAGAGCTGCTTTTATTATGAAACATTACTATCCCTTTAATTTCAGCAAAATCTAAAAGTTTCAGTTGCTGGTGCTCTCCACTTGTGATAACCCAGTGTAAAGTGGATGGAGTTATGCTTTAAAAATGTTTTGTTATTCACAGTTAATGAGGCTAGTTATTGGTCCGATCTCAAGCATCAATATGTGCACATTTTGCACGTCCCATACTTTCTTGCTCCATAAAACTTACATACATGCGTCATAGTACATGTATGGGGAGATCAAAATAGAGGATAACTCAAAGACAGGGTCTCAATCCCCAATTCCCTCATCCTCTAAGTGCTGGGGAAAGGGGGTAACCCGATATCCCTCCATAATATGGGTTAACTTGACCCGGGGACATATACCCCACAGAGCACAATGGACCCCCTGCTATGGGTGCTCTGTGCTCAGTAGGGCATCCTTCATAGTGCTCCATTTTGGAGTCCAGAAAAGACAACAAACTAAAGAAAAAACAAAAGGAGATGAATTAAATAGAAACAAAACATTATAAAAGTGACAAATAAAGCCAAAAAAAGAATTAAATAAAAATCGTACAAAGGAATTATAGAATTATAGACCGGTGAGTTTGACCTCTGTATTGGGAAAACCGCTAGAAGGGATAAAAGGGATTATATTCAAAACATAAGATCATTAAAAGGAATAAACATGGTTTTATGAGGAATAGATAATGGCAAACTAATTTTTTCACGTCTGATTTGCAGGCACACTTTGTAGACCATTCCAATGAAGTACTTCTTTTCAGATCTCTGTATCTCAACTCTGCTGAAGAGCCATCGGTCGGTCAAATGACCAGAATCCACTTCAGTGCCATAGAACGCTGGCCTATTGGTGACCCTTGAGGACTGAACATGGACAGCCCTGCTCTAGAGTACCAGACTTTTTATGACTACAAGAAACTGTACTCTATAACTGAGGTTCTCAGCCCATGCCCTCAGTGGCCACTAACAGGCCAGAATTTAGGAATTTCCCTGCTAGAACACAAGTGTGGTGATCAGAGGCTCAGTCACATTGATTAACTCACCTCTACTCTTAAAAGGAAATTCTCAGATCCTGGCTTTTTAGTAGCCATTGAGGGCACGGGTTGAGAACCACTGTTCTATAAATAACATTAATAGTCCTAGACGTGTAATGTAGCACTCACTTTCCCCTAATGTTATTAGTATCCTAGGCATCATTTACCAAGTGTCTCCTTGCGCTGGTATGCACTATGTTTCATTAACCCAGAGTCTGACGTATTAAGCTTAAGTCACTCTTTCATGCTGATTCATTACTTTAATAGATTGACAATATGTCTAGCTGATTTCTCCTTGTCATGATGTGATATATCAAGGCAATACCCCAGTTGTATATATATTTGCTTCATTATTATTATTGAACATCTTTATCTCTGTTACATTGTATTTATTTCAATTAAGTCTATTTTCCTTTATTACTTCATTCATGCTCTGTTTGTTTCCATGGGTATGGGGGATATCTGCCTCTTGATGCATATGTATTAGGGGGTATGACATTACAGGTGACATAGGAGGAGCTGTTTTGGCTGCCATCTTTGTACTTTCTCTCTCTCTCTCTCTATACATATATATATATATATACATATGGGGGGGACGATTGGGAATTGTGAAACTGCACGATGATACGTTTACACCTGATTACATCACCCTGTTTTTCAGAAGTCCTGAGAGCGCTTGCCTTTGTTTAATATTAATGCTATATATATATATAATTGAGTAATTTTCATGGAAGTCCATATTTTATTTTTTTGTGCCATTAGTGTCAAATTGGATAGAGTTCGCAGTCTGGTTCCTATAATATCTGTTCTGCGGCAGGTTAAATGTGTCAACACAAATATGTGTCAAAATCTGCAGAAAATTGCAATCATTTAATCTGGTGCATGGCAGAAAATGCAAAGGCACGTATTTATAGAAACAAACTGGAGTTATTCTGCAGTAAACCAATTGCACCATTGGGGACAATAAAAAGGAGTAAATTCCCATGGACTTTAGTACAGCTTTTTAATTTAGCGGGAATTTTAATTTGTCCCCTATGGTCAGTGGTGCAACAATAGTGGTCGCAGGGGTCGCAACTGCAACCGTGCTGTCACTTCAGGGGTCCAGCCAACCCCTGCTCAGGCACGTGAACACAGATACCAAGGGGGGCTTGAGCACCTGCCCTTTTTGTCCAAAGTGCCCTTATGCCCTTTTAACAAAAAAAAAATATAATAATAATTATGAGAAGTGCCCTTTTTTTTCATTTGAGCCACTGCCCCCCAAAATGTCTGTGCACGTCCCTGCCCCTGCTATACCACCGCCACTTCCAGCATTAAAAAGCTTTGCTGGTGGAAAGATCAGACAGGCAAGCTGAGGTCTGTGCCTTCTTCAGCACAGACCTCTATGATCAGCTTCCTCACTGTCCCCAGCCATCTAGTAATGCAGAGCGCTGGGAGATGACATAATCTCCTAGCGCTCTGCATTACTGGACAGAGGAACACATGGGAGCTCAGAGCTGCCCATAGAAGTCTGTGCAGAAGGTGGCACAGACCTCTCCTGCCACACCACTGGACCACCAGGAATGAGGCCCCTCTCCTGAGTCAGGAAGGAGATGGACAACTGGAGCACATTTGTGGAGGTGGACAATAAGGGCACATTTGTGGAAATGGACTTTGTGGAGGTGGACAATGGGGGCAATGTGGAGGTGGACATTGGGGGCAATGTGGAGGTGGACATTGGGGGCAATGTGGAGGTGGACAGTCGGGGCAATGTGGTCTGGGGCCCATGGCAATTTTTGCACCAGGGCCCAGTGGCTTCTAGTTACTCCTCTGCCTATGGTTCAGTTGGTTTACTCCAGAATAATTGCAGTTTGCTTCTATAAATATAGGATAAAGTTCTGTGACCCAATTAACCATTTGGAGGACACCAACGCATTTCACTGCAATACACTGGTGACTTCTTAAAGGGATAGTAATACTTAAAATGTAACAAAAAAATATGTTGTAGGGTTTATCCCCCTGAGTAAAACAACAGTACTCCCACTGCTGAAAGGTGTTTCATTCAAAAGTTATTAATTTTTAAAGTTGAATTTTTTAGGTGCAATATCACAGTGGCCTGAAATTGTACAGTGGCGCTGTTGCTACACCATCCTATGGAGATTTATGGTCCTGGGACCAGAGCTGCCCATAGGATCGTGTAGCAACAGCGCCACTGTACAATTTCAGGCCACTGTGATATTGCACCTAAAAAATTCAACTTTGAAAATTAATAACTTATGAATGAAACACCTTTCAGCAGTGGGAGTACTCTTGTTTTACTCAGGGGGGTAAACCCTACAACATATATATTGTTTTACATTTTAAGTATTACTATCCCTTTAAGCATCAAAAGGGTTAAGGTATTTCTTCACAACTTGCTTATTTCTCGGTTTAGCTATAAAAAATAAATGTTATAAATGTTTTGTTTTGACAGCAAGGCTTTTGAGAAATCAATTAAAATAATTGAAATTCATTCCGTAAAGGGAATAAAAATGTACCTACGTCTCTTTACCACTGAACTGATTCAACTAAACGTGTATCAGATGTTATAAGAGGTGTAAGGGTTTTTCATTTTTGTGATCCTCAGCTTTGCCAAGTAAAATCTAAAGGGAAATGTATTAATATGATTCCGCACTATAACATGAACTGGATGTATTTTTTTAGGCCTGTACCTACCTAACGCAAATTCACTACTTATGCCAAAAATAATCCCCTTAAAGGTATAGTAATACTTCAAAAGTACTATACCTTATATTGAAGCCCTTAAAAAAATGAATTAAATGCCACCAGCGGCATCTCTCAAACCTTTAAAACCTTTTAAACTTCGCTCCCCCTGCCTCTCCCCTGATGTCAGCGTTCTTGCTGCAGCAGGAGAATCCGTTCATTGAATGAAGCGGAGGCTCTTCAGCACAGCCAGATCTCGTTATAGAAGAAACGATCCTTCACTAAAACGGTCTTCTACGTGTGCTTGGTAACCAAGCACACGTAGAAGACCGATTTAGTGAAGGATCTAGTCTTCCATAACGAGATCTCGGCTCTGCTAAAGAGCCTCCGCCGGTCCCGGGACCGGATTTCCCTGCTGCAGCAAGAACGATGACGTCAGGTGTGAGCAAAGTTTAAAAGCCGCTATCTCGCAAACCATAAAGGTTTGAGAGATGCCTCTGGTGGCATTTAATTCAGTTTTTAAAGGGCTTCAATATAAGGGATAGTAATTTTGAAGTATTACTATCCCTTTAATTCCACCTGGGCCAATGTGAGAGTAGTGGGGCACCATATGGGCACAGATAAAATGGTGTAACATTATGCCATTTCCCTCTGCATGCTGTAGGGGACGCATAAGGCGATTGCAGGAATTAAAGTCTTAAAGGGATAGTAATGTTTCACAATCAAAGCAGCTCCAATTAATCGTCATAGTATTTGGACCTTGGTGAGTGTTATTTCAGTTCTGTCAGAGTTGTAGTTCAAGAGTAATTGAATGATAACGTGTCCCCCTCCCGCCCCTTTTACTGATGTAACACTGCTCACCTCAGAGCAGCAGGGTGGTGTCCAAGTGGATTGCAGAGAGGGACAATCTTCAGTTAAGATAAGGGGAAAACCTGCAAAACCTGTCAAGAGGGGCAGGGTTTTCATTGTTCTCAGAGTAAGAAGATTGTCCCCTGCTGTTATCTGTCTGGTCTACGGACTGGATTCCACATCTGAGGAGAGGTAGCTTACACTAGGTAAAAGGGGGAACTTTATCATTCAATAACTCTTGAACTACAACTCTGACAGTACTGAAATAACACTCTCCATGGCCCAAATACTATGACGATTAATTGGAGCTGCTTTGATTGTGAAACATTACTATCCCTTTAAGACTTTAATTCCTGCAATCGCCTTATGCGTCCCGTACAGCATGCAGAGGGAAATGGCATAATGTTACGCCATTTTATCTGTGCCCATATGGTGCCCCACTACTCTCATATTGGCCCAGGTGGAATTAAAGGGATAGTAATACTTCAAAATTACTATCCCTTATATTGAAGCCCTTTAAAAACTGAATGGCCCAAATACTATGAAGATTAATTGGAGCTGCTTCTATTGTGAAACATTACTATCCCTTTAAATATGGGGGAGTATTTGTGCCGCTATTTACTAAAGAGAACAAATGTACTCAGCACCATTGAGAAGCCAAAAGCCAATTGAGCAGCACTGGCAGATTTGTAAATCCCCCACAATATGATTTAGGATCATATATTATATAAAATTATAATCTTATCTTTTTTTCTTAAACTTATAATTTGTATTGATTTTTATGGAAGGGAGGGGTATTACAGAAATAGAAAAAAAGGGTGGTACATCTTGTATCAATATGTGTGGAACTATAAATGTTAGCTGTAGTTTCCAGTGGGAGCACTTATAGTGCGACACTGGAACTATTAGGAAGTGGCAGGCTGCAGATAAGGAAAGTGAAAGTAAGTGGCACAGGCAATGAGTGCAGCCATGTTACAGCACTGTTATTAAAGTTTTATTATGTTTACCCTCCATAAGCTTTGGACTCATTTCATATAGAACAAGCACATTGAAACACATCTGGTGTGCATTAAATTGACAGAGAGGCAAGCATGATTATGCATAATTTAAGATACTGAACAGAATGCAGCCGGGGCGATGGCGCGGGCCCACGATACCCCGTCCCGGGGCCCAGGATGCATAGTAATAGCATGTCAGAGGGGACCCTGGGGGGCAGAGAGGGTAGCCAGTGGGCCGACCAAGAGTCAATAGTTACCAATGAGCAAGCTGAGCGGAGGCAAACAAGGGTCGGGCTAAAGCAAGAGCTAATGTATCCCCGTCTCCCATACCCCAAGTATAAGTGGAGGACCCATGGGGAGGACGCCAAGGGCGCTGAGGGGCCGCACCACCACCGCTCACCGGATGAGCAAGATCATATACAATGGAGAAAAAGCTGGGAAAGGGAGGTAGGAGCACAGAAAGAGGGTCTAGGGTCCTCCAACCAATATAATTTTATCATTTTAAGTCAGGTTAAGAACAGAAAGGTACTATCTAGAACAGTGATTCTCAACCAGGGTGCCGTGGCACTTTAGTGTGCCACGGATTTAGGGTGCCCCATGTTTCCTGTGAAGACTGACAAAAAACGTGAATATTGTCCTTTTAGATATAGACATATGGAATTTATTATGTACAATAGGTTTATTTTTATTACTATGCTTGTAAGACCTATTAACATGTGTATATTTATGAATTTTACCCTTTATTATGCACTTGATAAATAACTTTAAACACGTTAGGGGTGCCCTGAAAGTTCCATATTGTGTGTAAGTGGTGACTTCAGTTAAAAAAGGTTGAGAACCACTGATCTAGAAGAATGGACACAATACTTAACCCCTTAAGGAGCGGTCGCGCACATACTTTTAAGGACCATGGAGCATTTTTTTTTTGGCGTTCGATTCCGTACTCAGCGTGCAGCCACACGGGGAGCCTGGAATTCCATGACGGTCCAAGACCGTCATGGGTCCTTAAGGATATAACAACCCATGATGGTCCAGGACCGTCATGGGTCCTTAAGGGGTTAATACGGCACAAACTAAAGAGCAAACAGGTTAGAAGAGCGGTTTCAGTACAATGGACCATTTCCAAACAATGCAACAAGTTATAGAGTGACATAATGAATACAGCCTTCTGTTATGCACAGATTTAATTGACCACATAAAGGCCTTTGACTCCGTGAAAAAGAAAGAAATAATCGGTGCCCTGATCAACCAAGGAATACATAGATCTTACATCAATATCCTCCAATCAATATATCAAAATGCAATTGCATCAATACAGGTCAACATTGATAAAGTCCAAATCAACATAGAAAAAGGCATCCAAAAAGGAGACAAAATCCCCCCAAGACTATTTTCTGTTTGTTTAGTAGACATTGTACGCAAACTAAATTGGGACAAAAAGGATTTAAGATCAGTGGAGACTACCTACATCACTTACATTATGCAGACGATATTATAGTCTTTGTCATTAGTCCTGAAGAACTGCAAGAATGCTTTGAAGAGCTACAACATGAAAGGAAAAATTTGGGTCTGAAGATGAATATCAACAAAACGCAAGTTTTAAACGCATGTTTAACAAATTTGCCATACCAAGGAAATTCCCAATAGATGGACTAGAACGAGAAGAAGTAGACAAGTATGTTTACCTTGGAGAGTAAATGTAAACGGATGGAATCGACTGATGTCTCCCAGTCAGTCATGCAAAATTTTGGGGTCTTTAAAGTAAATCTCCTTTACTCCCTTCTCACAACCTCAAACTCCAATAGCACTCAGAGATAACAGCCAGATCAGGAAGAAACTTGGAAAACACAACATTTTGAGAAATTTGGGGTGTCTCCTTTGCTCCCTTAACATACCCCCAGACTCCCGTAGCACAGAGATAACAGCCAGATTAGAAAGGAACTTGGATGATGGCTGCATGTGTCTTCCCAATCACACAAGATTAGGAGGTATTGGGGGTAAATCTTCTTTGCTCTCTTCTCGCACTCTCATACTCCCCTAGCACAGAGACATCAGCCAAATTAGGAAGGAACTTGGATCAAGGCGGCCTTTGTCTTTACAGTTTGTCACACAGATTTTTGGGGTATTGGGGGTAAATCTTCTTTGCTCCCTTCTCGCACTATCAACCTCCCCCAGGACAGAAACAACAGCCAGATCAGGAAGGAACTTGGATCACAGCTGTCTGTGTCTTCCCAGTCAGTCACACAAAATGTTGGGGTATTCTGGGGTAAATCTTCTTTGCTCCCTTCACCCATCCCCTAGCAATCAGAATAGTCAGACTGTCAGACGCATATCCTCTGTCCTGACCCACTCTGGGTCCTCCGCTTAGTGTGCCCGTAGTTCTGGTGGCGTCCCGGCAGCTTTCCTCTCCGGTCCTGTCCTTGTGATGCACCACACCTGGGAAAGTCTAGTGGCTCCAGCGTGTGTGTAGGCAGTTCGGACCAGAGGAGGGACTTGGCTGGGGGCGTGCCGCTGCACGGGCGCGCTATATGCACGCATGATGTGTGGAGGGGCGGGGACTGTCTGTGGGGGCCAATCAGAGGGTGATGTTTCCAAGCCACAGCACCACTACATAAACCCTGGGCGTTCCTTCGCTCAGGGCTTGTCTGTATTAGCCCCATACCCTTGTAAGCTGTACTGGTACTCTCTGCGGATTTTTGACCTAGGTTTGTGACCCCTACCATTCTGCTTTCTCCATTCCTGACCATTGGCTACCGTGGCCTTGACCATCCTGCTTTCTCCACTCCCGACCACTGGCTACCGTGACCGCGACTATTCCGTCTTCTCCACTCCTGACCCTTGGCTTTCGTGACCGCAACCACTCTGATTCTCTTGTCCCCTTTGTCCAGCAGTATCCGTTACCGAGAATCCCTGCATCTGGGCACCAGCCATAGTCCAGGCCCTTACACAGACAAGGAAGGAACTTGGATTACGGCTGTCTCAGGCAACCAAGATTTTGGGGTATTTTGGGTCAACTTCCTTTCTCCCTTCACAGACTCCCCTAACACAGAGTACAAATTGCATGCCAACAAGATTCCCTAAACTATACTCCAACTTTGCTTTATTTGCCCATACTAACTAGCTCAATATTGTGCTGCTTTCTCTTCCTCTCACAAACATCGAATGGCATGCTGCCGGAACATGACACCCCTTTTATACTATGCGTGTGGGAAAGGAAGGAGAACTTGCCACATGGTGGGGGAAATTCAGTCTTACCAGTGATTTCAATGTAATGAGCTAGATGGGAAAAAGCGGAAAATCAGTAAGTGCCATTTGTCTCCTGTTTTGTTTTTTGAGGCAGAAAGTTTAGCCCATCCTTAGTAGAGAGGGCTGACATTCAAGAGGCAGTAGAAGCAGGTAAAACAAGGACAACGCTCAGATTAAAGTTGCTTTCTGCATTTCACACTTTTTTGCTGTTTTCCTTTCCAAAAGAACATCCTTATCTCAGGTGCTTGTGGGTTGATATACGATACACATGTAGACGCAGCTTGTGGGAGATTCTTTCTCCTTTTCATTGCAGAACAACAGGTGATAAATCTCATTTTTATTTTTATTTGTAGCAAAAGAAAAGCAGTTGTCCCCATTGCCCTTATAACAAATATTACTTCTTAGACATAAATCCACACTGCACATGTTAAAGGAGAACTATCATCTCCTAACATTAACCCGCTTTTACCATATTAATACCCAAAAATCCGAAGGACCCCTACGATTTTTGACCTTTGCCTTTGTTTATAAAATCTTCAAAACAGTCCTGGATGTCATACCATTTGCTGGCAGTTTTCTTTCAACTAAGGCAAGTGAAAAGTGTCAGCCTAATTAACCCATTAAGTACCAGAGGGACATGCAGTGAAATGTCCTTAACCCCTTCGCTTCCTGTGACGTACCCGGACCGTCACGCTGGTCCGGCACTTAAGGACCAGTGACGGTCCTGGTACGTCACGTACTTTTACTCACCGCGCTCCTGCAGGAGCGCGGTGAGTAATACAGTGGACTGAAATTGATCGCTCCGAGACCAGAGCGATCTCTTTCAGTCCTCCTTTCGATGTGCCGCCCCATGTCACGTGGGACGGCACATCAAACGCGTCTATCTGGTCCTTAAAGGACCAGACACCGCGGGATCATCGGACCCTAAGGGGTTAAGGAATCAGTAAACTTTTTTTTATGAAAAAATATATATTGTAGGGAGGTTCCTGTTGAGAAAAATAAGGGTACTCCCACTGCCGAGAGATGCATATTTCCAGAGTTATTATTGTTTATTCTAGTTATTCTGTTATATTTTAATGGAGAGGAAAGTCAGTGACATACAGTTCTCCATAGAATGTGATAGAAACTGCTGAGTCACTTCCTGTCAGTTAGAACTATCAGGAAGTAAACACAGTAAATTCACTTCCTGTCAGTTAGAACTACCAGGAAGTAAGCACAGTAAATTCACTTCCTGTCAGTTAGAACTACCAAGAAGTAAAAACAGTAAATTCACTTCCTGGTTATTTGAACTGTAATAACTTTTGAGTAAAACAACTGACAGCAGTGGGAGTGACCTTGTTTTACTCAGCAGGAAAAGCTCAATAACATAGGTTTTCATTAAAAAAAGTTTACTGCGCCTTTAAAGGACTAAGATTACCACATGCAGAGGGCGCAGATTAATGTCCTGTGGTGTTGCTAACAGTTGTTATGTCCACTTCTATTGACAGGAGGTCCAGGACTGATTGAGATACTATATTTTGAATAAAAACCCATAAGGAGCATTATGATTTTCTGGCCATAGTAAGGTAAGTGGTTGGTAATAATGAGAAGGCTCTGATTTGGATTTAAAGGTCCAGCCCAGCACAAATGGAAGTTGTAATATTCAACCATATTTTATTTATCCCTTTCAGTGCAATGCATTGCGTACCCATATGGCACTCAACGGGTTAATTAACCCTTTGAGTGAGAGGGATGTGCAGCATTTCACACACATCCTATTTTCACTCCAATCAACACACATCTGTTCTTTCTTTTGCGTCAGAGAATGTCTTCTTTAACGCTTATGCTGTTACACCTTAACCCCTTAGTGACCGGCCACGCGTACACGTGGCCGGCACTTAACGCCCGTGGTACTTTTTTTTTTCCAAATGATTCCGGAGTCCCCGAACGGCGTGCAGCGCTGCAGGGACCCAGATTTTTGGGACGTGCCTGGTATGTCCATTGTCACTAAGTGACAGTTTTTGCGGGACATACTAGGTAAGTCCATTATCCTTAAGGGGTTAAAGGGATAGTAATGTTTCACAAAAACTGCACCTCCATTTAATATCCATAGTATTTGGGCCATGGAGAGTGTTATTTCAGTACTGTCAGAGTTGTAGTACAAGAGTAATTGAATGATAAAGTATTCCCCCTCCTGCCCCTTTTACCTAGTGTAAGCCTCCTCCCCTCAGATGTGGAATCTGGTCTCTTGACCGGACAGATCACAGCAAGGGACAGTCTTCTTACTGTGATTATAAGGAAAACCCTGCCCCCTTGACAGGGTTTTCCTTATTATCACTGAAGATTGTCCCTCACTGCGATCCATCTGGACAGTCTTGCTGCTCTGAGGTGAGCAGTGTTACATCAGTAACGAGACACAACAAGGGAGGAGAAGAGGAGAAGATTGACAGCCATGTGGTAGAGAGCCGTACCGCAGCGAGTCCTGCAGTAACGTCATGCAGTAACACTTTACAAGACTATTTCTCAAAAAAATTAGCGATCTGAAAAAAAAAAAAAGGTTCAAGCTGTATAGGGGACAGAAAATGAAATATATTACTTTATAGGAGGTAAGAGTTCACCTTTAAAGTAGTGGCTTTCTCCATTTACTTTCGCTTACAAATTTTACTACATAGTGTAGGTAACATCAATTATATGAGGGACAAAGAGCATTTATTTTCATTTCTAAATTTAATGGAGATGTGTTTTAAAGGAGCAGTAAACTTTATATATGAAAAAAAATATATTGTAGGGATTTTCCTACTGAGTAAAATAAGGGTACTCCCACTGCCGAGATTTATATTTCCAGAGTTATTACCGTTTAAACCCATGTTTTTTTACATTAGCAATGCCCTCTAGTGGTCAAATTCTAATTAGATTTCCTGTTAGATTCTAATGGAGAGGAAAGTCAGAAAAGTCAGACATACAGTTCTCCATAGAATGTGATGAAAACTGCCTGGCACTTCCTGTCAGTTGGAACTATCAGGAAGTAAACACAGTAAATTCACTTCCTGTCAGAACAATCAGGAAGTAAACACAGTAAATTCACTTCCTGATTATTTAAACTGCTATAAATTTTAATAAAACATCTGACAGCGATGGGAGTGACCTTGTTTTATTCAGCAGGAAAAGTTCTATAAAATATGTGTTTTCATAAAAAAAGTTTACCTCTCCTTTAAGTAGGTGTTAATTCATCTTTATATGGCCATTATCACAAAAAATTGAAAAGATTTCAAATCCATTAAAATGCGTTGGAAACCTCTCTAGAATTCAAAGGGACTGAAGTCCCATTTAAACGAATGGGAACTTTGTACATTTTTATTTGCCCCCTATGGTGCAGTTGGCATATCTGGGAATGCTCCATATCTGTCCCTGAGACTGGTTTACAGACTGAATTTCCGGGTCTCCGAGGACAGATGTTGATTCTCCCTCACGCTGAGCTCAGTGGTAATTCCACCTACTTTACTCCTGTTCCACCCACTTCATGGCAAACCTTTAAGCTCCACCACACATTTTTAGCCCCATCCATATTATACCAGGAATCATGCCATTTGGACAATCCCATCACCAGCCCTGTGTGTGTCTCTCCTGTGTTACTTGATTTACCTCAGGGACACCAGAGTGATACATTTATATACACACCACACAGTCTGATCTCCTAAACACAGGGACACCAGGGTGATACACTTCTATACACACCACACAGTCTGATCTCCTAAACACAGGGACACCAGGGTGATACACTTCTATACACACCACACAGTCTGATCTCCTAAACACAAGGACACCAGGGTGCTACATTTATATACACACCACACAGTCTGATCTTCTAAACACAGGTACATCAGGGTGATACACTTATATACACATCACACAGTCTGATCTCCTACACACAAGGACACCAGGGTGATACACTTATATACATACCACACAGTCTGATCTCCTAAACACAGGGACATCAGGGTGATACACTTATATACACACCACACAGTCTGATCTCCTAAACACAGGGACACCAAGGTGATACACTTATATACACACCACACAGTCTGATCTCCTAAACACAGGGACATCAGGGTGATACACTTATATACACACCACACAGTCTGATCTCCTACACACAGGGACACCAGGGTGATACACTTATATACACACCACACAGTCTGATCTCCTAAACACAGGGACACCAGGGTGATACACTTATATACACATAACACAGTCTGATCTCCTAAACACAGGGACACCAGGGTGATACACTTATATACACATCACACAGTCTGATCTCCTACACACAGGGACCCCAGAGTGATAGACTTATATACACACACCACACAGTCTGATCTCCTAAACACAGGGACACCAGGGTGATACACTTATATACACACCACACAGTCTGATCTCCTACACACAGGGACACCAGGATGGAAAAAGAGGGACAGAGGGATTTGGGTCTCAAAGGGAGGGTCACTTGGAAGGTATGGCACCCTAATATCTCCTAATGAGGGACACTTGGGAGTATGAACCCTAATATCTCATAAAGAGGGACACCTGGGAGGTATGGGCCCTAATATCTCCTAAAGAGGGACACTTGGGAGGTATGGAGACCTAATATCTCCTAAAGAGGGACACGTGGGAGGTATGGACCCATAATATCTCCTAAACAGGGACAGTTGGGAGGGATGGACCCCTGATATCTCCTAAAGAGGGACACTTGGGAGGTATGTACCCTAATATCTGCTAAAGAAGGACACTTGGAAGGTATGGACCCCTAATATCTCCTAAAGAGGGACACTTGGGAGGTATGGAGACCTAATATCTCCTAAAGAGGGACACTTGGGAGGTATGTACCCCTAATATCTCCTAAATGGGAACACACGGGAGGTATTAACCCTATTATCTCCTAAAGATGGACACTTGGGAGATATGGATCCCTAATATCTCCTAAAGAGGGACACCTGGGAGGTACAGACGCATAATATCTCCTAAAGAGGGACAGTTGGGAGTGATGGACCCCTAATGTCTCCTAAAGAGGGACAGTTAGGAGGGATGGACCCCTAATCTCTCCTAAAGATGGACACTTGGGAGGTATGATAAATGAATGCACCCTTATCCTCTGGAATGCTGGAAACATCTCCATGCAATTCGTGGAAAACTCTCTAGCATCCAAGGGGTTAAATAACAATGACGTCTGTTTTGTGCTGGAAGTGAGCACTTAAACATAATAACACAATTTTGAACTTACCTTAAGTCAAATTCATTCATTGCTGAGTTCTCCCAATGCTAAGTGCTTACACCTACAATAGCTTTAGAAACAATATGTTTTCACACCTCTTTGTATAATGCTGAGTTTTCACACCTGACTTCACACATTAAACAGACTGCATTGTGCACCACAGATCACACGGGATAGAGACAGGTTCAGGGGTTATAAACTCTGATGTGTAATTAGCAGCGTTACGTACTGGGGAGGGTTCCTTTCAGTGGGTCCTGAGAAGCTGTTAGCTTTGTCCTATTGTTAGAACTGATCTGCTAGCAAGACCACAGGACCTCAAATTTTACTTACTGCACATGTTAATCCTCATCTTTAATATAGTAACGATATGCAGGCACAATGCCACAGAGTAAAGGGTTAATGGTAATGAAAATTTGGATGTGCACCAATATTTTGTGTATTTGCTTTTAGCTATTTTGGTCAAAATTGTTTGCACTCCAGTAATTTTAAATGTTTTTTTTTTTTTTCTTTGGGTGTGCTTACCAAAACCTGGACTGGTTTTATATATATATATATATATATATATATATATATATATATATACATTGCTGGGAACTTTCCATTGATGTCCACCCGGAGGGGAGTCGTCTGGTGCAGCAGGGGGTGAGAATAATGACGCAAATTGTGTCAAAAAGGGGAGGGGCTTGACACGAGCGGGGGGGCTTAACGGTGTGAGACAGAGCTCAAAAGAAGGCTGGGGAAGGAGTTACAACGGGGGAAACAGCAGGAGTGGGTGGAGTATCAATAGAAACGCCCCACATCCGGAGGAATCAGCCTCTGCCCCAGAGACCCAGTAAAGCTGTGTCAAAACCGGAGTCCCCGGGGCAAATATGGAGAGTTCCCAGGTATGTATATAAATATATATATATATATATATATATATATATATATATATATATATATATATAATTTTTTTTTTTTCATACATACTAGCAATGTTGGATGGCGTTGCCCTCCATGTTATGACCGTTGGGAGCACGTGTGTGAAATGTAGACACACTGATAAACACAGACATATGCAACACACAGGCAGACACATACACATGGTGAGCGGCAGAAACATTCAAAAGACATGAGCACACACATATATACACACACCGGAGATGCACACATAAAACAGAGATGCACACACATGTACACACATGTAACAAAGATGTACACACATGTAACAGAGATGTACACGCATGTACCATAGATGTACACACACAGACACATGCAACAGACATGCACAGACACACACACACGCACAACAGACATGCTCACACAGAGGCAACAGACATGCACACATGTAACAGACATGCTTACACACACGTAACAGACATGCACACACACACACAACATATATACACACAGAGAAGGGACACTGACACAGTCAAAGCCTCCCCCCATGTGTGGAGGTTCTGGATCTTGCTGGTCCCCTGGATCTGTAGATTCTGAGTGTAGAAGTGGGGGCTGTGACCACCCTGGGATTAGTGTAGAAGCCTTACAGTGCTGTGCAGGTAACAATCTTGCATTAGAGTGAATATCTGCAGTATTCAGAGCATTAGAAGACAAATGTAGCCCTCTAAGGACCAGAGGACATCGCTTCACAGTGTGTTACAGCCCCCCCTGTGGTCTTGAAACCATTAAATCAATTGTATTTGTTATTTCCTTTACTCTGGTGTGTAGAAGTGGAAAGCAGAAAATAACGGAGATAATGTGAGAGAGAATTAAACCAGCATAGCAAGCCATAGTGTGCCATGCAGTATACAGTGGTGTGTCATGTCAGAGTTAACCTTTTGAGTGCTGAAAAGGCATCCAAAGCATTGTGGTGCAGTTCATTAGTTACCCCTCTGGCACTCAAATGGTTAAATAGAGTGTTGTTAATTTAATGTATAAAGAAGTTGTCCCAATGACATGAATAATGTAGATTCAGTGGCCCACGTTACTGGCCACGGTACAGCAGAGACTCTCTTCTCCCCACAACGTGCCTCACAATGTCCAGAGGGTTTCTGAATGCATAATGCCTTGTGTACCCCTCTGGCACTCCAAGGGTTAACCATTTGAGTAGCATAGGCGTCCAACATCCCTCCCTCCCTTGTACCTTCCTTCCCTGCAAGTCAAGCGTCTATAAGGGCTGAACCCGTGGAGTGCCAGATTTGTGTACACCCCTGGCACTGAAGGAATTAATAGGAGAAGTGCAGGTGAGGACATTTTGTGTGTCTGTGGGTGCCATGTTTTTTGGTTTTTAAGGCGGATGTTGTGAGAGGGCAAAGTCCTTGCAGAGATTTTGACCCTCTTGTCAAAATCATACCCCCTGTATCTCCAGGACTGGCATATGAATATGCCGTCCTTATTGCCACCCCTATGGGACTGTGTTGCCTGTGATGTTATGACCATTGGACGTACATGTCTGAAATGTACACACACTGGTACACCCAAACATATAAAACACACAGGCAGACACATACACACATTGAGGCACAGACATGGAACACACACAAACACACATAGATGGGGACACAGACACAGTGATAGGACCATGGGTGTCCACAGGGAGGGGCAAGAGGGGATGCTTTCCCCCCTGCACTTGCCTACCCTGGATAAACATAGGGGGGCTTGTCGAGTTGGCCTGGGGGACATATGGAAAAATTTCTGTGGACACCCTTCGATAGGACCCCCTTCTCTGTAGGTTGTGGCTCTTGCTGTTCCCCTTGCTGTGAGGGAGTTAGAAGGTAAATGTAGCACACATCAAACCCCCCCACCGCCGGGTCTTGACCCTATTGCACCAATGTACATTTTTATCTCTTCCTTACTTTAGGCCAGAATTGCAGTATTATGCCTGTGTGTGTTTGGGTTGTGTACATGGAAAGTAGAAAATAAAGGGAGTGTTATACCAGCATGCTAACCCTTTGAGTGCCAGAGGGGTTTGCAATGCATTTCTTTGCAATGTGTTGTGCACCCTTCTGGCACTAAAAGGGTAAGGTACAGAGAGGCATGCAGTATAAACTGGTGTGTCATGTCAGGGTTAAATAGCAGCGGGAAGTGGATTACTACCTGGGAACTTTGTCTTGTGGAGTACCTGGAGGGGATTTCTGTGGTGCTGCTGGGTGGGAGATCAATGAGACAAGTTGGGTTTTGAAAGGGGTGGGGCTTAATCATGAGTGGGGACGGGGATTCACGGACATGTGAAAAAGTGTTAGTAATAGGCTGGGGAAGGAGGATAAGTGGAAGGGAAATGAAAGTTTATAGTGTGATTGTTTTGAGGACGCTTCCCCGTATGCTGCTGGTCTGTCCTGTGGGGTAAAAATCAATGCACAACAAAGTGGCAATCAGGGGTTAAGTGTGTACCTGGTGGCTGCCTGTCCTTTGTCTTGCATGACAAATGTTAAAACCCATGAAATAATTGAGCAATGAGGGCCATTACGTTTCTCCCGGTTGCTGCAGCTTCCCTTCAGTGGCCATACTACAGGTCCAGCTTAGGCTACTAGGAGTCAGTGAGAGTGTGTGTGCTTGTGGCACAGTGCGTGTGTGTCACAGTGTGTGTGTGTATGTATATGTGCCACAGTGTGTGTATGTGTGTCTGCCATGTTTTATTTTGTTTTTAGGTTGAGAATGAAGTTGAGGGAGGGCAAACTCCTTGCAGTGATGTTGACAGGACTGGCCAGCAGCCTTCAGCCCCTGCCCGCTCCTGTCAAAATCACGCCACTGTCACGGTGCCCGTGATCTGGGCGACATTCTGCCCATCTCGCTATTATTGCTCTCCTATTGGCTGCGCTGTACTACTCCTTCCAGTGACAGCCTTTTTATACCCTGGGCTGTCACTCTGCAAGTGCCCTTTCGTGGTGTACCTGATGCCTTGCGCTAGTTTTGCTGTTTTGATACCAGTGTATGACCCCGGACTGCCTGACCACGCCATTGTCTTGTTCCTGACTCTGTGTACCAATACGGATTGGCTGGCATTCCTGCTTTCTGCTCTGACCCGGCCTGGCTGAAGTTCCTGTTCCGTGTACCGACCCGGCAAGACCGACGATCCTGCTCCGTGTACCGACCCGGCGTGTCTGAAGTTCCTGCTCCGTGTACCGACCCGGCTTGGCTGACGTTCCAGTGCTGCGTACCGAATCGACTTGGTGGTGGTTCCTGATTCTCCTGTGCCGACTGGGCTTTATCGGACTGTTCCTGCTGTTGCCTGCCTGGAACCATTCCTCATTACTGGGCCTCCTTGTATTCCGGTACTCCTGTTGCCGGTTATATTCCGCTGTGGGTCCAGACCATAGCGCTATTAATCCCTTCAGGGAAAGTGTCACGTTCCTTTACTACCACTCTAGGTTTGTTGGGCTCCGTTACTCTGTGCGATTTAGCCTCCATTTGGTTCCGCTGTGCGCTTCCGGTTGCCATCCATTATACTATCGCACATTAACCCTTGAGGGTAGTACGTGCACACGGTGGTGGGCTGTTCCGGTAGGGCCTCCGTTTTGGCACGAGCTCTGACCAGTCTTGTATAGTCGTTGGTGGGCGTCCACCGTTGCATCCTTCTCAGGCGTCCTGTGCCTGTCGTTGCAGTCCTGTCACTGTCGCTCCCGCTGCCTATAGGCGACATAGGGCCTTCGCTGTACTCATACTTTGCAAGTGGTTCCACTGGTCATATTGGACTTTCTTACACTGTATCAAACTCGTTTACCTGACCTGTGTCAGTATTGTGCGTGTTATACATACTGGACCCGTGTGGGATAACTTTCTTGTAACCTGTCTTGTGTCAGTTACTGCTGTTGTTACTGGACCTGTGAGGGTTACCTCATTCCTTGTGTGCATTAATAAAATTGTGTTTTACCAACATCTACTGTGTCTGAGTGTACTGAACCGTAACAACCCCCCTGTATCTCCAGCACTGGCAATGTGGAATAGAGTTCTATATCTACTCCTTACTGCCACACCTGGGTGTGTGTTTCTCCTTAGGAGACATAAATTCTGTAATGAGGCATTCTCTTCTATGTGTGTGTCTCCTGAGGAGACATAAATTATGTAATAATGACGCTTTCTACTTTATATATATATATAGAAGAAGATGTATTTCATTATTTCATATTGAAAGTTTTTGTCTCCTTTATTTGAATGTAAAATTGTATTTGCCAACTTGTGGGACAATTGATTTGCAGCATAATTAACCCTTTGTGTGCCAGATGGGTACGCCATGCATTGCTTTGGCATTCAAAGGGTTCAGACAGTTGCCATTAGTAAGTCATCCTTGTTTATTATATTTTACAGCAGACGTCTGGGGAGAATGTACAAATATGATTCCGTGCAAAAAAACAGGAGCTGGAATTGATTTCTGCCCTTATGCCTGCCAAACCCTAATCTACTAAGATGCTTACATAGGAAATGCACCAAAAGAGAGGGCAACGGGGCAGTCTATAGGTGTGTTTTGCAGTTCTTTGTTCATCTTATCCTTGTTTAATGGCATGTATTAAAGGGATAGTAATGTTTCAGAATAAAAGCAGCTCCAATTAATCTTCATAGTATTTGGGACATGGAGAGTGTTATTTCAATACTGTCAGAGTTGTAGTACAAGAGTAATTGAATGATAAAGTATCCCCCTCCACCCCTATTAATAATGTAATACTGCTTACCTCAGAGCAGCAAGACTGTCTGGATGAATCGCTGAGAGGGACAATCTTCAGTGATAATAAGGAAAAACCTGTCAAGGGGGCTGGGTTTTCCTTATGATCACAGTAAGAAGATTGTACCTTGCTGTGACCTGTCCTGTCAAGAGACCAGATTCCACATCTGAGGGGAGGCGGCTTACACTAGGTAAAAGAGGCGGGAGGGGGATACTTTATCATTCAATTACTCTTGAACTACAACTCTGACAGTATTGATATAACACTCTCCAAAGTCCAAATACTATGAAGATTAATTGGAGCTGCTGTTTTTGTGAAACATTACTATAATTTTCAGGAAGTCACAATAAAATGTTGCAAGTTTTCCCCAGTGCTCTGATGAATTCGGAGATTCTCACCTCTGTACCTTGTTCTTTTAACCCTTTAAGGACCAGCGGGTGTGCAACTAACTGCTTTTCAATGTATTGCACTACCCTTTGGCCCTTAAAGGGATAATAATACTTAGTTTTATCTTTATTTTATTTTGTAGGCATTAAAAAAACATGAAGAACGATATAAGTCTTATCTCTCAAACCTTTATGGTTTGAGAGATATTCACAAGCAAAGTTTCCCCTCCCGCCCCTTTTACCTAGTGTAAGCCATCTCTTCTCAGATGTGGAATCCAGTCCATAGACCAGACAGATAACAGCAGAGGACAATCTTCTTCCTATGAGAACAATGAAAGCCCTGTCCCCCTTGACAAGTTTTTCAGGTTTTTCCCTTATCTTAATTGAAGATTGTCCCTCTCTGCAATCTACCTGGGCACCTCCCTTCTGATCTGGCTGAGCAGTGTTTCATCAGTAAAAGGGGCGGGAGGGGGACACTTTGTCATTGAATTACTCTTGAACTACAACTCTGACAGAATTGGAATAACATTCTCCAAAGTCCAAATACTATGATGATTAATTAGAGCTGTTTTTATTATGAAACATTACTATCCCTTCAAAGGGTTAATACTGCAGATCCTTCTTCTGCTGTCCATGCCTGGCACTGCATACACTTAAAGTCCTCTTTAAATACACATCAGTATTAATGAATCTAAATTTCCCCCAAACCATTACGGTTATTAAAATTCAATCCATAAAAAAAATATTAAAAGAAAAAAAAAAGCAGGCATAAAACCGTCGCTGTATTGATTTCCTCCTCAAGCATTTGGTCTCTGTGATTGAGACAATTTCTTTCGTCCTTCGTTTATTGCCTCATTAAATTAATAAAGGCCGGTATGATAATGTGGCATGGCGCGGTTATTGCGGCTATTGTTTCTCCTGCTGCTCTGTTAATCTGTAGGGCTTCTGTGTGTGAGGACGGGCAACTTGAGTCAGCGAGATTATATTGCTGTTAATAACAGGATCCTTCATACTAAGGCAATACAAATAAGGAAAAAGGGAGCCATTCCCTGTTGAAGCAACTGCACTATAACAGAAAAAGTGAAAATTAGTAATATAAAAAAAAAATAAATGTTCATCCGATTGTTCGCTGTAATTTTCTATACTTAAAGGGATAGTAATACTTAAAACGTAAAAAAAAATATGTTGTAGGGTTTATCCCCCTGAGTAAAACAAGAGTACTCCCACTGCTGAAAGGTGTTTCATTCAAAAGTTATTAATTTTCAAAGCTGAATTTTTTAGGTGCAATATCACAGTGGCCTGAAATTGTACAGTGGCGCTGTTGCTACATGATCCTATGGACAGCTTTGGTCCCGTGACCATAAATCTCCATTGGATGGTGTAGCAACAGCGCCACTGTACAATTTCAGGCCACTGTGATATTGCAACTAAAAAATTCAACTTTGAAAATTAATAACTTTTGAATGAAACACCTTTCAGCAGTGGGAGTACTCTTGTTTTACTCAGGGGGATAAACCCTACAACATATTTTTTTTACATTTTAAGTATTACTATCCCTTTAATACTATGTTCGGAACATCTGTTACCTTTATACTTGGACTGAAAATCCAATTACAAGTTTCCTCCTTCCGTCCTTGTGCACATCACCCTGACTTCCCACAGAGCAGAAGGCCAGTCTGGGTAGATCCAAAGAGGGACAATATTGTGTTAGCATAAGTAACAGCATAAGGTTTTACACTGACAGACACAATATTGTCTCCTACTGCGATCCGTCCGATCAAACAACCGGCTTTCTGGTCTGAGGGAAGTCGGTGTAACATGAACAAAGGGGCGGGAGGGGGAAACTTGTAATTAGATTTTCAAGCCAATATGGAAAAGAACAGCTAACAATCAGATGGACATTTATTATGTGACACTGCCATCTCTTTAAATGGAATAGAATGAACAAAGAACAGGAGGCGCCAATAGTGCCTTATCACACCAATAAAATGGAATGGTAAAATATATAAATCTCACTCACAATTAAAGGGATAGTAATGTTTCATAATAAAAGCAGCTCTAATTAATCATCATAGTATTAGGACTTTGGAGAGTGTTATTTCAATTCTGTCAGAGTTGTAGTTCAAGAGTAATTCAATGACAAAGTATCCCCCTCCCACCCCTTTTACTGATGTAACACTGCTCAGCCAGATCAGAAGGGAGGTGCCCAGGTAGATTGCAGAGAGGGACAATCTTCAATTAAGATAAGGGAAAAACCTGAAAAACTTGTCAAGGGGGGCAGGGCTTTCATTGTTCTCATAGGAAGAAGCTTGTCCCCTTCTGTTATCTGTCTGGTCTATGGACTGGATTCCACATCTGAGAAGAGATGGCTTACACTAGGTAAAAGGGGCGGGAGGGGGAACTTTGCTTGTGAATATCTCTCAAACCATAAAGGTTTGAGAGATAAGACTTATATTGTTCTTCATGTTTTTTAATGTCTACAAAATAAAATAAAGATTAAACTAAGTAAGCCTGCAGAGAACTTCCTACCATCTCCCCCCGGTATACATGATCTAGCCGCTTGTTTCTGTATCTTGGAAAAGCAGAGCAGAGTGATGCGAAACGCGTTGAATTATAGGGTTTCAACTTTCATTCACTTTTTAATAAATATAGAATTTTGTACCACTTGGAGCGGTCTGTCTATTTCGTACCCATGAGGAGACAAGAGGCTACATCGTGCATACCGAGAAGATACACGTTAGTTGTATGAGGGACAGCTTTATCAGTCTCTGAGCCTATTTAGCTGGTGTGCACATAAGTGCGTTTCCAGCCACCTACCTTGTGAGTAGATTTTCACTGGTGGCGGTGAGGTGTTTGGATTATATTGAAGATATTGCATTAAGACGCTCCTCTTCCTTCTTCTCCTTTTTTGCACATCTCTTTGAATGGGGCTTTTAACCCATTGAATGCTAAAGAGGTCATTACTTTGCAATGCGTTGGAGACCTTTTTAGCATTCAATGTGTTAAAAGCCCCATTTAATTCAATGGAAATTTATTAGTGGAAATTGTTATTGGTCCTCTATGGTGCAGCTGATTTGCTGCAGAATTTTCTAAACACATCAGCCTTACTGTCTCAATATCACGGTGCCCGTGCTCCCTTTGTCTTGTTTCCTGTCAGTCTGCACCGTGATTGCTCCCATTGGCTGTCCTGTGTTGTCCCGCCCAGTATAGCCTTTATATACTGGGTCTGGCGCCCATCCGGTGCCCTTTCGTGGTGTTCCTGTACCAGTGCTTGTTTCTGCTCAGTGACTCCCAGTGTACAGACTTGGCCTGCCTGACTACTCTGCATCTCATCTCCTGTCTGTGTACCGACCAGGCTTGGCTGACTACTCTGCATTGTCTCTTGCTCCTGTGTACCGACCCAGCTTGGCTGACGTTTCTGCTCCGTGATTCGACCCGGCTTGGCTGACGTTCCTGCTCCGTGATTCGACCCAGCTTGGCTGACGTTCCTGCTCCGTGATTCGACCCGGCTTGGCTGACGTTCCTGCTCCGTGATTCGACCTGGCTTGGTTGGCGTTCCTGCTCTGGTGGTCCTGTGTCGTCCTGGCGACATTCTGATCCTCCAGCTATCCAGTCTCCACTACTGTTCCTGCAGAGTGCAAGTGTCAGTTCCGTTACTGCTACGGCAGTGTACCATTGGTCTAGTCTCCGTTACTGCTCCTGCAGAGTGCAAGTGTCTGCCTCCGTTACTGCTACGGCAGTGTACCATTAGTCTGGTCTCCGTTACTGCTACTGAAAAGTGCAAGTGTCTGCCTCCGTTACTGCTACAGCAGTCTCCTATGTTACTCTAGTCCTGATATCACTCTGGCAGTTCACGTATGTTCTGCTAACCTGTCTCTGGGCGCTCCGTATACCTAAGCTCTCTTTATGGAGAGAGCCCTATCACAGAACTCTCCACACATGGGACTGTTTACACTCTTTGAAGATCACTAACCCATTCAGTGCCTTACTCCTGGGAATCCAATGTATTCTGCCTGACCTGTGTCAGTATAGACTGTTATGGACTTTATGGTTATACTGGACCTGTGTAGGCCTATGTATATGTAACCTGTCGTGTGTCTGTATTATTCTGCTTGTATACTACAGGACCTGTAAGGGTTATTATATTATTGTGATTTCAATAAAACAGTGTTTTATCCTAAACCACTGTGTCTGTGTGTCAAGCAAACCATCACACTCAAATACATTGGTGAATATGTACTAGTCCACCAATGCAACTCCACTCACGTCAGCTTCCACCACTAGAGGCAACGCTTATGGATATGCACTAGAGTGTATAATCGCTTTAGTGTAAAGGTGCCCAAGACGTACATGGTCATGGTGACCTGCCAGTGGATCTCTAAGTGGTTACTGGCGTACCGTGAGATCATTCGTGTTTGCATTGAATACCTTTCTAGCATTCAAGGGACGGTAACAGTTAATATTTAAAATGATATATATTGTAGGGATTATCCTCCTGAGTAAAACAAAGGTACTCCCTCTGCTGAGAAGTGTTTTGTTCAAAGTTATTTTAGCTCAAACATGAATTTTTTTAGGTGCAGTTCTCCAATGGCCTGGAAAGTTCCAGCGGCGCTGTTGCTACACCACCTTATGAAAGTTTCGGTCAACGGATCAGAGCTGTCCAAAGGATGGTGAAGCAACAGCGCCACTGTAAGTTTTCAGACCATTGAGATTTTGCACCTAGACATTTCGGGTTTCAGCTGCAATGATTTTTGAATAAAACACCTCTCAGCAGTGGAAGAGCCCTTGTTTTACTCAAGTGGATGAACTCTACAATTTATATTTTGTACTGTACTGTACTGTATTGTGTTACTATTCCTTTAAAAGCCACAATTACAGTAAATCAGTGGAAAACTGGAAAGTTTAACTCTTCATGATCCATGGTACAATTGTTTTTTAACAGAGTTTTTACAATAATGTGCAAGACCTTATGAAATTGTGGATGTCACACTGAAATGTTTACACTTTCAGTAGTCTTTATGGTGATAATAAAGTCATGTGAGATCTGGCCTCTTTTTCTATCTACATACACATTTCTGTTCCATTTGGCAATAGCTGCCAGGCCTAAGAATTCTTCATGTGAGAGTGTTATGTTGAATGTGATGGGACCATTGATTTGTTGCTGCCAAGCTAGCAGATCATGGTCAGATGACTATAAAATTAATAGATTGCAAGGGCGGAATGCAGGAAGCATTCGTGATCACTATTTACACGGTAGTTTTGATGGCAAAATGATTAGTACCAAAATGTTACTGAAATGCAAATTGTATTTCACGATTTTGGAACATTTGCACATTTTTTGTGACTGCATTTTTTAAAGTGGGATTGGTTAAAATGTCTGCTGTTTTGTGACAGGATGAGTGAATGCGCTTAATTCAGCAAACCAGTTAGCATTTTCATACCTCTGGCTAATTTAAGCATATTCATTAACTTTGCCGTTAATTTAGGGGCATTCACTAACTTTACCGTTAGTTTGGGAGGGTATCCTTTTCAAATGTTGCACTGAAAAATGCTTGTAATGAAAGGGAGCATTCAGAAGGTTGCATTGATGAAATGGGTAACATGACACTCTCACTCTGCATTAAAAGAATGATGTTCTCATGCCGCCGGCTTAAAACGGAACCACCACCCTCTGTAAACTTTGCCCCAAATAAATACCCATCTGGGGACTAGTTGCTCAATAGTGCTAGTCGCCAGAATTATTACTGCGTTAATGAGAATTATACACTGCTCCCAGACTTACAGCCAGGAAACAGCGCAGGTATCTTTCCATAGTGACGTCTGCGCTGTCAGTCCCAGCCTGCTCTAGGAGGTGTTGCTAGGAGCCATACGGCACCAAAACGGACTGACATCGCAGACGCACAGATGTCACTATGGAAAGATGTCTGCACTGTTTCCTGCTTGTCAGTCCAGGAGCAGTATAGAATTCTCAGTAACCAGGTGAGAAAGAATGGAGTAGAGTGAGAGATTCGGTGGAAATGGTTGTTATAAGTAAACTCAACAAATGGAAGAAGAGTAGATAGGTAGAGTAACACCTAAATACTGTTCAAGACTTTGATTGACCCATTTGGTCTGTCCATTTGTGTGAGCGTGGTATCCAGTTGACAGGTTATGCTGAATATGCAAAGGGATTCAAAGAACCATGAGGTAAACTGCGGTCTTCAGTCGGTGGTGATGGAGGGTGGAAGTCCATGAAGATGGAACATTTCTTGGACAAACAAGGTGGCTGTATGGGATGCCAAAGGAAGTCCAGAGGTAGCAATGAAATGAGCTATCTTGGAGAACCAATGTACTACCACAAGAATCGTGGTGTTAGTTTTGGATGGTGGTAAGTAGGTGTAGAAATCCATGGTGATCTCTCTCCAAGGCAAGGAAGGTATGGGTAATGGATGTAGAAGGCCTGTTGGCTTAGTATGTCTGGTTTTTCCTGTATGCAAGTATTACAGGTGGATACATATGCTTGAATGTCCTGTCCCATCTTAGGCTACCAGAAATGTCATTGAGCTAGCTCCAGAGTTTGGAGTACACCTTCATGACCTGCTGCTGGAATATCATGAGACAGATGTAATATTTCTTGACAAAAAGGCAAGAACTGACTGAGTTGTAGGTATCTGAAGAACCGTTAGGTTGTTGTTCTAGATGATACATCCAAGACAAGGCGTCTGCCTTTATATTTTTTGATCCAGCCCTGTAGATAATGTGCAGATTAAAGCAAGAAAAGTTCAAAGCTCATTGGGCTTGACGGGAACACAAATGTCAGGCCCCCTTACATACTCTAGGTTTCGGTGATCCTTAGGCACCATAACAGGGTGTTCTGCTCCCTCCAATAGATATCACCACTCTTTCAAAGCCTTTTTTATGACCAGGAGTTCTTTATCGCCTATTGTTCTGCTGGAGAGAGTGTCTTAGAGAAGAACTCTACTGGGTGTAACTGATCTCGTAAGCCTGAGCACTGAGAGATAATGGTCCCAGTGGCTATGTCAGATGCATCAGTCTCTAGGATGAAAGGCTTATGGTTCTCAAATTGCGCTAATACTGGTGCCTGCATGAATAGGGCTTTTAATCGAGTGAAAGCTTGATGAGTAGCTTGAGACCAGAGAAAAGAAACATCTTGCTTGGTCAAGTGGGTTAGAGGTGAAATGACCTTGGAGAAGTCCCTGATGACTCTCCTATAAAAGTTTGCAAACCCTATGAATCTTTGAATGTCCTTCTTGGAGGTAGGAGTGGGCCAATTCAGAATGGAGGTAACCTTACGAGAATACATCCATATGTTGCTTGGTGGAATAAGAAATCCCAGGAATTAAATCTAATTGACTTCGAAGTGGCATTTTTCAAGTTTGGCGGAGAGGGGGAAAAGATGAGTATGTCATCTAGGTAAATTATTATGTATTGATCAAGTAAGTCAGAGAAGACATCATTGACGAATCATTGGAAGGTGGCAGGGGTGTTTGAGTAGCTCAAAAGGCATGACAAGATATTTGAAGTGACAGTATCGGGTCAAGAAGGCCATTTTCCACTCGTCTCTGGTCCTGATTCATATCAAATTATACACTTCTCTTAAGTCAGGTTTGGTGAACACAGTAGCTGTAGCAAGGCATTGCAAAAGTTCCGATATGAGTAGAAATGGATAACGATCCTTTACAGTTATATTGTTCAATTCTCGATAATCCACACGTGGTCTTAAGCCTCCATCTTTCTTCGCAACAAAAAAGATGCCAGCACCAGCCAGAGATGTGGATGGGCGAATTAATCCCTTCCGTATGTTGTCTGAGAGATACGTTTTCTGGTGTTGAAGTTCCGGTCCTGAGAGACGGCTAATACGACCGTAAGGAATAGGAGCTCCTGTGTGTAGCACTATGGTGCAGTCTGAACAACGATGGGGAGGTAGATGGTCCACCCCCTTCTTATCGAAGACATCAAGGCCCATGGTATGCTTCAGGGAATGCATCATGATCTGATGTTCAGTTGTCAATGAGCACAGGAACGAGACAGTATCTTGGGACCAGTCTATGACTGGTTTGTTCCTTCTGAGTCAAGGCAGACCCAGGATCAATGGGTACAGAGGTGAATCAATAATATTGAACCAGATCATTTCATGATGAGATGGTTCAATAGACAAATGGAGAAGCACTTCAAATAGAACAGGACATAGACTGGTGGTTGGCATTGATTGTAGAGCTGTCACTGGCACTTCACATGGACCAGGACATAGAAGACAGCTGTCACTGCCACTTCAGATAGATCAGGACATAGGAGAAAGGCAATGCACTACACATACCTCTGGTCCTTTAAGGCTTAATAGATTTCCAGTTAAATTATTAATTTGTTCTAGCTAGGACATTGTTTGTTGTGCGGCTGTAAGAGAACTGATTATTTCATTAAATCATTAACTGATATTATAATCATAGTGATTGCATTTTTGTGCATAATTGTACAGTAAATGTGGCCTTTAATGCATTATCTAGATAAATGATTATGTCAGCTTATCTTTCCATGGTTTCCAGCTGCAGCAAGGTGCAGTAGGAATTAGAACATATTTGTGTTACTGTACAAATTATATGGAAACAGCAGTTTGCTACCCAGGAACCATATAAAAAATTCACAAAAGGCAAAATCTATTACTGAGCAGTGAGGAACCAGGAGGGAATTCTTCTGCTGTGGTCCAATAAATACTACCGGGGTGAAAAACGACTTTCTATTTTATAGTAAATGTCATTTTGTATTATAGAAATGCTAATAGTAAAACAGCACTTGGTCATCTGTGGAGGAGTATGTTGATGCATTCAAATTCACATACATGTAAAAGTATCCACATGTTGACACAAGGAGACCGTTTGAGTGCCAAAGCGGTATCCAGTGCATTGCAATGTAATTAATTGGATACCTCTCTGGCACTCATATGGTTAAGATTTATGATCAGGGCACATTTTCAGACAGGAATACTGTCTGGTATTTGTGGCAGATCAATGGTTAATAGCTCATGGAGAATACCCAAGCTGCAGTGTGAAGAGGAATCATGTTTGTCAGCTACATCTCTCACTATCCCTCTCTCTCCCTTTCTTTCTTTCTTTCTTTCTTTCTTTCTTTCTTTCTTTCTTTCTTTCTTTCTTTCTTTCTATGTCTATCTGTTCTATCTCTCTCTACCTCTCTCATTCTCCCGATGATCTACAGCTAGACAGGAGCCCCCCAAAATCCAATCAGGAACATGGAGGAAGAGAGCAGTAATCAAGCTGTCTTAGAAAGTCCCCTTGCAGTGACCCAGGAGATTCTTTAGCAGTGACCCAGTTGTTTCCCCTGAAGTGACTCAGGGGTTTGCCCTGCAGTGACCCAGGAGTTTCCTCAGCAGTATCCCTGGAGTTTACCCAACATTAACACAGGGATTTCCCAGCTATGGCACAGGAGTATTCCCAGAAACAGCCCAGGGTTTTCATCACGGTAACCCAAAAGTTTCCCCTGCAGTGGCCCAGGAGGTTCCTCAGCATTGACCCAAGAGTTTCCCAGGCAGTGACCCAGGAGTTTCCTCAGCATTGATCAAGGAGTTTCCATGGTAGTGACCCTGGAGTTTCCCAGCAGTGGACCAGGGGTTTCTCAGCAGTGACTCAATAGTTTCCCCAGCAATAATCCAGATAAGAGTTTCCCGGCAGAGGCCCAGGAGTTCCTCCAGCAGTGACCCAAGAGTTTCCCAGGCAGTGACCCAGGAGTTTCCTAGCAGTGGACTAGGGGTTTCCTCAGCAGTAACTCGATAGTTTCCCCAGCAATAACCCAGAAAAGAGTTTCCCGGCAGAGGCCCAGGAGTTCCTCCAGCAGTGTTCACCAGCAGTGATCCAGTGTTCCCCAGCAGTAACAAAAGAGTTTCCACTGCAGTGACCCAAGAGTTTCCCCAGGAGAACCCAAGGGTGTCCCTGGCAGTAACCCAGGCATTTCTCCAGCAGTGACCCAGTGTCCCCAGCAGTACTCAAGAGTGTCCCTAGCAGTAACCCAGGCATTTCTCCAGCAGTTACCAAAGAGTTTCCCTAGTAGTGAACCTAGAGTTTCCCCAACAGTGACCCTGGAGTTTTTCCAGCAGTGAGCCAGGAGATTCCACAGCAGTGACCCTGGAGTTTCCCCAGCACTGAACCTGGAGTTTCTTCAGCAGTGGCAAAGGAGTTTCTCTGGCAGTGGCACACAACTTTCTCCAGCAGTGATGTAAGAGTTTCCCTGACAACAGCCCAGGAGTTTCTCCAGCAGTGAACCAGTGTTCCCCAACAGTGATCAAGTGTTCCCCAGCTGTAACCAAAGAGTTTCCGCAATAGTGACCCAAGAGTTTCCCCAGCAGTACCCCAAGAAATTCTTGTTCGATATTGCGAATGGATTCTAGAAATATTCTTATGTCTTATTGGGATTGTTGGTATTTATAAAGATTTTTAGGAACTTTTAGAAATGTGGTGGAAACGCCAGAAATAAGAACAGGTCATGGCATTAAAATATTGGCAAATTCTGTCACTAAACTGTTGCAAACATGCTCATTGAATATATGGTAGTGCCCTGTCAGGAGGTCCTGACAGGACAACCAAGTTACACTGAGGAGTTTCAGGAGAGGAAGAAGCAGGCGGACAATGCAAGAATGCTGTCCGCTGCCCCAGTGGCTGCCTCCAGAGGGGGGAACCTGGTTATTCCGGAAGGCTCTAAGATTCTTTTATTAAATAACTAGCAATGTGGGACGGCGTTGCCCGTCATGTTATGACCGTTGGGCGCACGTGTGTGAAATGCAGACACACTGATAAACACAGACATATACAACACACAGGCAGACACATACCATACATCCCAAGTGTCCCTCTTTAGGAGGGACAGTCCCTCTTTGAGGGCCAAATCCCTCTGTCCCTCTTTCCCACCCTGTTGTCCCTCTTTTTAGGAGGTCAGACTGTGTGCAGGGCAGCTCCACCTATAGGCGACGTAGGCGCCGGCCCAGGGTGCACACGTACTGGGGGCACGGGCATGCAGCGGAGAAGAGCTGCACCCGCACACACCACGCCGGGAACCACAACACAGTCAGGTCTGTGTCGCTACAGCGCTCCCTCATCTGGTCGGATCTTTAGTAATGCAGAGCGCGCTGGGAGTCATGATCTCTGCGCGGGAGCTACAGGTATGTGATGGGGGGCAAGTTGGAGCTGAGGGGGCATAGTGGAGCTGAGGGGGCACGTTGAAGCGGATGTGGGGCAAAGTGGAGATGATGGGGGCAAGTTGGAGCTGTTAGGGGAAAGCTGGAGCTGAGGGGGCATAGTGGAGCTGGTGGGGGCAAGTTGGAGCGGATGAGGGTCAAAGTGGAGCGGATGAGGGTCAAAGTGGAGCGGATGAGGGTCAAAGTGGAGCTGAGGGGGGGCAAGTTGGAGCTGAGGGGGGGCAAGTTGGAGCGGATGGGGGGCAAAGTGGAGCGGATGGGGGCATAGTGGAGCTGGTGGGGGCAAGTTGGAGCGGATGGGGGGCAAGTTGGAGCAGATGGGGGCAAAGTGGAGCTGATGGGGATAAGTTGGAGAGGATGGGGGGCAAAGTGGAGCTGAGGGGCCAAAGTGGAGCTGGTGGGGGCACGTTAGAGCAGATGGGGGGCAAAGTGGAGCTGGTGGGGGCACGTTGGAGCGGATGGGGGGCAAAGTGGAGCTGATGGGAGCAAGTTGGAGTGGATGGGGGGCAAAGTGGAGCTGATGGTGGCAAGTTGGAGCTGATGGTGGCAAAGTGGAGCTGGTGGGCCAAAGTGAAGCTGATAAGGGGCAAGTTGGAGCTGGTAGGGGGCATCTCTTACAGGCATCTCCAGACCAGGGGCAGACTGGCCCAGGGGGCAGAGAGAGGACAATCATGAAAAGAGGTGGGATATAAGTAGGCAGGGTATAAAGGGGTGGGACACAAGGGGCGGAGCGAAATGGGCGGCAAAATTAGGTTTTGCCTAGGGTGGCAAAAATCCTTGCACCAGCCCTGACTGTGTGGCGTGTTTTACTTTGCTCTCCAGCAATAAAGCAATACACTTCAGTATATGTGCTTATACATTAGTCTGTGCAAATAAAATACTTTGGTCTTGCACTAAATCATTTATTCACTTACATAAATAGCCAGTAATAGGTCATGAAATAACCTAAAAATTCTTACTAATGCCCCGCCCACCAGCCACGCCCCAACAATATCACCTAAAACTACAGTGTCCCTCTTTGGCCATGTGAAATGTTGGGAGGTATGCACATACACACAGTGAGCGGCAGAAACATGCAAAAGACACGCACACACACAGACTCACTGGAGATGCACACATATGTAACAGATGTACACACACAGACACACTGGAGATGCACACATGGACACATATATGTAACAGAGATGGACACAAACACACATGCAACATATATGAGCAGAAACACATGCACTCATGAGTTGTGCACCCCTCTGGCAGTCAAAGGGTTAAGATATACAGAGGCATGTGAGAGTTAAATAGCAGTGGGAAGTGTGTTCATACCTGGGAACTTTGACTTGTGGAGTCCCTAGAGGGGTCTGATGTGGTGCTGATGTGGAGAGACAAATGGGGCAATCTGGGTTAAAAGGGGGTGGGGCTTAATCGTAAGTAGGGGCGGGGCTTAACATAAATGTGGAAAAGTGCTAGTAATAGGCTGGGGAAGGTGGAGAAGTGGGAGGGAAATGCAAGTTTACAGTGTGAGGGGTTTGAACACACTCCCTGAGGGCTAAAACTTGATACACAACCCTGTGGCAGTCAGTGAGTTAAGTGTGAATCTGATGGCTGTCTGTCCTGTGTCTTGCATGCCAAATGATGAAGAAATAAGTGAAGAAATAATTGAGCAATGAGGGCCTACCTTAACCCTTTGAGTGCCATTTTGTTCTTCTGGTGCTGCACTACAGGTCCTGCTGAGGCCACTGGGAGTCAGGGTGAGTGAGTGTGTGTGTGTGTCAGCCATATTTATTTCTGGCTTTGTGTGTGTATGTGGTGCTGTTTGTGTGAGTGGGGGCATGTGTGTTTGGTGCTGTGTGAGTGGGGCATTGTGTGTGGTGGTCTGTGTGTGTGAGTGGGGCATGTGTGTGTGTTTGTGTGGTGCTGTGTGAGTGAGGCATGTGTGTGAGTTTGGTGCTGTATGAGTGAGGCATGTGTGTTTGTCTGTGGTGTAGGAGCAAGTGGCGGCCATATTGTTTTTTTCTGACTTTGATAGTGGTGGGCGGGCTGCATAGTGGGGGCGGGCCAACTCCCTGCATGATTGAATCACCCAATAGGAATAGTAACTCCTGCTTTATGCCTCCCCTGGGTGTGTTTTGGCAGGCACAAAGTCTTCTTTTATATATATATAGAATAGATAACGTAGCAGAGGAATCGGGCGGTGAGCTCAAGAATGCCTTCCGCTGCCCCAGTGCCATGGCTGAATCCAGATGGGGGGTTCTGGATAGCAGATGGGGTCTGATAATGGAAAGGGGGGCAGACATGTACTGGTATTTAAGTGGTGGAGGCTGGGAAGGGGAATGGCGATCAAGGGAGACATTGAGGGACAGAGGGTGTGTATTACACACAGGAACTCATTATTTTACCAAAAATCTTGGGTATAATTTACACCTTCGTATTATACACAGGTGTGTATTATACCCAAGATTGTATAGTACACTAAATTGGTAATTACTTGGGGAATCCTCGTTAGAATAAAGCTAAAGTGTCTTATTTCTCATAAATGGCGCACTGCAAGCTCTCTTTGATCAAATATCAATAAACGATTGAAGAGAAAGAAGAAAGAAAAGAAAATGAATCTGGATCAAATCCAACTATTTTAGTGAGGATCTCAGCTTCATGTGTAATAGGAGGCTCGTTCAGTGCTTTAATTTGAATCAGAGGTATTACTATACAATTAAAACGTATCCTTCATTATAAACTTCCTTAAAACCTTATTTCAAACACCATAATTTCACTAGATATCACTTATGTTGATATCCAGGTACTCAAGAACAGAGAGAATGTTAGGAGGGAAAGACAGTCCTATCCGGAGGAATTACAGACCTTACTAAGTTACGGTTTGTAAATGTATTTTTCATGTATATTTTTTTTTTTTTTTTTTTTTTGCTAATTAATGACAGTCACTTTTAATGGAGAATGCTGGTACGTTTTTAGGGTTAATGTTTGATCCCCGAAGTTAATCTATATCACTGTATATCCATTTTCACTCTCTCTACACATAACAGTTTTAACCCTTTGCCTCTGGGTCTGGAAACACTTGAAGCACAGCGCACATAAGAAAAAAGAAAAAATATAATCTAAGTGTATTAGTTTTAATACAAATTCAAAAGCAAAGTAATAAATTACACTCACAATAGCCCTTCTTGGGCTTTATGCACATCAAGCAGGTCTCTCTCCCGTAATAGCCCACGAGCTGCGCCCTCCGATAGTTATGTATACTGGTTCGTATGCTTCCTGCTTATCATGGCACCCGTGATCTAGGTGACATTCTGACCATCGTGCTATTGCTGCTTTCCTGTTGGCTGCGCTGTAGTGCTCCTCCCAGTGACAGCCTTTTTTTACCCTGTCACTCTGCAGTTGCCCTTTCGTGGTGTACCTGATGCCTAGTGCTAGTTTTGCTGTTGTGATACCAGTGTATGACCCCAGGCTGCCTGACCACGCCATTGTCTTGTTCCTGACTCTGTGTACCGATTCGGATTGGCTGACGTTCCTTCTCCCTGTTCTGACCCAGCCTGGCTGATGTTCCTGCTCCGTGTACCAACCCGGCGTGTCTGAGGTTCCTGCTCCATGTACCGACCCGGCTTGGCTGACGTTCCAGTGCTATGTACCGAATCAACTTGGCGGTAGTTCCTGCTTCTCCTGTGCCCGGCTGGGCTTTACCGGACTGTTCCTGCTGCTGCCTGCCTGGCACCATTTCCTCATTACTGGGCCTCCTTGTATTCCGATACTCCAGTCTCCGGTTATATTTCTGCTGTGGATCAGTGTGCCCCCACACCATGCTGCAATTGCTTGGTCTATACTTGGTTCATTTGGGCACCTCCAGTGGTTGCCGTTATCCAGACCATAGCGCTATTAACCCCTTCGGGGACGGTGCCTCATTCCGTTACTGACTACCCTGGTGCTGTTGGGCTCTGTTACTCTGTGCGATTGAGTCTCCATTGGTTCCGTTGGGCGCTTCCGGTTGCCATCCATTTTATACTATCGCACAGTAACCCTTGAGGGTAGTACATGCACACGGTGGTGGATAGTCTTGGTAGGGCCTCTGTTCTGGCACGAGCTCTGACCAGTCTTGTGTAGTCGTCGGTGGGCGTCCACCTTAGAAGCCTCCATGCAGGTGATCCTTGCCTGTTGTTTGCAGTCCTGTCACTGTCACCCCCCGCTGCCTATAGGCGACATTGGGCCTTCGCTATATTCTCACTTTGCCAGTGGTTCCACTGGCCACATTGGACTTTCATACACTGTATCAATCTAGTTTACCTGACCTGTGTCAGTATTGTGTGTGTTATCCATACTGGACCCGTGTGGGTTAACTTGCTTGTAACCTGTCCTGTGTCAGTTACTGCTGTTGTTACTGGACCCGTGAGGGTTACCTCATTCCTTGTGTGTATTAATAAAATTGTGTTTTACCAACATCTACCGTGTCTGAGTGTACTGAACCGTAACACTGCTATCTGACTGGATGGTAATCAGATACAATGTTCCAGATGTTTAGATCCAAGAAAAGAGTCTATCCACACAGTGGTGCACCCACAGGGGTTAAAACTGGTGTCAAGGTGCAGTAGCAGTATAAGCACTACCGGCCTAGGTGATAACCTCGTGGCGAAGTGTGTTCAAAACACCAAACAAGCCGGTGTGCGGCCTGTTAGGGGCAGGGGAAACTTGCAGGGGGCGTGGAGGAGACCCGGTAATCTTAGGCAATAAGCCTGAGTGAGTCCCGAACGTTTTCACAGACACAATCTGCTTCTTCAGGGAAAAAGGTGAAAGTACTGAAGGGGTGGGATTTGGTTTAAATACCCCGCTGGGTTTTAAGAGTCAATTACACGTAATAAACACACATTTAGAAAATAAACATAAGAAGCATTGAATATTGAAAAAAACTAAAAATGATAAAAATATGCAAAAACACTGATTATACATGAATAATATAACTGTCACCAGTAAAATTATTATCAGAGTATGTGATAATATTAAATCCGTAAAATAATTAATAAGAACACCTGTTTGGGAAATAGAATGTGATTAGTTAACTGGATACATCATCATTCAATAGGACATACCTTATTTTCAAGAATAAAAGTAAAAACTGATAATCTAACATGTCATATGTGAGAATGAGACTAGTGATGGTGGAAACCATGTTGTGTGGGTTGAAATGTGAAATAAGAAGATGTGTGTGTGTGATTTAAGAAAATTAAGTGAATGACGTGCAGATAGTGAATTAGTCTTGGGTTGTTACTATACTTGATGGGAAAGTGTTGGTGTAGTATTGTCTGTGAAAGAATTAACTGAATAACGGAGGTGTAGTGAACTGTTTAACCACTCGTGTGCCATATGAATATCCAGAACAATAAAACGCTGTATCTGGTTAGCTCTCCTGGCATCCAAGGCGTTATAGTGGGTGAATGTATTGGTATGGAATGTGGATAGAGTGAATTGTGATGTTGGACCAACATTTGTGTGCAAATTTAAGTGTCAAAGTGAAATATATTTCCAAATGTTAAAGGAGCAGTAAACTTTTTTTATGAAAAGAAATCTATTGTAGGGATTTTCATATTGAGTAAAATAAGGGTACTCCCACTGCCGAGAGATTTATATTTCCAGAGTTATTACAGTTTAAACCCATGTTTATTTACATTAGCAGTGCCCTCTAGTGGTCAAATTCTAATTAGATTTCCTGTTAGATTCTAATGGAGAGGAAAGTCAGGAAAGTCAGTGACTTACAGTTCTCAATAGAATGTGATAGAAACTGCCTGTCACTTCCTGTCAGTTAGATCTATCAGGAAGTAAACACAGTAAATTCACTTCCTGTCAGTTAGAACTATCAGGAAGTAAACACAGTAAATTCACTTCCTGTCAGTTAGAACTATCAGGAAGTAAACACAGTAAATTCATTTCCTGTCAGTTAGAACTATCAGGAAGTAAACACAGTAAATTCACTTCCTGATTATTTAAACTGCTATAAATTTTGAATAAAACATCTGACAGCGATGGGAGTGACCTTGTTTTATTCAACAGGAAATGCTCTATAAAATATGTGTTTTAATAAAAAAAAATTACTGCTCCTTTAAAATGCGTGACGTTGTCTTTGATTCTAACCATTATTGAAAATGTATTAAAAACATATCGTGAATAAATTAGAAACTGGAAACAATTGTAAAAGCATGTATACAATTGAATAAAATAAAATAGGGTCACCGCTAATGATAAAAAGTATATGTAGGTTCAAATGTATCATTTATGATCCTATAGTAATTATGCTAGAGAACATGTTACATAAACACAAATGTATTTAATTCAAACATAAATTAATAGAGAAATCATCAGTGGTGATAAATATATTTAATGAACTTAAAAAATATGATGAACAATAAAAAACAATAGCCTGACAGAAACCTCACATATAATATAATTATACTGTTATTTCGTTATAAAGACTGCACGGGTTGTGTAAAAATGTATATATGTAAAAGTATATAGAAAACACTTTTCCCATCAAGTATAGTCACAACCCAAGACCAATTCACTATCTGTACGTCATTCACTTATTTTTCTTAAATCACACACACACACACAGACACAGACACACACACACACACACATCTTATTTCACATCTCAACGGACACAACATGGTCTCCACCATCACTAGTCTCACTCTCACATATTACATGTTAGATTATCAGTTTTTTACTTTTATTCATGAAAATAAAGTATGTCCTATTGAATGATGATGGATCCAGTTAACTAATCACATTCTATTTTCCCAAACAGATGTTCTTATTAATTCTTTTACGGATTTAATATTATCACATACTCTGATAATAATTTTACTGGTGACAGTTATATTATTCATGTATAATCAGTGTTTTCACATATTTTTATCATTTTTACTTTTTTTTTATATTCAATGCTTCTTATGTTTATTTTCTAAATGTGTGTTTATTACGTGTAATTGACTCTTAAGACTCAACGGGGTATTTAATCCAAATCCCACCCCATTGGCACTTTCACCTTTTTACCCTGAAGAAGCAGACTGTGTCTGTGAAAACGTTCTGGACTCACTCAGGCTTATTGTCTAAGATTAGCGGGTGTCCTCCACGCCCCCTGCGAGTTTCCCCCTCACCTGACAGGCCCGCACACCGGCTCGTTTGGCGTTTTGAATGCACCTCGTCACAAAGTTTTCACCTAAGCCAATAGTGGTTATACTGCTACTGCACCTTGACACCAGTTTTAACCCCTGTGGGTGCACCACTGTGTGGATAGACTCTTTTCTTGGATCTAAACATCTGGAACATTGTATCTGATTAACATCCAAGCAGATAGCAGGAAACATCCGGACCAGTATACAGGACTATCGGAGGACGCAGCTCGTACGGGAGAGAGACCCGCTTGATGTGCATAAAGCCCAAGAAGGGCTATTGTGAGGGTAATTTATTAATTTGCTTTTAAATTTGTATTAAAACTATTACACTTAGATTATAATTGTTCTTGTTTTGTTATGTGCGCTGTGCTTCAAGTGTTTCCAGACCCAGATTTGTAACTAGTGGACAAGGTCACTACACACTGATTTCTGGTGCACTAACCATAAAATTACTAATTCCATCATTTTCATCACATTTCCATTCATCATATGTTCATATCCATTGACTGACCATTCCATCGTCATTTCTTTCATCCTCATTCCATCCCGATTGTGGGTAAAATCTGACTATTTTATTTTTATTTTTGATTTTAATAATTTACCATTACCATTATCATTTTTCATTATCCCTCACTTTTAACATAGTTGTATGTTTTACTTTACACTGTACGTAACCTCTTGGTAATATCATCACTACATAGAATGATATTCTAATCATTTTCTGTACTTGTAGATAATAGCATTTACTGTACAATTGAGAGTTACTCTTACAAATGTTTTTTACTTTTTAAGTTTGATTTGATTTTTCAGTCCAGATTGTGTTGCCTTGAGAGCGCTCCACCTTTGGGATAGTTTTCATTTTCTCTTAACCCTTTGCCTACTTTCATAGACTGTAGCAAGTACTACCGTCATTCTTGTCTTTAAGATGACTGGTGTCAGAGAAGTTCTCAGTCTCCCTCTAGATTTGAGTAGATAGTTAATTCAAATATCTCGCTCGTTATCATCAATTGTAGCAAGCGGATGTGGATCGCTGAGTAAGTGATAATGTTAACCCCTTCGCCTGCCTTGATTAGTTGTTGCAAGCGCTGCAGTGAATACTACTAATCTTAGGATTAGTTTTGGGATTTCTTGATTATATCCTGAAAACGTTTACCAGCAACCATTGTATCTTTGTGCACTTTGGCAACTATCAATTTTAACCCTTTTCCTGCCTTAATTAATTTTAATAAGCAATGTTATTTACTTATGGATACAATGATTGCTGATAGGGATTGGAGGATCTGAGTTATAAAGCGTGACTAGCCAAACTGGGTTTGTTTACATTACAGAAGAGGCGTCTAAGGGGTGATATGATTACCATTTACAAATACATTCAAGGTCAATACCAAGAACTCTCTATGGAACAATTTACTGAGCAAAAAAACAAGAGGCTATACATTAACACTAGAAGAAAGGTGCTTTCAACTAAAACTGAGACAGGGATTTTTAACAGTATGGGTAGTAAAGTTGCAGAATTCTTTCCCTTGGGATGCTGTGTTTGCAGATGTTGTAGTTGCGTTCTAAAAAGTAATGGATACCTTTGTAGCTCAGAACAATATTGAGAATGATAACAGTTGGTTTCAAATCATATAAGATGTTGATCCAAGGAAATATATGACTGTCTTCAGGAGTCAAGAAAGAATGTTCCCCTACTTGGGGCTTAATTATGGTACAGTAACTGTCACAGTCTCTGCAGAGTCTAAGACTCAGTCATCCAAGTCTTGTAGGATGGATTACTTTATTGATTTAATTGCAGTGAAAAAAGCAGAAACATTTTCAGAGAAGTTCTAGCATAAGGTGGGAAGTGTTGTTTTCTGCATGTTTCTCTTGTGAGGGGAACATTTTCACCCTTCACTAGTCATGATTTTTAGTGAGATTGCTTACCCTGAGCAAAATTAAGGGCCTAATGGGCCTGAAGCTGAAAGTTGTGACAGGCTTAGTCTACTGGAAGAGTGCACCATTAGCTGTAGATACAGTGTAGAAGATGGGAAAGTATGGCACAGGTCTTGTATAAAATTTTAAGTTTCAGCCATGATTAGAGCAGAGCTACCACATGTTAAAAACTTTAGCTTCAATAACTCTGCATCTGGCAATTAGCTGTTTAGTAGCGCTAGTCACCAGAATTATTACGTTGTATAGGAGAAATAGCCATTCTTCCCTGGCTGACAGGCAGGGCAGATTGCGGACATCTTGCCATAGTGACGTCCGCGTGCCTGCTCAGTCCCGAACGGCTCCTAGCAACGCCTCCTACAGCCGGCTGGGACTGACAGAGCAGGCACATGGACATCACTATGGCAAGATGTCCGCGCTCCGTCCTGCCTGTCAGCCGGGGAAGAATGGCTATTTCTCCTTTACAAGGTAATAATTCTGGCGACTAGCGCTACTAAGCAGCTAGTCACCAGATGCGGAATTATTGAAGCTAAAGTTGTTAACGTGTGGCAGTTCCGCTTTAAGCAAAACAGTTGTGGCTCTCCTTGTGGGATGATTAACCCTTTGAGTGCCAGAAATGTATTCAATTAACCCCCTTATTAATCAGGTTCTAGTTTAACCCAAAGGATGGCTGATCCAGGGCCACATCCCATATTGTTGTATCATTCTGCAGACATTGAGGGTTATGCATAAGGAGGTGATAAAGTGGAGATGACTTCTCCAGTGATATCACTTCTCCAGTTCCTATGTTATTCTATGGAGCCTATGCATTACGATTTCTCCAACTTTGGAGATCTTAGTGCATTGGCTCCATAGAATAAAATAGGAACTGGAGAAGTGATATCACTGGAGAAGTCTTTTCAACTTTATCACCTCTTTATCACACCTTAGTACATAACCTCCCAGGTGAATTATGCATTAAGATGTGATATAGAAGTAATGAAGATCAGATATTGGGAGTTATGCACTAAAGCGTGATAAATAGGTGATAATGTTGAGATAACTTCTCCAGTGATATCACTTCTCCATTTCCTATGTTATTCTATAGAGCTTATGCACTAAGAGCTCCAAAGTTGGAGAAATCATAGTAACATAGTAACATAGTAATTTAGGTTGAAAAAAGACTTGCGTCCATCTAGTTCAACCCTTTTCCTATTCCTGTTTACCTTCGTTGATCCAAAAGAAGGCAAAAAAACCCCTCAATACAGCAATTTCAAATTCTGCCTTGAATGGGGGGAAAATTCCTTCTTGATTCCAAATGGCAGTCAGATTTCTCCTTGGATCAACAAGCCCTAACTAAATATTAATCCCAATACTAACGTACATAGCCCTCTATGTTCTGCTTTTTTAAATAAGTATCCAGGCCCTTTTTAAAGGCATCTAATGTATTCGATAGCACCACCTCCTCAGGCAGTGAATTCCATACCTTTATTGTCCTTACTGTAAAGAATCCCTTCCGCTGCTGTACATGAAATCTCCTTTCCTCAAGTCTAAGTGGGTGACCCCTTGTCCTTTGTACTATTCTGTTAATGAATAGGACTTTGGAGAGCCCTTTGTATGGGCCTGAACATATTTATATAGTGTTATCATATCCCCTCTAAGACGCCGCCGTTTCTCTAGTGTGTACAAGTTTAACTTTTCTAGCCTTTCTTCATAACTAAAACTTCCCATTCCCCTTACTAGTTTTATAGCCCTCCTCTGCACTCTCTCTAGTTCCATAATGTCCTTTTTCAGAAAGGGCGCCCAGAATTGAACAGCATATTCTAGGTGGGGTCTTACTATGGGCCTGTAAAGAGGCATAATAATATCTTCATCCCGTGAGTCAATACCCCTTTTAATACATGCCGGTATCTTATTGGCTCTATAGAATAACATAGGAACTGGAGAAGTGGTATCACTGGAGAAGTCATCTCTGCTTTATCACCTCTTTATGCATAACACGATATCACATGATACAACAATGTGATATCACCAGAGAAGCCATCTCTACGTTTTCACCTCTTTATCACACCTTAGTGGATAACCCTTATTGTGTCTGAGGCTCTGATTGGTTAGAAGAGCAAGGCTAGTTAGATTTGAATATGTAATACAGGGAGTATCTAATATTATGGCCGTGTTTATGTTGACTCAGGAGCAATTGTATAAAAAGAAAGGATCCAGGTCATCTCATTCTGTAACGGTGTATTGTTCTGCTGCTGACATGTGGAGGAGGATGTACTAAAGTGTGATAAAGAGGTGATAAAGGAAAGCTCCACTGACCACTCCTCCGAAAATCACTGCAGAGAGACTCCCCGCCATTAAGATGCAAAGATGCCCCAATGGGCACAGAGCAACGAATCCCACAGGCAATGCCATGCAACTTTCTATAGTATATTATATAAATTTATATATCTATATATATAGCATGCTTAACCAAAACTTTTGGATGGAGACACCTCACATCGGCATGCAAAGAAATCAATGAAGTTTATTAACCTTTTCAGTGCCAGAGGGGTAAGCAATGCAAGTACCCCTCTGGAACACAAATGGTTAATTCATCTCTCCACTGGGCCAAACATTTTCGGTCTCAGAATGGACCTTCCTCAGGACAATTACACACCGGTCAGTCACAACAATTTACAGATAAAAAGAAACCATACCTTGATATGTTGTGTGTCCACCAAAATTTTCTGCATCAGACTGGCAAACCGGATGATGGCATCACAAGGTCAAGAATTAAGTGAGAATCTACCATCCTCCACCCCAAATCACCCCTGGTAATAATACCCATAATTAAAAAAAATGAAAAAGGGAAATAAAGATGAAGAAGGTTTAGACTTCAGCAGAGGAAGGGGTTTTTTACAGTAAGGTCTGTTAACTTGTGGAATTCCTTGCCCAAGGAGGTGGTTATGGCAGATACAATGGATACGTTTAAGAGAAGATTAGATACATTTATTTCCAAAGGGAACATACAGAGTTATACTGTTTATTAGTAGGCAGATCAGGAAGGCCTGATAAAGACTAACTTATCTGGTAGCAGGAAGGCGATATAATTCTCGTGTCTCTGGGTTATGAGGCAAAGGTTTAACTTGATGGACTTGTGTCTTTATTCAGCCAAATTTACTATGTTACTATTGGCGCGATGCAAGAAACGTTTGCATCAGATAAAGGCATTTTTGTGCGCAGATAGATTTTGTGCATATTCTAATCCAGGAAGCTAAATACCGAACGCTTCTTGAATTGAGCATGAAAAATTCCATTTTACGACAACAGTACACAGACGTATAAATTCATTCACAATAGCAGTTCTTGCATTAGGCGCATTCTCTATTCCTCTCACACAGATATATATATACACAGATAAATATATGCAGCCGTTCACTTATCTTGAATTTTCATGCGCAATTCAACAAAATCATGCGCAAACCTATTCTCGAGTGGTTTTCACAATGATAATACGATTAATAATAAGAAGAAAAGTAATAAAATAAAATCATAATTAGACAAAAGTGGTCCAAGTAGCTAAAAGAATAACGATCTCAACAAAATATCCAATACTGGGTAACCGAGATGCACCCCGCCCACTGAAGAAAACATGTGCAAGGTTTCTGCCAGCACCCAAGGGGTTAATGAATAGGAATAAATAAAATAATCAAAAACTGAAATAAAATAAATGAAAAATTAAACAGAACTAGTTCAGGCCTCTTACAAATACTGTGCATAAATGAAATATCAAATTAAAGGAGCAGTAAACTTTTTTTATGAAAAAATATATATTGTAGGGATTTTCCTACTGAGTAAAATAAGGGTACTCCCACTGCCGAGAGATTTATATTTCCAGAGTTATTACAGTTTAAACCCATGTTTTTTTTTACACTACCAGTGCCCTCTAGTCGTCAAATTCTAATTAGATTTCCTGTTAGATTCTAATGGAGAGGAAAGTCAGAAAAGTCAGAGACATAACAGTTCTCCATAGAATGTGACAGAAACTGCTGAGTCACTTCCTGTCAGTTAGAACTATCAGGAAGTAAACACAGTAAATTCACTTCCTGATTATTTAAACTGCTATAATTTTTGAATAAAACACCTGACAGCGACGGGAGTACCCTTGTTTTATTCAGCAGGAAAAGCTCTATAAAATATGTGTTTTCATAAAAAAAAGTTTACTGCTCCTTTAAACAAGCCCACGGCTAACCATAACATACCCAGCACACTAATGAATAATGTGCAAGGTGCCTACCGGCATCCGAGGAGTTAATGTTAACCTTTTGAGTGCCAGAGGGGTACACAACACATTGCAATGCCAAGGGTTAAATACTACTTATCAGAACCAACTCATTACCAAGGGAACCCAACCACATCCTTTTGTTATACTTTAGATTGTAAGCTTTCGGGCAGGGTCCTTGCACCCAATGTTTCACTCTACAAAGCACTTGTAACCCTGTATTGTCTAAAGCCTTAAAGGGATAGTAATACTTCATTTTATCTTTATTTTATTTTGTAGGCATTAAAAAAACATGAAGAACGATATAAGTCTTATCTCTCAGACCTTTATGGTTTGAGAGATATTCACAAGCAGTTTCCCCCTCTCACCCCTTTTACCTAGTGTAAACCATCTCTTCTCAGATGTGGAATCCAGTCCATAGACCAGACAGATAACAGCAGGGGACAATCTTTTTCCTATGAGAACAATGAAAGCCCTGCCCCCCTTGACACGTTTTTCAGGTTTTTCCCTTATCTTAATTGAAGATTGTCCCTCTCTGCAGTGTACCTGGGCACCTCCCTTCTGATCTGGCTGAGAGGTGTTACATCAGTAAAAGGGATGGGAAGGGGATACTTTGTCATTGAATTACTCTTGGACTACAAATCTGAGAGAATTGAAATAACACTCTCCAATGTCCAAATACTATGATGATTAATTAGAGATGCTTTTATTATGAAACATTACTATCCCTTTAAGGGATTAATACCTCCATAACCCAAAATCCAAAAAAATGTCAGGGCCTGTAATGAAATGATACCGGCTTCCTTAAACAGTGGAGGGTGACCAGCTTTAGCACATCGTTATGCGGTTGATATCCTCCAGAGTCCAGAAGATCCCATAAACCCCATTGGTCTGAGTAGCACCGAGTGCACCACTGCCATGCGTCCAATACCATCCAACGAGGGGGTTTAAGGACATGATGTTTTATAATGACCACCATAAAGAGATCCAAAATGAATTTAAAATACATGTTCATAGAAAAATCCCCATATGTTGCAGCAGCCCAGTGTATTCATTGGTAGATCAGGGTACTGCTATTGCTGGAAGTGATCAATAATAAGGTTTAAGGTAATGAACACAATTAATGAAATGTATCCCCTCCAAAACTGACTTGGATGTTTCATTTTGATAATTCATATTGCTTTTGACCTGATAAAGGGAGGTTGTTACTCTCAAAAGTTCATCCTGAAAAGAAAAAAGGTATTATAACATACTGTATATGGATATATATATATATATATATATATATATATATATATATATATATATATATATACAAAGTATTGGTGCACATCCAAATTTTCATCACCATTAACCCTTTATTCTGCCTCATTGTGCCTGCATATCACTACTATAATAAAGATGAGGATTTAGTCACATCACATGGCCATAGAATACTAAGCTTGACACCAGCGCCAAGGTACCTCATTTTGGCAAGTACCTAACCTTGATATGCTTTGTCTTATGAGCTGACTCTCTCCTACTTTAGGCATTTACTAACCTTAATTTACTTTATCCTGAGAGCTGAGTCTTTATCAGCTTTACTCATTAATAAGCATTGAACCTTGGGGTGAGAGGGGGGGAGTGCTTAACCCAATAGAAGCTGGTTAAAACTTCCAAAAGTACAATTCCAGTCCAGGTTTTGGTAAGCACACCCAAAGAAAAAACACACATTTAAAATTGCTGGAGTGCAACCAATTTTGACCAAAACAGCTAAAAGCAAATATACAAAATATTGGTGCAGATCCAAGTTTTCATCACCATTAACCCTTTACTCTGCGGCATTGTGCCTGCATATCACAACTATATTAAAGATGAGGATTTAGTTACATTTTAGCTGTTTTGGTCAAAATTGCTTGCACTCCAGCAATTTTAAATGTGTTTTATTCTTTGGGTGTGCTTACCACAACCTGGACTGGAATTATATATATAAAACATTCATGATATTAAGACAAGCTTTCGAGAGATCTGCAGGTCTCTCAAAAGCTTGTCCCGATATCATTAAATGTTAGTCCAATAAAAAGGTATTTTTACGTTCTGCAATACTCATTACAACTCCTCCGTAGTTCTCCGTTTCGCTGTGTAGGTCACAGTGATCTTTGGCGCTGGGTTACGTCAGCTCCTCACTCTGCCCTCGTGAGAGATTTCTCTCCCCTCTATAGCAGCCCATAGACAGCAGATTCACTGATACAGTGAGTTCAGTAGAGAGGAGATAAATATCTCTCTCTCTCGGGATGATGGGAATTGTAGTCTTGGACAGCTGGAGGGCCTCAGGATGATCACCCCAGGGTTAAAGAAACAATGGAACCTTCTAAAAATAACCCCTCTCCTACCTTAATCTGGGGAGATAACCTTAATGACCACTATGAAAGAAATCTGCAGGGATTGGTTCTCCAAAAGTAATCATTCATGTATACTTGATATCGTGTCCATGAAGGCATATGTGATTCTTTGTTGCAATTCTAGGGCCATAAACTCCTCCCACTGGAAGGAAGGGGGACTGCAGGGAGAGAAATTTAGGGTCCTTTTGTCTGGCTGCAAAGAAATATGTCCTGATTCTTGGATATGATTATGCAGTACTAATTAAAGATTAATGTTTGTGAACCAATCCCCACAAAATTGGTTAATATGGCCAGTAGGATTTTCTAAACAGACAGGCTGACCACATGTCCCAGATTACCCCGGACAGTCCCGGATTCTAAATGTGTGTCCATTGTCCCGTGCAGCCCAGTTCTCGGACAATACAAAGTCCCAGCATGAAGAATCCAGATCATAGAATTCAAAACACTAGAAGAATTGCCCATAGACTACAGTGACAGGAAGTGATACGTCTGCTTGGCTACAAGAAAATGGCAACCAGACAGCTCTCTAAACACTAGAGAGAGAAGAGAGAACTGCCCATAGACTACTGTGACTGGAATTGATGCCTCTGCTGGGCTACAATGAAAGTAGCTTCCAGATGGAGCTCTAAACACTAGAGAGAGACACCTGCCCATAGACTACTATGACTGCTGTGACAGGAAGTGATGACTCTGATGGACTACAAGAAAATGGCTTCCAGAAAGCGTTGTAAACACTACAGAGAGAACTGAGCCTTGATTCTGATAATAATCAGGAGCTACAGCTCTAATATGTTGCAGTGTAATGCCAATCTAAGGCTTTGAAAGTGATGTGTATTATCTTGTAGTCCACCATAAGCCTCACTTTCTGTCACAGCAGTCAATGGTCAGTTCTCCCTCTAGTGTTCAGAACTCTGTGGTGCACTCTTCTCTCCACAGTGTCCCTGAATGGTGGAATTGAAATGTGGTCACCCTAAGAGGGGTATTAATAGGAGTGTTAGTGTTTCTTTAACTCCTAAAAGCCAGACAGGCACCAAACCTAAATTCAGACTGTGCAGAAGCATAATGAAAACCACTGAATGTTATTGTTATTGTCAGTCCGTGGATTCAATCTTACATTCTCAACGGGTCTATCAACAATATCAACCTGACTCCAGGCACCAGAAATTACATTTTTTTGAACTTTTGTCAGGAAAAAATTGAATCAGATTCAATAAAGGTCATAGTCTGTGATTTAAAATTTGGAAAATGTTAAAAATTGGATTATGACAATGGCTTGTATAGATTAATTGCCATATTTCCTACTTATCAAGGAGGTGCAGCAATGTACAAACAACCTGCACATAGGAAAAAATGTATTAGATGCAGTCAAAAGAACATGGAACTGAAATGTAAAAATAAAACTAAAAAGTACTAAATACACCATATAAAGACAGCGCTATTATATTCTGTTTGAACTACAAAATAGACATGAAAAGATCACATTGGTTGCTACATATCATCTCTTAAAGGGATAGTAATGTTTGAAAATAAAAGCAGCTCTAATTAATCATCATAGTATTTGGACTTTGGAGAGTGTTATTTCAATTCTGTCAGAGTTGTGATACAAGAGTAATTCAGTGATAAAGTATCCCCCTCCCGCCCCTTTTACTGATGTAACACTGCTCAGCCAGATCAGAAGGGAGGTGCCCAGGTAGATTGCAGAGAGGGACAATCTTCAATTAAGATAAGGGAAAAACCTGAAAAACTTGTCAAGGGGGGCAGGGATTTCATTGTTCTCATAGGAAGAAGATTGTCCCCTTCTGTTATCTGTCTGGTCTATGGACTGCATTCCACATCTGAGAAGAGATGGCTTACACTAGGTAAAAGGGGCGGGAGGGGAAACTTTGCTTAAAGCGTGATAAATAGGTGATAATGTTGAGATAACTTCTCCAGTGATATCACTTCTCCATTTCCTATGTTATTCTATAGAGCTTATGCACTAAGAGCTCCAAAGTTGGAGAAATCATAGTAACATAGTAACATAGTAATTTAGGTTGAAAAAAGACTTGCGTCCATCTAGTTCAACCCTTTTCCTATTCCTGTTTACCTTCGTTGATCCAAAAGAAGGCAAAAAAACCCCTCAATACAGCAATTTCAAATTCTGCCTTGAATGGGGGAAAATTCCTTCTTGATTCCAAATGGCAGTCAGATTTCTCCTTGGATCAACAAGCCCTAACTAAATATTAATCCCAATACTAACGTACATAGCCCTCTATGTTCTGCTTTTTTAAATAAGTATCCAGGCCCTTTTTAAAGGCATCTAATGTATTCGATAGCACCACCTCCTCAGGCAGTGAATTCCATACCTTTATTGTCCTTACTGTAAAGAATCCCTTCCGCTGCTGTACATGAAATCTCCTTTCCTCAAGTCTAAGTGGGTGACCCCTTGTCCTTTGTACTATTCTGTTAATGAATAGGACTTTGGAGAGCCCTTTGTATGGGCCTGAACATATTTATATAGTGTTATCATATCCCCTCTAAGACGCCGCCGTTTCTCTAGTGTGTACAAGTTTAACTTTTCTAGCCTTTCTTCATAACTAAAACTTCCCATTCCCCTTACTAGTTTTATAGCCCTCCTCTGCACTCTCTCTAGTTCCATAATGTCCTTTTTCAGAAAGGGCGCCCAGAATTGAACAGCATATTCTAGGTGGGGTCTTACTATGGGCCTGTAAAGAGGCATAATAATATCTTCATCCCGTGAGTCAATACCCCTTTTAATACATGCCGGTATCTTATTGGCTCTATAGAATAACATAGGAACTGGAGAAGTGGTATCACTGGAGAAGTCATCTCTGCTTTATCACCTCTTTATGCATAACACGATATCACATGATACAACAATGTGATATCACCAGAGAAGCCATCTCTACGTTTTCACCTCTTTATCACACCTTAGTGGATAACCCTTATTGTGTCTGAGGCTCTGATTGGTTAGAAGAGCAAGGCTAGTTAGATTTGAATATGTAATACAGGGAGTATCTAATATTATGGCCGTGTTTATGTTGACTCAGGAGCAATTGTATAAAAAGAAAGGATCCAGGTCATCTCATTCTGTAACGGTGTATTGTTCTGCTGCTGACATGTGGAGGAGGATGTACTAAAGTGTGATAAAGAGGTGATAAAGGAAAGCTCCACTGACCACTCCTCCGAAAATCACTGCAGAGAGACTCCCCGCCATTAAGATGCAAAGATGCCCCAATGGGCACAGAGCAACGAATCCCACAGGCAATGCCATGCAACTTTCTATAGTATATTATATAAATTTATATATCTATATATATAGCATGCTTAACCAAAACTTTTGGATGGAGACACCTCACATCGGCATGCAAAGAAATCAATGAAGTTTATTAACCTTTTCAGTGCCAGAGGGGTAAGCAATGCAAGTACCCCTCTGGAACACAAATGGTTAATTCATCTCTCCACTGGGCCAAACATTTTCGGTCTCAGAATGGACCTTCCTCAGGACAATTACACACCGGTCAGTCACAACAATTTACAGATAAAAAGAAACCATACCTTGATATGTTGTGTGTCCACCAAAATTTTCTGCATCAGACTGGCAAACCGGATGATGGCATCACAAGGTCAAGAATTAAGTGAGAATCTACCATCCTCCACCCCAAATCACCCCTGGTAATAATACCCATAATTAAAAAAAATGAAAAAGGGAAATAAAGATGAAGAAGGTTTAGACTTCAGCAGAGGAAGGGGTTTTTTACAGTAAGGTCTGTTAACTTGTGGAATTCCTTGCCCAAGGAGGTGGTTATGGCAGATACAATGGATACGTTTAAGAGAAGATTAGATACATTTATTTCCAAAGGGAACATACAGAGTTATACTGTTTATTAGTAGGCAGATCAGGAAGGCCTGATAAAGACTAACTTATCTGGTAGCAGGAAGGCGATATAATTCTCGTGTCTCTGGGTTATGAGGCAAAGGTTTAACTTGATGGACTTGTGTCTTTATTCAGCCAAATTTACTATGTTACTATTGGCGCGATGCAAGAAACGTTTGCATCAGATAAAGGCATTTTTGTGCGCAGATAGATTTTGTGCATATTCTAATCCAGGAAGCTAAATACCGAACGCTTCTTGAATTGAGCATGAAAAATTCCATTTTACGACAACAGTACACAGACGTATAAATTCATTCACAATAGCAGTTCTTGCATTAGGCGCATTCTCTATTCCTCTCACACAGATATATATATACACAGATAAATATATGCAGCCGTTCACTTATCTTGAATTTTCATGCGCAATTCAACAAAATCATGCGCAAACCTATTCTCGAGTGGTTTTCACAATGATAATACGATTAATAATAAGAAGAAAAGTAATAAAATAAAATCATAATTAGACAAAAGTGGTCCAAGTAGCTAAAAGAATAACGATCTCAACAAAATATCCAATACTGGGTAACCGAGATGCACCCCGCCCACTGAAGAAAACATGTGCAAGGTTTCTGCCAGCACCCAAGGGGTTAATGAATAGGAATAAATAAAATAATCAAAAACTGAAATAAAATAAATGAAAAATTAAACAGAACTAGTTCAGGCCTCTTACAAATACTGTGCATAAATGAAATATCAAATTAAAGGAGCAGTAAACTTTTTTTATGAAAAAATATATATTGTAGGGATTTTCCTACTGAGTAAAATAAGGGTACTCCCACTGCCGAGAGATTTATATTTCCAGAGTTATTACAGTTTAAACCCATGTTTTTTTTTACACTACCAGTGCCCTCTAGTCGTCAAATTCTAATTAGATTTCCTGTTAGATTCTAATGGAGAGGAAAGTCAGAAAAGTCAGAGACATAACAGTTCTCCATAGAATGTGACAGAAACTGCTGAGTCACTTCCTGTCAGTTAGAACTATCAGGAAGTAAACACAGTAAATTCACTTCCTGATTATTTAAACTGCTATAATTTTTGAATAAAACACCTGACAGCGACGGGAGTACCCTTGTTTTATTCAGCAGGAAAAGCTCTATAAAATATGTGTTTTCATAAAAAAAAGTTTACTGCTCCTTTAAACAAGCCCACGGCTAACCATAACATACCCAGCACACTAATGAATAATGTGCAAGGTGCCTACCGGCATCCGAGGAGTTAATGTTAACCTTTTGAGTGCCAGAGGGGTACACAACACATTGCAATGCCAAGGGTTAAATACTACTTATCAGAACCAACTCATTACCAAGGGAACCCAACCACATCCTTTTGTTATACTTTAGATTGTAAGCTTTCGGGCAGGGTCCTTGCACCCAATGTTTCACTCTACAAAGCACTTGTAACCCTGTATTGTCTAAAGCCTTACAGGGATAGTAATACTTCATTTTATCTTTATTTTATTTTGTAGGCATTAAAAAAACATGAAGAACGATATAAGTCTTATCTCTCAGACCTTTATGGTTTGAGAGATATTCACAAGCAGTTTCCCCCTCTCACCCCTTTTACCTAGTGTAAACCATCTCTTCTCAGATGTGGAATCCAGTCCATAGACCAGACAGATAACAGCAGGGGACAATCTTTTTCCTATGAGAACAATGAAAGCCCTGCCCCCCTTGACAAGTTTTTCAGGTTTTTCCCTTATCTTAATTGAAGATTGTCCCTCTCTGCAGTGTACCTGGGCACCTCCCTTCTGATCTGGCTGAGAGGTGTTACATCAGTAAAAGGGATGGGAAGGGGATACTTTGTCATTGAATTACTCTTGGACTACAAATCTGAGAGAATTGAAATAACACTCTCCAATGTCCAAATACTATGATGATTAATTAGAGATGCTTTTATTATGAAACATTACTATCCCTTTAAGGGATTAATACCTCCATAACCCAAAATCCAAAAAAATGTCAGGGCCTGTAATGAAATGATACCGGCTTCCTTAAACAGTGGAGGGTGACCAGCTTTAGCACATCGTTATGCGGTTGATATCCTCCAGAGTCCAGAAGATCCCATAAACCCCATTGGTCTGAGTAGCACCGAGTGCACCACTGCCATGCGTCCAATACCATCCAACGAGGGGGTTTAAGGACATGATGTTTTATAATGACCACCATAAAGAGATCCAAAATGAATTTAAAATACATGTTCATAGAAAAATCCCCATATGTTGCAGCAGCCCAGTGTATTCATTGGTAGATCAGGGTACTGCTATTGCTGGAAGTGATCAATAATAAGGTTTAAGGTAATGAACACAATTAATGAAATGTATCCCCTCCAAAACTGACTTGGATGTTTCATTTTGATAATTCATATTGCTTTTGACCTGATAAAGGGAGGTTGTTACTCTCAAAAGTTCATCCTGAAAAGAAAAAAGGTATTATAACATACTGTATATGGATATATATATATATATATATATATATATATATATATATATGGAAAGATAAATGGGCACTCCTATTTGACCATGAAATATTCAAAAATGGTATCCTGCCTAGGTGCTATTTTCTAAAAAAGTAATAAGCAAAGAAATGGTAGTGTACTACCATGTAGAAAAAGCACGCTCAGGACTTGTTAAAAAACATAATTTTATTGCAAGCTCATATGTCGACGTTTCGGCCCCCTGGAGGGCCTTTATCAAGACTAAACAAATAACATCACTGTGACCTTAAATAGAGTACATTTTGAAAAAAAGACCGCCAAAAACTCCCTACTTGAACGTGTGTGACGTCATGCATATAATTGCAACGTCACCAGGGTCAGCAGAGGATGGTGGGAAATGAGTCCATGATAACATAATAGAACACACGAGAGGCAGGTAAAATAAACCGCGTCTCGTATGACAGCCAAGGTGCAAATAATGTTAGCACCTCAAAGTATTACACGAGATACGGAACCCTGAATGAAAACTGACCGGGACAGGAACCACCAATGAACGTAAAACACATAAATCAACCTAACAGGTTACAGAGTTTACTATAAGGTCCCCTGTATGTCCATATTCGATCACACACGGTTAAATCCACGTTGGCATAAAGCCACTAGTTCAATCATGAAAGGCAACAAAATGTTAAGTTAAAAACAAACTAACCAACTTACTATTGGACATCTGCCAGCGAGCCAAATCTAACCGGTGCTTTCAGTTACTGCCTAACACTTAACGGTCATCCAACTCCCGTCAGGGGTGGTAATAAGACAACACGTGTTATGACCTTTAATGATGCTCATGATGGAAACAACAGCCAAGTTCAAGCTGGAAAAATGGGAGAGTGCCTTCTCACTACCCTCTGGCTCTACGCTAGCTGCTACTCTTGCAGACATCGCGGAGACCTAGTTTGAGGGTTAATCAGTGCATAACCATCGAGCGTCAAGGTCCATGTTCGACACATTGTATTGTCTCAAATGAGTGTGTTACTCGCATTCGTTTCTACAGATGTAACCAAATAGTAATATAGGAATAATTATTGTGCATGAAAAACAATGCATATTATATGAACAAATAGTGACGGCGTGATGACCATCGCGGATAACCCCCGTGTGAGATCGGCAGCATACAAAGAATCAAAAATAAGCAGAAAAAATAATTAGTTATAATGTGGATTGGAGGAAGCATCCTCACCCAGTCCCCAATAGGGAACCGTATTTCATTTATTAGAAAAGTACTCAACCCACCATCATAAGACCCAGATAAAGCTAGCACCGGATAGTCGACATACTTTTATATCCAAGTTGCTCATGGATTATAACGGCAACAAACGACCATAGTAGAAACAAGATACATTAAGAGTAAATGTCCGTTTTTAACAGATCTAATCACAACTATTCTGAGTATCTGTCAAGTATGTTCGCCAATAGAGTTGGTCGGTAGTGGGACACAAACTGAGTCCCCATCCCGCTCTCAACCCGCCGGATGCCAGGCTCATACCAATGTATGTTTATAAAAAGCAGTGTAGAGAGAGTTTCTCATTAAGGCCCCTAGGGGCCACTGTGTCCGGGATGGGGACTCAGTTTGTGTCCCACTACCGACCAACTCTATTGGCGAACATACTTGACAGATACTCAGAATAGTTGTGATTAGATCTGTTAAAAACGGACATTTACTCTTAATGTATCTTGTTTCTACTATGGTCGTTTGTTGCCGTTATAATCCATGAGCAACTTGGATATAAAAGTATGTCGACTATCCGGTGCTAGCTTTATCTGGGTCTTATGATGGTGGGTTGAGTACTTTTCTAATAAATGAAATACGGTTCCCTATTGGGGACTGGGTGAGGATGCTTCCTCCAATCCACATTATAACTAATTATTTTTTCTGCTTATTTTTGATTCTTTGTATGCTGCCGATCTCACACGGGGGTTATCCGCGATGGTCATCACGCCGTCACTATTTGTTCACATAATATGCATTGTTTTTCATGCACAATAATTATTCCTATATTACTATTTGGTTACATCTGTAGAAACGAATGCGAGTAACACACTCATTTGAGACAATACAATGTGTCGAACATGGACCTTGACGCTCGATGGTTATGCACTGATTAACCCTCAAACTAGGTCTCCGCGATGTCTGCAAGAGTAGCAGCTAGCGTAGAGCCAGAGGGTAGTGAGAAGGCACTCTCCCATTTTTCCAGCTTGAACTTGGCTGTTGTTTCCATCATGAGCATCATTAAAGGTCATAACACGTGTTGTCTTATTACCACCCCTGACGGGAGTTGGATGACCGTTAAGTGTTAGGCAGTAACTGAAAGCACCGGTTAGATTTGGCTCGCTGGCAGATGTCCAATAGTAAGTTGGTTAGTTTGTTTTTAACTTAACATTTTGTTGCCTTTCATGATTGAACTAGTGGCTTTATGCCAACGTGGATTTAACCGTGTGTGATCGAATATGGACATACAGGGGACCTTATAGTAAACTCTGTAACCTGTTAGGTTGATTTATGTGTTTTACGTTCATTGGTGGTTCCTGTCCCGGTCAGTTTTCATTCAGGGTTCCGTATCTCGTGTAATACTTTGAGGTGCTAACATTATTTGCACCTTGGCTGTCATACGAGACGCGGTTTATTTTACCTGCCTCTCGTGTGTTCTATTATGTTATCATGGACTCATTTCCCACCATCCTCTGCTGACCCTGGTGACGTTGCAATTATATGCATGACGTCACACACGTTCAAGTAGGGAGTTTTTGGCGGTCTTTTTTTCAAAATGTACTCTATTTAAGGTCACAGTGATGTTATTTGTTTAGTCTTGATAAAGGCCCTCCAGGGGGCCGAAACGTCGACATATGAGCTTGCAATAAAATTATGTTTTTTAACAAGTCCTGAGCGTGCTTTTTCTACATGGTAGTACACTACCATTTCTTTGCTTATTACTTTTTTAGAAAATAGCACCTAGGCAGGATACCATTTTTGAATATTTCATGGTCAAATAGGAGTGCCCATTTATCTTTCCATATATTGTTGTTTTGCTCATCCTGGGCAATACAACCTTTGGTGCACCCTCCAGTTTTTGTTGATTACTTTTCCTCAAACCAAGAGGAGTATTTTTTAGCAATTTATTTGGAAACATCTGGACCTCCTATATTGTACATTTCAACAAGGGACTGCATCAATGGAAGGTTTCTTTGAAGCTGCAGGAGGTAGTGACATAGGAGCACAGTTATACAAAATCGATCCATCTAAGATCGATGAAATCTTGTTCAAGGATAATTTCTCTACAACATATGGACAGTATACACCTACGGAGTTACATTTTCAACTTCTGAAACATAAAAAGCGGGAGGTGGATTTGATTCTACATGGTATCACACTATCAGAATACCACAGGGAGAAGAAGATTCCTAGAGGCTTTAGGATCAAGAACACACCAACCATAGGACGTACAAACGCTGAATTTTGCAAGAAGTGGATTGGTATACTCAACCAATGCTCCTTGGATTTGATGGTCCTTGTAGTGGAGGAGATTAATAAAGAACTAACAGAGGTAAGAAAAAATATCAGTGACTTTGACAGTAAACATAGTTCAACACTAGTTAATGATAAGGGTACAGATTGGCTTAAGAAATTAGACGAACAACTAGAGATATATAGAAATAAATTAGCCAAATACAAACGTGACAAATTTAACAAGGTATTAGAAGATTACACCACACATAGAGTGTACAAATGGTTAATAGGTGATAGTGGAACCTACAAGAAACCACAGAGGAGAAGACCATATCGGAAGCCAAAATTCCCAGGTTTAACAGATAGAGAAGATACCCTATCATCCTCCCCTGACTCAGAAACTGAAGGTGAAACTACAGAGACTTTTTTAGGGGTGACCACACGTGCCCAAGAACAAGCAAGAGGAGGTACAAGAGGCAGAGGACGAGGAGGGGTGGGAAGAATAAAAACAGACATCACAGCAAAGCCCCCCCTTCCGAAAACCTAGTTTTCAACTTGTCCTCCCACACACTAACTTTGGGTGAAGAGAGACTCCTGCAGAGGGGACTATCTTTTGTACCTACTAGCAGATTCTCTAAGTTTGAATGGCAGGTAGACCTTTTTAAATTCAATCGTACCTTAAGATTGAGAGAATTTTTTTCCAAAGAACCTATAGGGAATGAGGATACCCCTCCATTCAAACTTACTTCTACATTTGATCCACAGAGTAACAATCCTTCTATCAAAACCTTTCAAAGACTAGTAGAACAGGATACAACAATACAGGATCCTAGGAAGCAAAAGATTTACCACAATTTGTCACAAGTTGAGAGAGAAGCGATCAAAACCTTGTCCAAGGATCATAATATTGTCATCCGGTCAGCAGACAAGGGTGGAGCTATAGTTCTGATGAACTACGATGATTATAGGAAAGAGATTCTGTCTCAACTTGCAGACACAACAACATACCAAATCTTGTCTTGTGATCCCACTATTAAGTACAAAAAAGAAATAGATCAGGTTATTGATTTAGGTGTTACATCTGGGTGGATCAGCGAGAAAACTGGATTATTCTTGAAAACTGAACACCCCATTCGACCAATTCTGTACACACTGCCTAAAGTGCATAAATCCCTCACTGACCCACCGGGAAGACCGATAATATCAGCGATAGGATCATTGCTCCATCCTCTGGGTCAGTTTGTGGATGTGTATTTGCAGCCTTGTGTACAGAGTCTACCCTTTTTCCTGAAAGACACCAACAGTTTCTTGGACCTACTAAGAAATCTTGACACACCTCTGGACAATTGTATACTGGGTACAATGGACGTGAAGTCGTTGTACACAGTAATACCACATGAGGGTGGACTTGAGGCAGTGACGCACCTTATAACTAAGAATAATTTATACAAAGGCCCTCCTACGGAATATTTCATAAACATGTTACAATTGTGTCTCCAGAGGAACTTTTTTAAGTTTGAAAATACCTTCTATCTCCAACTTACCGGGACAGCGATGGGGGCATGCATGGCGCCCTCATACGCTAATACCTACATGCATATCTATGAGACAGACCATCTTTCCAATCATACTCTGTTTAAACAACACACGGTTTTGTACACTCGTTATATTGATGATATGTTCATCATTTGGCGAGGTACAACAACTGAGTTGGAGCGACTGGTGAATGATCTTAATAGATCACACCCACATATACAATTGACACTGAACCACAGTTTGACAGAAATACCTTTTTTAGACGTATTGGTGAAATTGACTGATGGGAAATTACACACTACAATTTACACAAAACCTACTGATAGAAATAATCTCCTTCATTACAAGAGCCACCATCCACCTCATTTAAAAGAAAGCCTCCCTAAATCACAGATGTTGAGAGCAAGGAGGATTATAAGTAATGAGGAGCAACTCAAATGCGAACTAGACAAGATGGGGGATAAATTTCTACAGAGAGGATATGACCAGGAATTGGTGAATACACATAAAAGGACAGTACAAAACATTAATAGAGACACCAGTCTGATCCATCAACAGAAAGTAAAAGACGATCGCTTACGTTTGCAAACTACCTACAATACAGGGTCTGATACGATCAGATCCAGCATACACAAGAATTGGAAGATAATTAATACAGATTCAACATTACCGTTTGTCAATAAGAACCCACCCATGTTTTGTTACAAGAGGGGGCGCAATTTGAAGGATTTACTGGTTAAAACTGACCCCATACATTGCTATAACAAGCCTAACGTTACAAGTAAAACGGGATGTTTTAGATGTATTTCTTGTGTTACCTGCAATTACCTGACAACAGGAACTTCATTTAAACATCCACATAAGGGATACAAAATACCCATCAGACATTATCTCACCTGCACCAGTCAATTTGTGATTTATACGATAACCTGTCCCTGTGGATTGACTTATGTGGGCAAGACGACCAACACATTTAAGGAAAGAATGGCTAACCATAGATCATCTATCAGGGCAGCTTTAGAATCAGCGACTAATCCAACTAAGAAACTTTCCTCTAAAATTAAGGATCAACCCGTGGCGGCCCACTTTGCGAGATTACAACATCCGTTGCCAACGTTACGTTACATGATGATTGACTGGGTACCACCCCTCTTGAGAGGTGGTGACAGAGCTAAGAAATTATTACAAAAAGAGGCACAGTGGATTCATTTTTTGGACACAGTGGCCCCTAGGGGCCTTAATGAGAAACTCTCTCTACACTGCTTTTTATAAACATACATTGGTATGAGCCTGGCATCCGGCGGGTTGAGAGCGGGATGGGGACTCAGTTTGTGTCCCACTACCGACCAACTCTATTGGCGAACATACTTGACAGATACTCAGAATAGTTGTGATTAGATCTGTTAAAAACGGACATTTACTCTTAATGTATCTTGTTTCTACTATGGTCGTTTGTTGCCGTTATAATCCATGAGCAACTTGGATATAAAAGTATGTCGACTATCCGGTGCTAGCTTTATCTGGGTCTTATGATGGTGGGTTGAGTACTTTTCTAATAAATGAAATACGGTTCCCTATTGGGGACTGGGTGAGGATGCTTCCTCCAATCCACATTATAACTAATTATTTTTTCTGCTTATTTTTGATTCTTTGTATGCTGCCGATCTCACACGGGGGTTATCCGCGATGGTCATCACGCCGTCACTATTTGTTCACATAATATGCATTGTTTTTCATGCACAATAATTATTCCTATATTACTATTTGGTTACATCTGTAGAAACGAATGCGAGTAACACACTCATTTGAGACAATACAATGTGTCGAACATGGACCTTGACGCTCGATGGTTATGCACTGATTAACCCTCAAACTAGGTCTCCGCGATGTCTGCAAGAGTAGCAGCTAGCGTAGAGCCAGAGGGTAGTGAGAAGGCACTCTCCCATTTTTCCAGCTTGAACTTGGCTGTTGTTTCCATCATGAGCATCATTAAAGGTCATAACACGTGTTGTCTTATTACCACCCCTGACGGGAGTTGGATGACCGTTAAGTGTTAGGCAGTAACTGAAAGCACCGGTTAGATTTGGCTCGCTGGCAGATGTCCAATAGTAAGTTGGTTAGTTTGTTTTTAACTTAACATTTTGTTGCCTTTCATGATTGAACTAGTGGCTTTATGCCAACGTGGATTTAACCGTGTGTGATCGAATATGGACATACAGGGGACCTTATAGTAAACTCTGTAACCTGTTAGGTTGATTTATGTGTTTTACGTTCATTGGTGGTTCCTGTCCCGGTCAGTTTTCATTCAGGGTTCCGTATCTCGTGTAATACTTTGAGGTGCTAACATTATTTGCACCTTGGCTGTCATACGAGACGCGGTTTATTTTACCTGCCTCTCGTGTGTTCTATTATGTTATCATGGACTCATTTCCCACCATCCTCTGCTGACCCTGGTGACGTTGCAATTATATGCATGACGTCACACACGTTCAAGTAGGGAGTTTTTGGCGGTCTTTTTTTCAAAATGTACTCTATTTAAGGTCACAGTGATGTTATTTGTTTAGTCTTGATAAAGGCCCTCCAGGGGGCCGAAACGTCGACATATGAGCTTGCAATAAAATTATGTTTTTTAACAAGTCCTGAGCGTGCTTTTTCTACATGGTAGTACACTACCATTTCTTTGCTTATATATATATATATATATATATATACAAAGTATTGGTGCACATCCAAATTTTCATCACCATTAACCCTTTATTCTGCCTCATTGTGCCTGCATATCACTACTATAATAAAGATGAGGATTTAGTCACATCACATGGCCATAGAATACTAAGCTTGACACCAGCGCCAAGGTACCTCATTTTGGCAAGTACCTAACCTTGATATGCTTTGTCTTATGAGCTGACTCTCTCCTACTTTAGGCATTTACTAACCTTAATTTACTTTATCCTGAGAGCTGAGTCTTTATCAGCTTTACTCATTAATAAGCATTGAACCTTGGGGTGAGAGGGGGGGAGTGCTTAACCCAATAGAAGCTGGTTAAAACTTCCAAAAGTACAATTCCAGTCCAGGTTTTGGTAAGCACACCCAAAGAAAAAACACACATTTAAAATTGCTGGAGTGCAACCAATTTTGACCAAAACAGCTAAAAGCAAATATACAAAATATTGGTGCAGATCCAAGTTTTCATCACCATTAACCCTTTACTCTGCGGCATTGTGCCTGCATATCACAACTATATTAAAGATGAGGATTTAGTTACATTTTAGCTGTTTTGGTCAAAATTGCTTGCACTCCAGCAATTTTAAATGTGTTTTATTCTTTGGGTGTGCTTACCACAACCTGGACTGGAATTATATATATAAAACATTCATGATATTAAGACAAGCTTTCGAGAGATCTGCAGGTCTCTCAAAAGCTTGTCCCGATATCATTAAATGTTAGTCCAATAAAAAGGTATTTTTACGTTCTGCAATACTCATTACAACTCCTCCGTAGTTCTCCGTTTCGCTGTGTAGGTCACAGTGATCTTTGGCGCTGGGTTACGTCAGCTCCTCACTCTGCCCTCGTGAGAGATTTCTCTCCCCTCTATAGCAGCCCATAGACAGCAGATTCACTGATACAGTGAGTTCAGTAGAGAGGAGATAAATATCTCTCTCTCTCGGGATGATGGGAATTGTAGTCTTGGACAGCTGGAGGGCCTCAGGATGATCACCCCAGGGTTAAAGAAACAATGGAACCTTCTAAAAATAACCCCTCTCCTACCTTAATCTGGGGAGATAACCTTAATGACCACTATGAAAGAAATCTGCAGGGATTGGTTCTCCAAAAGTAATCATTCATGTATACTTGATATCGTGTCCATGAAGGCATATGTGATTCTTTGTTGCAATTCTAGGGCCATAAACTCCTCCCACTGGAAGGAAGGGGGACTGCAGGGAGAGAAATTTAGGGTCCTTTTGTCTGGCTGCAAAGAAATATGTCCTGATTCTTGGATATGATTATGCAGTACTAATTAAAGATTAATGTTTGTGAACCAATCCCCACAAAATTGGTTAATATGGCCAGTAGGATTTTCTAAACAGACAGGCTGACCACATGTCCCAGATTACCCCGGACAGTCCCGGATTCTAAATGTGTGTCCATTGTCCCGTGCAGCCCAGTTCTCGGACAATACAAAGTCCCAGCATGAAGAATCCAGATCATAGAATTCAAAACACTAGAAGAATTGCCCATAGACTACAGTGACAGGAAGTGATACGTCTGCTTGGCTACAAGAAAATGGCAACCAGACAGCTCTCTAAACACTAGAGAGAGAAGAGAGAACTGCCCATAGACTACTGTGACTGGAATTGATGCCTCTGCTGGGCTACAATGAAAGTAGCTTCCAGATGGAGCTCTAAACACTAGAGAGAGACACCTGCCCATAGACTACTATGACTGCTGTGACAGGAAGTGATGACTCTGATGGACTACAAGAAAATGGCTTCCAGAAAGCGTTGTAAACACTACAGAGAGAACTGAGCCTTGATTCTGATAATAATCAGGAGCTACAGCTCTAATATGTTGCAGTGTAATGCCAATCTAAGGCTTTGAAAGTGATGTGTATTATCTTGTAGTCCACCATAAGCCTCACTTTCTGTCACAGCAGTCAATGGTCAGTTCTCCCTCTAGTGTTCAGAACTCTGTGGTGCACTCTTCTCTCCACAGTGTCCCTGAATGGTGGAATTGAAATGTGGTCACCCTAAGAGGGGTATTAATAGGAGTGTTAGTGTTTCTTTAACTCCTAAAAGCCAGACAGGCACCAAACCTAAATTCAGACTGTGCAGAAGCATAATGAAAACCACTGAATGTTATTGTTATTGTCAGTCCGTGGATTCAATCTTACATTCTCAACGGGTCTATCAACAATATCAACCTGACTCCAGGCACCAGAAATTACATTTTTTTGAACTTTTGTCAGGAAAAAATTGAATCAGATTCAATAAAGGTCATAGTCTGTGATTTAAAATTTGGAAAATGTTAAAAATTGGATTATGACAATGGCTTGTATAGATTAATTGCCATATTTCCTACTTATCAAGGAGGTGCAGCAATGTACAAACAACCTGCACATAGGAAAAAATGTATTAGATGCAGTCAAAAGAACATGGAACTGAAATGTAAAAATAAAACTAAAAAGTACTAAATACACCATATAAAGACAGCGCTATTATATTCTGTTTGAACTACAAAATAGACATGAAAAGATCACATTGGTTGCTACATATCATCTCTTAAAGGGATAGTAATGTTTGAAAATAAAAGCAGCTCTAATTAATCATCATAGTATTTGGACTTTGGAGAGTGTTATTTCAATTCTGTCAGAGTTGTGATACAAGAGTAATTCAGTGATAAAGTATCCCCCTCCCGCCCCTTTTACTGATGTAACACTGCTCAGCCAGATCAGAAGGGAGGTGCCCAGGTAGATTGCAGAGAGGGACAATCTTCAATTAAGATAAGGGAAAAACCTGAAAAACTTGTCAAGGGGGGCAGGGATTTCATTGTTCTCATAGGAAGAAGATTGTCCCCTTCTGTTATCTGTCTGGTCTATGGACTGCATTCCACATCTGAGAAGAGATGGCTTACACTAGGTAAAAGGGGCGGGAGGGGAAACTTTGCTTGTGAATATCTCTCAAACCTATCGTTCTTCATGTTTCTTTAATGCCTACAAAATAAAATAAGGATAAAATGAAGTATTACTATTACTAATTCAAAGTAATCATGTACCAATCATTTCATATTGCTTAGAAACATGCAGGCACTTCAAGACTCACCCAGTACTGCAAAGGTGGTGGAACCTGAGCTACCCCCATCAATCTCAAGCAAAGATTTCCACAAACAGAAGGACACAGGAGGAGGTGCTCAACGAGATCCACCTGAAGCATCAGACCACAGCCAATGTGATGATTAAAACCACCGATTTATTGAAAGACTCATATAAAAACAAATAACGGATCTTTTGGATCTGGTGTAGACATAACAAACGGACAAAAGTATCCAGTGTAACCAAGTGGTGGGGATGAGGGGTTAGGCAGTGTGTGTGGGTATGTCTACTAGTGGGCAGAGGAGCAAGGATGGTGGTGATGGTGGGGCAGTGTCTGATAGTGTATATGGGGGATCTGTGACTACCAGTGTGCACTGTAAGTCCCCCTGAATCTAGTGCATACTGGTACTTTCAGTCTACCAGTAGTCAGTGGAAACAGGTTGGGGGGTCGGGCTGGGGGAATGGAACTGTCAGTTGGCTGTGGAACTAGGAAGGGGGTTAGGGTACAAGTGGGGGATTGGAGGCATGTTGTGTGCATGCCACAGGGGTGTTCAATGCACTGCAAAGCAATGCATCAGACCCCTGTTGCACAAAAATAGTTATTTTTTTTTAGTTATTTTTAATTCATATCTCGTTGGGGGGGCGGTATCAGAACCACTCCTGATGCCCACCCAACAAGGTCTAAATAAAAAATAACTAAAAAAAAGTGTGTGTGTTGGGGGGGCATCAGGACCCCTTCCGGTGCTACCCCAATGAGGTGTAAATAAAATAATAATTGAAAAAAAATCCTTTATCTGCCACAGGGGTGTTCAATGCATTGCAAAGCACCCTGTGAAACACACAGGGTTAATTATTTTTACTATTACTTTGTATTCAGAGCTTGTTGGGGGGCATCAGGACCACTCCTGATGGCCCCCCAACAAGCTCTGATTACAAAATTATGAAAAAAAAAGTTCTGCTTGTGCCACAGGAGGGGGGCTGCACTGTACCCCCCTCTCCTGTGGCACACACAGGGTTAATTTTGTTTTTATTTAATTTTTTTATTATAGAGCTCACTGGGGAGCATCAGGACCCCAGCTAATGGCCCCAATGAGGATTAGTAAAACAATATGGCCCCCAAAGAACTGACCCTGTGAGTACCACCGGGGTCTCCAGCACATTGCGGTACTCACAGGGTGCCTGTGTTGAATACCTTTCTGGCACTCAAAGGGTGAAACTTACAGCCAATAATCAGGGCTCCTTCCTAAGTTGAGCAACCGTGAAGGACTCAGCACTAAAAGATTTAAAAGTAATGAAAAATGAGCAGGGCAGCACAATGCAGCTGTCATTCCAATGTATGCATTAACTCTTTCAGTGCTGGGTCATTCGCTTCTGCTTACACTGCCCCATGACGTGCTTTTATTTCTTCAAGAAAACAGTGCCCCATACTTCTAAAAGCAAATTAGAATTATTCTGGGGTAAACCAAATGCACCATAAGGGACAAATAAAAATTCAGAAATTTCCATGAACTTGGATAAAGCTTTTTAAAGTGATAGTAATGTTTCATAATAAAAACAGCTCTAATTAATCACCATAGTATTTGGACTTTGGACAGTGTTATTTCAATTCTGTCAGATTTGTAGTTCAAGAGTAATTCAACGACAAAGTATCCCCCTTCCGCCCCTTTTACTGATGTCACACTGCTCAGCCAGATCAGAAGGGAAGTGCCCAGGTAGACTGCAGAAAGGGACAATCTTCAATTAAGATAAGGGAAAAACCTGAAAAACTTGTCAAGGGAGGCAGGGCTTTCATTGTTCTCATAGGAAGAAGATTGTCTCCTGCTGTTATCTGTCTGGTCTATGGACTGCATTCCACATCTGAGAAGAGATGGATTACACTAGGGAAAAGGGGCGGGAGGGGAAACTTTGCTTGTGAATATCTCTTATGTTTGTTTTGGTTTTGGTTTTGGTTTTGGTTTTGGTTTTGGTTTTGGTTTTGGTTTTGGTTTTGGTTTTGGTTTTGTGCCTATAAAATAAAGTTAAAACAAAGTATTACTAACCCTTGCATCACTTTCATACACAAAACTCAACAATGCTAGATTACCCCATTACCCTTGGGGTGATTAATTCCAAGGATAATTTAAAAATGTAAATTAGGAGTCAAAGACACTCAACTTGGAATGAGCCAGCAATTAGGGTTGCCACCCAGCCGGTATTTTACCGTCAGGCCGGTAAAAAATTGGCTTCTGTCCAATGTTAAGTCTATGGAGGGAATGCTATGGCCGGTATTGTTTTGAAAAAAAAAGGGGGCAACCCTACCAGCAATACAAATTTGCAGGCTCTCTAGGAATGGTGTTCTATCCAGGGTGCAATCTCTTTTAGCCCACTAGTGCCTTTCACAGAGAGAAAGTATCCTAAGGCTTATCATACTGGTCCTACTATAACAGCAGTCTGACCACGAAATGGCAGGCAATTCCTCTCTGAACAAGAGAAGCAGCTAACCCCAGACGGGTTTCTTGTTGGAGCTAGTGTAAGGCACTAGTGAGCTAAAAGAGACTGCATACTGGGTAGGAAAGTTTTCTTTGATAGCCTTCTATATTCCATAACAGGTTTGTTCCTAGTTAAGTGTCTCTGACAAGTAGTATGAAAATTACCCGTGGAGTTGGTCTCCTTAAGGGTAACAGGGGACATGGACCCCTTGCTTACAGCACTTAGCTCTAGTAGTGAGATGTTAATGTCAAGGCTTTGGTGGTTGCTGGGTTGCTTGTCTATTTGGCAGCAGCTCTGTGAAGTAGTTTAGTATGGTCCCTTGCTATGTGAGGCACTGGGGAGCTAAAAGAGACTTCTCCTATAGAGCCTGCTCAATTCTGTAGCATGCTCATTCCTAGTGGAGTGACTCTGACAAGCAGCTTTGTGTATGCAAATCATTGTAAAGCTTGGTCACCCTGAGAGTAGCAGAGGAATCAAGATGTGGACTCCTTGCTTATAGTCTCTAGAGAGATCAGCTACCCATCAATGACAAGCCCCAACATATGTTTGGGGTTGGTTGTTTCTCGTGATCAGAGGGGAATTGCTTGGCACTTCAAGTCTGGACTGCTGTTCTGGCAGGACCAGTATGATATGCTTTAGGACATTTCCTCTCTGTGAAAGGCACTAGTGGGCTAAAAGACACTGCACCCTGGGTAGGACATATTTTCTATACAACCTGCTACATTCTAGAGAAGGTTCATTCCTAGTTAAGTGTCTCTGACCTGTAGATTTGTGCATTCAAATTACCTGCAGGTTTGGTCACCCTAAGGTTAACAGGAGAATCCTTAGATGTGCACCTTGTTCACAGTGCCTAGAGTTAGCTATAGCTCTCTGACAAGCCACAGCAAGGTCAAAGCTTTTTTTGCTGCAGCTGATTGTCTTCTTCAGAGGAGAATTACCTGGCACTTTGAGACTGAGCTGCTGCTTTGGTGCTATCAGTCTGCTGTGCTTTAGAATATTTTCTCTATGTAAGTCACTAGTGAGCTGAAAGGGTACTATTCCTATAGAGCCTGCTCCCTGGGTAGGGTGCCATTCCTATAGAGCCTGCACCCGGGATAAGATACCATTCCTACAGAGCCTGCACCCTGGGTAGGATACCATTCCTATAGAGCCTGCACCCTGGGTATGATACCATTCCTATAGAGCCTGCACCCTAGGTAGGATACCATTCCTATAGAGCCTGCACCCTGGGTAGGATGTCATTCCTATAGAGCCTGTACCCTGGGTAGGATGCCATTCCTATAGAACCTGCACCCTGGGTAGGATGCCATTCCTATAGAGCCTGCACCATGGGTAGGATGCCATTCCTATAGAGCCTGCACCCTGGGTAGGATGCCATTCTTATAGAGCCTGCACCCTGGGTAGGATACCATTCCTACAGAACCTGCACCCTGGGTAGGATGCCATTCCTATAGAACCTGCACCCTGGGTAGGATGCCATTCCTATAGAGCCTGCATCCTGGGTAGGATGCCATTCCTATAGAGCCTGCACCCTAGGTAGGATACCATTCCTATAGAGCCTGTACCCTGGGTAGGATACCATTCCTATAGAGCCTGTACCCTGGGTAGGATGCCATTCCTATAGAGTCTGTACCCTGGGTAGGATACCATTCCTATAGAGCCTGCACCCTGGGTAGGATGCCATTCCTATAGAGCCTGCACCCTGGGTAGGATGCCATTCTTATAGAGCCTGCACCCTGGGTAGGATACCATTCCTACAGAACCTGCACCCTGGGTAGGATGCCATTCCTATAGAACCTGCACCCTGGGTAGGATGCCATTCCTATAGAGCCTGCATCCTGGGTAGGATGCCATTCCTATAGAGCCTGCACCCTAGGTAGGATACCATTCCTATAGAGCCTGTACCCTGGGTAGGATACCATTCCTATAGAGCCTGCACCCTGGGTAGGATACCATTCCTATAGAGCCTGTACCCTGGGTAGGATACCATTCCTATAGAGCCTGTACCCTGGGTAGGATGCCATTCCTATAGAGCCTGTACCCTGGGTAGGATGCCATTCCTATAGAGCCTGCACCCTAGGTAGGATACCATTCCTATAGAGCCTGCACCCTGGGTAGGATGCCATTCCTATAGAGCCTGTACCCTGGGTAGGATGCCATTCCTATAGAACCTGCACCCTGGGTAGGATACCATTCCTATAGAGCCTGTACCCTAGGTAGGATACCATTCCTATAGAGCCTGTACCCTGGGTAGGATGCCATTCCTATCGAGCCTGTACCCTGGGTAGGATGCCATTCCTATAGAGCCTGTACCCTGGGTAGGATGCCATTCCTATAGAGCCTGCACACTAGGTAGGATACCATTCCTATAGAGGCTGTACCCTAGGTAGGATACCATTCCTATAGAGCCTGTACCCTGGGTAGGATACCATTCCTATAGAGTCTGTACCCTGGGTAGGATGCCATTCCTATAGAGCCTGTACCCTAGGTAGGATACCATTCCTATAGAGCCTGTACCCTAGGTAGGATACCATTCCTATAGAGCCTGTACCCTGGGTAGGATGCCATTCCTATAGAGCCTGCACCCTGGGTAGGATACCATTCCTATAGAGCCTGCACCCTGGGTAGGATACCATTCCTATAGAGCCTGTACCCTGGGTAGGGTACCATTCCTATAGAGCCTGCACACTGGGTAGGATGCCATTCCTATAGAGCCTGCACCATGGGTAGGATGCCATTCCTATAGAACCTGCACCCTGGGTAGGATGCCATTCCGATAGAGCCTGCACCCTGGGTAGGACACCATTCCTATAGAGCCTGCACCCTGGGTAGGATGCCATTCCTATAGAGCCTGCACCCTGGGTAGGATACCATTCCTATAGAGCCTGTACCCTAGGTAGGATGCCATTCCTATAGAGCCTGTACCCTGGGTAGGATGCCATTCCTATAGAACCTGCACCCTGGGTAGGATACCATTCCTATAGAACCTACACCCTGGGTAGGATACCATTCCTATAGAACCTGCACCCTGGGTAGGATGCCATTCCTATAGAGCCTGTACCCTGGGTAGGATGCCATTCCTATAGAACCTGCACCCTGGGTAGGATACCATTCCTATAGAACCTGCACCCTGGGTAGGATGCCATTCCTATAGAACCTGCACCCTGGGTAGAATGCCATTCCTATAGAACCTGCACCCTGGGTAGGATGCCATTCCTATAGAGCCTACACCCTGGGTAGGATACCATTCCTATAGAGCCTGCACCCTGGGTAGGATGCCATTCCTATAGAGCCTGCACCCTGGGTAGGATGCCATTCCTATAGAACCTGCACCCTGGGTAGGATGCCATTCCTATAGAACCTGCACCCTGGGTAGGATGCCATTCCTATAGAGCCTGCACCCTGGGTAGGATGCCATTCCTATAGAGCCTGCACCCTGGGTAGGATGCCATTCCTATAGAACCTGCACTCTGGGTAGGATGCCATTCCTATACCGCCTGCACCCTGGGTAGGATGCCATTCCTATAGAACCTGCACCCTGGGTAGGATGCCATTCCTATAGAGCCTGCACCCTGGGTAGGATACCATTCCTATAGAGCCTGTACCCTAGGTAGGATGCCATTCCTATAGAGCCTGTACCCTGGGTAGGATGCCATTCCTATAGAACCTGCACCCTGGGTAGGATACCATTCCTATACAACCTGCACCCTGGGTAGGATACCATTCCTATAGAACCTGCACCCTGGGTAGGATGCCATTCCTATAGAGCCTGTACCCTGGGTAGGATGCCATTCCTACAGAACCTGCACCCTGGGTAGGATACCATTCCTATAGAACCTGCACCCTGGGTAGGATGCCATTCCTATAGAACCTGCACCCTGGGTAGGATGCCATTCCTATAGAACCTGCACCCTGGGTAGGATGCCATTCCTATAGAGCCTGCACCCTGGGTAGGATGCCATTCCTATAGAGCCTGTACCCTGGGTAGGATGCCATTCCTATAGAGCCTGCACCCTGGGTAGGATACCATTCCTATAGAGCCTGCACCCTGGGTAGGATACCATTCCTATAGAGCCTGCACCCTAGGTAGGATACCATTCCTATAGAGCCTGCACCCTGGGTAGGATACCATTCCTATAGAGCCTGCACCCTAGGTAGGATGCCATTCCTATAGAGTCTGCACCCTGGGTAGGATACCATTCCTTTAGAGCCTGTACCCTGGGTAGGATGCCATTCCTATAGAGTCTGCACCCTGGGTAGGATACCATTCCTTTAGAGCCTGTACCCTGGGTAGGATGCCATTCCTATAGAGCCTGCACCCTGGGTAGGATACCATTCCTTTAGAGCCTGTACCCTGGGTAGGATGCCATTCCTATAGAGCCTGCACCCTGGGTAGGATACCATTCCTATAGAGCCTGCACCCTGGGTAGGATACCATTCCTATAGAGCCTGTACCCTGGGTAGGATGCCATTCCTATAGAACCTGCACCCTGGCTAGGATGCCATTCCTATAGAACCTGCACCCTGGGTAGGATGCCATTCCTATAGAACCTGCACCCTGGGTAGAATGTCATTCCTATAGAGCCTGCACCCTGGGTAGGATGCCATTCCTATAGAGCCTGTACCCTGGGTAGGATGCCATTCCTATAGAGCCTGCACCCTGGGTAGGACGCCATTCCTATAGAGCCTGCACCCTAGGTAGGATACCATTCCTATAGAGCCTGCACCCTGGGTAGGATACCATTCCTTTAGAGCCTGTACACTGGGTAGGATGCCATTCCTATAGAGTCTGCACCCTGGGTAGGATACCATTCCTATAGAGCCTGCACCCTGGGTAGGATACCATTCCTATAGAACCTGCACCCTGGGTAGGATGCCATTCCTATAGAGCCTGCACCCTGGGTAGGATACCATTCCTATAGAGCCTGCACCCTGGGTAGGACACCATTCCTATAGAGCCTGCACCCTAGGTAGGATACCATTCCTATAGAGCCTGCACCCTGGGTAGGATACCATTCCTTTAGAGCCTGTACCCTGGGTAGGATGCCATTCCTACAGAGTCTGCACCCTGGGTAGGATACCATTCCTATAGAGCCTGCACCCTGGGTAGGATACCATTCCTATAGAGCCTGCACCCTGGGTAGGATGCCATTCCTATAGAGCCTGCACCCTGGGTAGGATGCCATTCCTATAGAGCCTGCACCCTAGGTAGGATACCATTCCTATAGAGCCTGTACCCTGGGTAGGATGCCATTCCTATAGAGCCTGTACCCTGGGTAGGATGCCATTCCTATAGAGCCTGCACCCTAGGTAGGATACCATTCCTATAGAGCCTGTACCCTAGGTAGGATACCATTCCTATAGAGCCTGTACCCTGGGTAGGATGCCATTCCTATAGAGCCTGTACCCTGGGTAGGATGCCATTCCTATAGAACCTGCACCTGGGATAGGATACCATTCCTATAGAGCCTGCACCCTGGGTAGGATACCATTCCTATAGAGCCTGTACCCTGGGTAGGATGCCATTCCTATAGAGCCTGCACCCTGGGTAGGATGCCATTCCTATAGAGCCTGTACCCTGGGTAGGATGCCATTCCTATAGAACCTGCACCCTGGGTAGGATGCCATTCCTATAGAGCCTGCACCCTGGGTAGGATACCATTCCTATAGAGCCTGTACCCTGGGTAGGATGCCATTCCTATAGAACCTGCACCCGGGATAGGATACCATTCCTACAGAGCCTGCACCCTGGGTAGGATGCCATTCTTATAGAGCCTGTACCCTGGGTAGGATGCCATTCCTATAGAACCTGCACCCTGGGTAGGATGCCATTCCTATAGAGCCTGCACCCTGGGTAGGATGCCATTCCTATAGAGCCTGCACCCTGGGTAGGATACCATTCCTATAGAGCCTGTACCCTGGGTAGGATACCATTCCTATAGAGCCTGTACCCTGGGTAGGATGCCATTCCTATAGAGCCTGCACCCTAGGTAGGATACCATTCCTATAGAGCCTGCACCCTGGGTAGGATACCATTCCTATAGAACCTGCACCCTGGGTAGGATGCCATTCCTATAGAACCTGCACATGGGATAGGATACCATTCCTATAGAGCCTGCACCCTGGGTAGGATACCATTCCTATAGAGCCTGTACCCTGGGTAGGATGCCATTCCTATAGAGCCTGCACCCTGGGTAGGATGCCATTCCTATAAAGCCTGTACCCTGGGTAGGATGCCATTCCTATAGAACCTGCACCCTGGGTAGGATGCCATTCCTATAGAGCCTGCACCCTGGGTAGGATACCATTCCTATAGAGCCTGTACCCTGGGTAGGATGCCATTCCTATAGAACCTGCACCCGGGATAGGATACCATTCCTACAGAGCCTGCACCCTGGGTAGGATGCCATTCCTATAGAGCCTGTACCCTGGGTAGGATGCCATTCCTATAGAAACTGCACCCTGGGTAGGATGCCATTCCTATAGAGCCTGCACCCTGGGTAGGATGCCATTCCTATAGAGCCTGCACCCTGGGTAGGATACCATTCCTATAGAGCCTGTACCCTGGGTAGGATACCATTCCTATAGAGCCTGTACCCTGGGTAGGATGCCATTCCTATAGAGCCTGCACCCTAGGTAGGATACCATTCCTATAGAGCCTGCACCCTGGGTAGGATACCATTCCTATAGAACCTGCACCCTGGGTAGGATGCCATTCCTATAGAGCCTGCACCCTGGGTAGGATGCCATTCCTATAGAGCCTGCACCCTAGGTAGGACACCATTCCTATAGAGCCTGCACCCTAGGTAGGATACCATTCCTATAGAGCCTGCACCCTGGGTAGGATACCATTCCTTTAGAGCCTGTACCCTGGGTAGGATGCCATTCCTATAGAGTCTGCACCCTGGGTAGGATACCATTCCTATAGAGCCTGCACCCTGGGTAGGATACCATTCCTATAGAGCCTGTACCCTGGGTAGGATGCCATTCCTATAGAGCCTGCACCCTGGGTAGGATACCATCCCTTTAGAGCCTGTACCCTGGGTAGGATGCCATTCCTATAGAGTCTGCACCCTGGGTAGGATACCATTCCTATAGAGCCTGCACCCTGGGTAGGATACCATTCCTATAGAACCTGCACCCTGGGTAGGATGCCATTCCTATAGAGCCTGCACCCTGGGTAGGATACCATTCCTATAGAGCCTGCACCCTGGGTAGGACACCATTCCTATAGAGCCTGCACCCTAGGTAGGATACCATTCCTATAGAGCCTGCACCCTGGGTAGGATACCATTCCTTTAGAGCCTGTACCCTGGGTAGGATGCCATTCCTATAGAGTCTGCACCCTGGGTAGGATACCATTCCTATAGAGCCTGCACCCTGGGTAGGATACCATTCCTATAGAGCCTGCACCCTGGGTAGGATGCCATTCCTATAGAGCCTGCACCCTGGGTAGGATGCCATTCCTATAGAGCTGCACCCTAGGTAGGATACCATTCCTATAGAGCCTGTACCCTGGGTAGGATGCCATTCCTATAGAGCCTGTACCCTGGGTAGGATGCCATTCCTATAGAGCCTGCACCCTAGGTAGGATACCATTCCTATAGAGCCTGTACCCTAGGTAGGATACCATTCCTATAGAGCCTGTACCCTGGGTAGGATGCCATTCCTATAAAGCCTGTACCCTGGGTAGGATGCCATTCCTATAGAACCTGCACCCGGGATAGGATACCATTCCTATAGAGCCTGCACCCTGGGTAGGATACCATTCCTATAGAGCCTGTACCCTGGGTAGGATGCCATTCCTATAGAGCCTGCACCCTGGGTACGATGCCATTCCTATAGAGCCTGTACCCTGGGTAGGATGCCATTCCTATAGAACCTGCACCCTGGGTAGGATGCCATTCCTATAGAGCCTGCACCCTGGGTAGGATACCATTCCTATAGAGCCTGTACCCTGGGTAGGATGCCATTCCTATAGAGCCTGCACCCTAGGTAGGATACCATTCCTATAGAGCCTGCACCCTGGGTAGGATACCATTCCTATAGAGCCTGTACCCTGGGTAGGATGCCATTCCTATAGAGTCTGCACCCTGGGTAGGATACCATTCCTACAGAGCCTGCACCCTGGGTAGGATGCCATTCCTATAGAGTCTGCACCCTGGGTAGGATACCATTCCTACAGAGCCTGCACCCTGGGTAGGATGCCATTCCTATAGAGCCTGTACCCTGGGTAGGATGCCATTCCTATAGAGTCTGCACCCTGGGTAGGATGCCATTCCTATAGAGTCTGCACCCTGGGTAGGATACCATTCCTATAGAACCTGCACCCGGGATAGGATACCATTCCTACAGAGCCTGCACCCTGGGTAGGATGCCATTCCTATAGAGCCTGTACCCTGGGTAGGATGCCATTCCTATAGAACCTGCACCCTGGGTAGGATGCCATTCCTATAGAGCCTGCACCCTGGGTAGGATGCCATTCCTATAGAGCCTGCACCCTGGGTAGGATACCATTCCTATAGAGCCTGTACCCTGGGTAGGATACCATTCCTATAGAGCCTGTACCCTGGGTAGGATGCCATTCCTATAGAGCCTGCACCCTAGGTAGGATACCATTCCTATAGAGCCTGCACCCTGGGTAGGATACCATTCCTATAGAGCCTGTACCCTGGGTAGGATGCCATTCCTATAGAGTCTGCACCCTGGGTAGGATACCATTCCTACAGAGCCTGCACCCTGGGTAGGATGCCATTCCTATAGAGTCTGCACCCTGGGTAGGATACCATTCCTACAGAGCCTGCACCCTGGGTAGGATGCCATTCCTATAGAGCCTGTACCCTTGGTAGGATGCCATTCCTATAGAGTCTGCACCCTGGGTAGGATGCCATTCCTATAGAGTCTGCACCCTGGGTAGGATACCATTCCTATAGAGCCTGTACCCTGGGTAGGATACCATTCCTATAGAGCCTGTACCCTGGGTAGGATGCCATTCCTATAGAACCTGCACCCTGGGTAGGATGCCATTCCTATAGAACCTGCACCCTGGGTAGGATGCCATTCCTGTAGAGCCTGCACCCTGGGTAGGATACCATTCCTATAGAGCCCCTACCCTGGGTAGGATACCATTCTTATAGAGCCTGTACCCTAGGTAGGATGCCATTCCTATAGAGCCTGCACCCTGGGTAGGATACCATTCCTATAGAACCTGTACCCTGGGTAGGATACCATTCCTATAGAGCCTGTACCCTAGGTAGGATGCCATTCCTATAGCGCCTGTACCCTGGGTAGGATACCATTCCTATAGAGCCTGTACCCTGGGTAGGATGCCATTCCTATAGCGCCTGTACCCTGGGTAGGATGCCATTCCTATAGAGCCTGCTAAATTAAATAACAGGTTTGTTCCTAGCTGAGCATCTCCGAACAGTAGTTTTTGATACATATGGACCACTGTCCACTCCGATGTGAGCAGCTTTGAGAGACCTAACACTGAAAGAGTTAAAAGACTAATTAAAACTGGGCAGGGTTACATGATGCAACATGATGGCTAAAACAAGGATAATGTCACTGTGGGGAGAGTTTTCATTTAGAAGTTATTACATCTCAAACTCTCTGCAATGGGAGGCTACCATGCATTGAACAAAACACTTAAGTTTGTTCTCTCGGAGTGCATTCGTCACAATTTTTACTTTTGTAGTCTCCCTAAGTTCGTGGGTATTCCAGGCATGGGCCCTTGCTTCCATGTGCCTAGAGCACTGGTTCTCAATTTTTTTTTGTTTTGTTTTGGGGGCACCCATAACATAATTATCAAGGGCATAATGAAGGGTTTGAGAGATAACTGTTTTCAAAGTTCACCCCTTGCTGATGTCAGCATTGTAGCTGACAGACTGGGAATCCTCTCCTGAGATCAGCTGGTGGCCCTGTAGCAGAACCGAGATCACATTAACAAAAAATAAATCCTTCACTTAAAAGGTCTTCTACATGTGCTTGCAAACCAAGCACACGTAGAATACCTTTTTAGTGATGGATTTCTTCTTTATTAACGCGATCTAGGCTCTGCTGCAGAGCCGCTGGCTGATCTCAGGAGAGGATTCCCCTGCTCTCAGCTAGAATGCTGACGTCAGCCGGGGGCGAACTTTGTAAGTGGTTATCTCTCAAACTATAAGGGTTTGAGAGATGCTGCTGGGGGCATTTTTCATCTTTATTCAAGGGATTAGTATTTTTTTAGTAATACTATCCCTTTAAACATTTAGCCAGTCACAAAAATGTTGTCATATTTCCATTGGCAACACATAACTTTTAATAGTTGTGGAGTCTCCGCTCATTTACATAGTTCTATTTGTTGAAATATAATGATAGAACCATAGTGTACGCATCAATGGAAAAATATGACCACGCAAATAAGTGTAAACAGTGTGTTGAGGTAAGCATGTTAGGAATGCAGCTGGCTACACTTGAAAACTTCCTCATCCATGCTGTTCATAAAATTAACTCTTTATTACCCGAGTGAAGGTGTGTTAGTCAGTAATGCTGAACGTCAAAGAGTTGTACATGATGAGAGGAGATCTTATCACAATGTACAAGTATATGAGAGGTCAATACAAGGATCTCTGCGGTGAGCTATTTATTCCAAGGCCTGATCAGGTGAACAGGGGACACCCCTTGAGATTAGAGGAAAGGAGGTTTAGACTTCAGCAGAGGAAGGGGTTTTTTACGGTAAGGTCTGTTAAATTGTGGAATTCATTTCCTAGGGAGGTGGTTATGGCAGATACAATGGATACATTTAAGAGAAGATTAGATACATTTCTTTCAAAACGGAACATGCAGAGTGATACTGTTTATCAGTAGGCAGATCAGGAAGGTCTGATAAAGACTAATTTAATTGATAGCAGCTTTAGAAGCTATAAAATTCTCAGTTACTGGGATATGAGGAGAAGGTTGAACTTGATGGACTTGTGTCTTTATTCAACCTAATTTACTATGTTACTATGAAAACATCATCTTATTTCAATTACCTTCACATAGAGTTAATTTATAGTCTCCACATATTAACTTAATTCAGTTTGTTAGAAAGTAATGATGCAACCATAATGCCTTCTCTTGTAGTTAGGCTTGCATCATATACATATGTGTATTTAAGTAATCCTTACTTAATACAGAAAAGAAACAGCAAGAAGATCGCCCAGTAGTGTAATACGTTCATATGATATATTCACACCAGTATATATTGTTTCCAATATACTCACATTTAGTGAAGATCAGCAGAGGGGATAATCAATGCTGACAAACAAGCATCCAAGTCTCTGGATCAGTTGCTCCATATACTTCTATCAACACACACACTCAACTCAAAGTCTTTAGGCAAAAAGATTTAATGCAAATTAGCATATATAAAAAATTGTAGCTACAATAATAGCTTCTTAAAAACAGCTAAGCATTTCACGGTTCAAAACCACTTTATGAAGCCAGAAAATCAATATGTTTCCTAATAACCCCCTAACGGTCATTTAAACCATATACACATTAACTCCTTTGGTACAAATTCAATCCAATAAATACATCTGCCAATCAATCCCAATTCTGCTCATCCACATCAAAGTCTACGTGTATGCCCCTTACCTCCAATGAGGTGCTCTCTGGCCAGTCCATCAATCGACTATGGAACAGACTTAATACATAGTCCACATTGGTCCTATCATGAAGGTATCTGTAATGCATGAGACGTTGTCACGTATATAGTTTGTGTTCCCAAAACATACAATGAAGAAATCAAATTATGAACACTTCTATATGTTGTATTGGAAATATGTTAAAGAACCAATTCTTTAAAATGGACCTACCATCTCCATATGCTAAAATAATATGGAAGATGCTAAATTAATAGTCTTTTCCAACAGTATACTTTTATAACAAAAATCAGGTTAATTTGAAAAGTAGATAGATATGAGTGTCATGGCCATTTACCCTCTATTGACTCATTAAAGTTTCTATGAGCATATCATACTCAGTCTTTGATGAAGGGTAAAAATGTAAACCCTTCGTTGAGTCCATCGGGTGTTCAGGTCTTTAAATAATATATCCGTTTTGCTTCTGATTGAAGAAGAATTCTATCTAAGTCACCTATCTTTTCATTGATTTGATGGTTTACAGTACTAATGAAGGAAATTACTTTTGGATCCCCATTGTGATATTTATTTACATGTTTAGCTATAAGCTTATCTCTATTGTTCCTGATATCACCAACATGCTCAGGAATATGTCTCCTCAGTTGCCTTTTGGTTGTATCAACATATTTTTGGCTGCAGGTGCATGACATAAGATGTATCACACCAGTAGTCTTGCAGTTGATGAATTGACGTATTTGATATCTGTCTGGGGATTCCTGATTGCCAAACGTCATACTTTTAGTCATATATAGGCATGCTGTACAGTCGTAAGACGGGAAGGAGCTCACTAGTGTTGATCTCAGCCAAGTGTCTTTCTTTTTGGGTTGATAACGACATGAAGTTAAATGTCAGGCTTGTTATGGTTGGAGCATAGGAGCAGGGAATGCTATCTCTTGCCAGACAACCTTACCAGGTGATCCACAGAGGGATACAGGTAGAACACCTAGGTAAGAATGACAGCACGGGAGTGCAAGGGTTAAGCAAAGCGTAGTCAGGAACAGTTCAGAAGATCAGGACAGGCGGCAATCAAGCAGAATCAGTAAAACTAGCCAAGGTCAGGAAACAGGCAAGCAGGGAAGTCCAGGAGGCAAGCAGAAGGTCAGGCAATGGGAAATCCAGCAGAGGGTCTGAAGGAAAACAAGGAAGGAGGCACTGAGCACTGGAAGCTTAGAGCACACAGGAAATAAAGTTCTGGAACACTGAAGCAAAGTGGACACAGCCTGAGGGGTTTTTATAGTGTCATGGGTTTTCACCCTTCCCCTCTGCTGAACAAACTTCTCACTGGATTGGCCAACAGAGGGGTGTGCAACCACAGCACCTGCCTCACTGTTTACCTGGAGGCACACTATTGGTGGACACCTCCCCTCTACAGGTGTACAACACCATGGTTTGGTCTGGGCACCCTGTGGATACCTTCCCTGGAGACTCCTTCAACTTTAGGCCATGGCTTAGGCCTACCGCGCGATCGCGATTGCGGACAGACGCCGCTACTCGAGGCCGCGGCTTCGGCCTACTCAGCAATCGTGGAGCATCCTGGAAGCCCCCAGCAGCGGCGGATGGCTGGGACATGGAGGTAGGAGCTAGAGGGGCATGACAGTACCCCCCTCCTACGAGCGACCTCCGGGCGCGTCTAGGTGCCGGACGTTCAGGATGGGCTCGGTGGAATACCCTAAGGCTTGCTGGGGCATGGATATTGTCAGGCCGCCCGTCGGCGACCCGGTCTTACCTCCCACAGTGCCCAAGCTTCATGTCGGCCGCCTGCTTCCCGCAGTGCCCAAGCGCCATGTCGGCCGCCACGCCGGGTCCCCACTGCTTCCTCGCGGACCGGCGTCCGCTTCAGATCGACGGGCAGCCCTGTCGGACGCGCACACACTCACCCTCCCTCGTGTGCGCGTCTCAAACAAAGGGCTAATATTTCCCGGGCGTTGCCATGGCAACGCGGCGTCCGGCTCCGCCCCACTTCAAGTGCCACTCCTCCTCAGCCTATATAAACCCTGAGCACCCTGCACATGGTGCTCAGTGTTACTGTGGCTTCCCTGCTGTTCAGTTGCTTCCTGTACTCCTGCTTCATTTTGATTCCTGGCTCCTTGACCCTTGGCTTGATTCCTGGACTCCGCTGACCTCTGGCTCCTTGACCCTTGGCTTGACTCCTAGACTCCGCTGACCTCTGGCTCCTTGACCCTTGGCTTGACTCCTAGACTCCGCTGACCTCTGGCTCCTTGACCCTTGGCTTGACTCCTGGACTCCGCTGACCTCTGGCTCCTTGACCCTTGGCTTGACTCCTGGATTCCGCTGACCTCTGGCTCCTTGACCTTTGGCTTGTCTCCTGGACTCCGCTGACTTCTGGCTCCTTGACCCTTGGCCTGATTCCTGGACTTTGTTACTCGTGCTCGCAGTTCACACTGGGGAGGAGCCTGTGTTCTCTCTCTCCAGGCCCTCTCCCAGTGTGCTGTTCCAGTAAGAGCGACTATCCTGCTACGGGGTTCCTGCATCCAGATAGTGAGTATCCATATCTTACTCACCTAACAGAAACACTGAGCCTATATGGAACCCGCAGGAGTCGCGGACGCTATCACCGCCCTCTCCCAGCAAATTGCCGCTCTCACGCAAACCATGCAGGACCTCCAGGCCGGTCAGACTCATCTGCAGCATCAATTACATGACCTACAGACCAGCTCCGCTTCTGCAGGCGCTTCCGCTCCAGCGATGCCACCTGTAGGGGTACCCCCCTCAGACAGGACGTACACTCCTGAACCCAGAATTCCTCTCCCAGAACGCTATTCTGGGGACCGTGCGAAGTATAAGACCTTCATCACAGCCTGTCAGGTCATGTTTTCTCTTCAACCAAGGACTTATGCCTCTGACTTCATTAAAATACGAACTGTGATTTCATTGCTGTCCGGAGAGCCCCAGACCTGGGCTCATCAGTTGCTACACACTAATGATTCCGCATTGACTTCCTGGCATTCGTTCCTCCATGCCATGGACCTTCTGTTTGATGATCCTCTCCGGGCCTCCTCTGCCCATATCGCCATGAGGGCCCTACGGCAGGGCCAAAGGCCAGTGGAGGAGTATGTCACTGAATTCCGCTCTTTGGCCATCGAGAGCGAATGGAACGAGCCTGCCCTGGTGGATCAGTTTCGTCTCGGCTTGTCCAATGCCCTGAAGGATGAACTGGCCCGTGTGGGTATCCCGCCTTCTCTTGAAGAACTCTGTCATTTAGTCATCAGGATTGATCGCAGATTACGGGAGAGAAGACTGGAGCGGTCAACCCAACTTGCTCCTCCTCCAAGACGCCAACCTCTACCACCCTCCTGTGCTCCTACCTCCTCTTCTTCTTCCGAGGAACCAATGCAGATCGGACTTGCTCGAGGACCTCTTTCGGAGGCTGAGAAAGCACACAGACGTGCAAACAGTTTATGTCTCTACTGTGGCCAACCCGGTCATATGATTCGTTCCTGCCCCCGCAGACCACGTGACCCAAGGGGTAAGACTTCTGATTCAGAGGTGTGTCTTAGTTCAGCTCCTGTTGGTGGCTCTCCTCACCTTTCCGTTTCTCTGTTGTTGCAGTGGACCAGTGACGACATCTCTGTCCTCGCCATCATTGACTCTGGTGCCAGCTGCTGTTTTATGGACCAGGAGCTCGCTAGACAACTCCGAGTACCCACACAAGTCAAGCCCTCTCCAGTCTACATACAGGTTGTTGATGGATCCTCTCTGCCTTCCGGACCCATTACGCAGGAAACCCTGCCTCTCCAGATGACTTTGGGCAGTCGTCACTCAGAGAAGATAAGTTTCAATTTGGTGGCATCCCCATTATTCCCCGTGATCCTTGGACTGCCTTGGCTACGACTACATAATCCTGACATCAACTGGGGCAAGGGCACGCTGTCATTTTCATCTAGTTACTGTCAACATTATTGCCTGGAGACTCCTTCAACCTTACTCCTTACGCAAGACCAGACTTCAGAACCTAATACAGTTCCTAAGCCATATCACGAATTCTTAGATATCTTTGATAAAAGAAAAGCAGACCAATTGCCTCCCAGGAGAGAGTACGATTGTCCCATCGATCTTCTACCCGGAGCTCCTATACCCTTTGGGAGGATCTTCCCTCTATCCGAGCCAGAACTGCACCATCTAAAAGCCTACATCAAAGAAAATCTGGAAAAGGGATTCATCCGCCCGTCAACATCGCCAGCCGGGGCTGGTATCTTCTTTGTGGGTAAAAAGGACGGGGGTCTTCGACCATGTGTCGATTATAGAGACTTAAATCGAATCACTATAAAGAACCGTTATCCACTCCCCTTGATACCCGAACTTCTAGACCGTATTAAGGATGCAACTGTCTTCACCAAGTTAGACCTCCGTGGGGCCTACAACCTCGTCCGCATCAGAAAGGGGGACGAATGGAAGACTGCCTTCCGGAGTAGGTACGGCCATTTTGAGTACCTGGTGATGCCATTTGGACTCTGTAACGCCCCAGCCACCTTTCAGCATTTTTTGAATGATGTATTTCGTGATTTCCTGGATTCCTTTGTAGTAGTATACTTGGACGATATTTTAATATTTTCATCATCCATCACTGAACACCGTGAGCATGTAAAGAAGGTTCTACAGCGCCTTCGTGATCACCAGCTATATGCCAAGTTGGAGAAATGTTTGTTTGAGACCACTACCGTGACTTTCCTTGGCTTCATCCTAACACCTGGGAAAGTTGTTATGGACCCAAAGAAGGTGTCAGCAGTGCTCGAGTGGCCTGTACCCACAGACAAGAAGGCAGTCCAGCGATTTATAGGCTTCGCTAACTATTATCGGAAGTTCATCCGCAATTTCTCCCGCATCATCTCTCCGATCACTGCGCTGACGCGACAAACACCACAGTTTCTATGGACACCTGAAGCCCAAGCAGCATTTGACCAACTCAAGAAGAGATTCACTTCTGCTCCAATCCTTGTTCAACCCCACACCTCACTCCCTTTCTTTGTCGAGGTAGACGCATCTGACTTTGCTCTAGGAGCCATCCTCTCCCAACGCCACCCAGAGACAGGGCAATTGCATCCGGTAGCCTTTTACTCCCGCAAATTGTCTCCGGCGGAGGAGAACTATGGCATCGGTGACAAAGAGCTCCTGGCGATTAAACAAGCCCTGGAAGAATGGCGGCACCTCCTCGAAGGCTCTTCTCATCTGGTTACAGTCTACACCGACCATCGTAATCTTGAATACCTCCGTGCAGCTCGTCGTCTGTGCCCTCGACAAGCCAGGTGGGCACTATTCTTTACCCGTTTCAACCTGCACATTACATACAGACCGGGTACCAGAAACACCAAGGCTGATGCCCTTTCCCGACTCCCAGTTACCCGTGACAACGAACCCAAGGTAGTAGACACTATTCTACCTTCAACCGTATTCATAACTACTTCAGCTGATATTATGGAACACATCCGCTCCAGTTCCATCAACTCCCTTTACCCAGAGACTACACCACCAATTCAACGATCTAATCACTTCCTGTTGTACAAAGGAAAGATCTTTGTGCCCGAGCCTGTTCGACTATCTGTATTGCAGAGATGTCATGATTCCCGCTTAGCTGGTCATGGAGGAATCAAAAAGACTCTAGATCTCCTCCTAAGACATTTCTGGTGGCCAACTCTCCAACAAGATGCCACTCAGTTTGTGCGATCTTGCACAGTCTGTGCTCAAACTAAAGTACCCCGCATTGCACCAGCCGGTCTGTTGCGGCCCCTACCAGTACCTGCTATGCCTTGGGCCGACATCTCAATGGACTTTATAGTCGATCTTCCTCCTTCCTGCAAACACGATACCATCATGGTGGTCATCGACAGATTTACCAAGATGGCTCATTTTGTACCAGTTATTGGGATCCCTTCTGCCAGTACCACCGCTTCTCTATTTCTGTCCTCGATATTCCGGCTCCATGGTCTGCCCAAGAGCATTACTACCGATCGAGGAGTCCAGTTCACGGCACGGTTCTGGAAATCCTTCTGTGAAAATTTGCAAATTCAGCCCTCATTGTCCACCGCTTTCCATCCTCAGACCAATGGACAAACAGAAAGAGTGAATCAAGTGCTTGAGCACTACCTCCGATGTTACACTACTTACCTGCAAGATGATTGGCTCCAATTTCTACCCACCGCTGAGTTTGCATACAACAATCAAACCCAAAGATCCATTCGCATGTCTCCCTTCTTTGCCAATTATGGATTCCACCCATCCTCCTTTCCTGGGCTACCTTCTGACTTATCTGTACCAGAGGCTTCTGAGCGCCTTTCCCGTCTCGTAAAACAGTTCCGGACCCTCCAACAAACCCTCTTGAAAGCCCAGGAGAGTTACAGAAATCAGGCCAACCGCCATCGCTCTGCCGCCCCGGTCTATCAGGTGGGCGACAAGGTGTGGCTGTCCACAAGGAACATCCGGCTTTCCTGTCCCACCAAAAAATTGGGTCCCAAATATGTTGGACCTTTCTCCATCCAAAAGGTCATCAACCCAGTGGCGGTTCAACTCCAGTTGCCGGACGCCTATCACATCCATCCTGTTTTTCATGTGTCCTTGCTAAAACCTTACATAGCCAACACCTTCCCAGGACGCCTACCTGTCGCACCAGCTCCAGTCATGGTAAATGGCGAAGAGGAGTTCATGGTTCTTCGAGTACTTGATTCCAGACGCCGCAGAGGCAGACTTGAGTACCTCATCCACTGGAAGGGGTACGGCCCCGAGGAACGTTCTTGGGAACCAGCTTCACAGGTCCATGCCCCTGTATGCATCCGATCCTTCCATAAACGGTACCCTCATCGGCCCGCACCATTTCCCGCCCGGAGGTCGCACTTCAGGGGGGGGTACTGTCAGGCCGCCCGTCGGCGACCCGGTCTTACCTCCCACAGTGCCCAAGCTTCATGTCGGCCGCCTGCTTCCCGCAGTGCCCAAGCGCCATGTCGGCCGCCACGCCGGGTCCCCACTGCTTCCTCGCGGACCGGCGTCCGCTTCAGATCGACGGGCAGCCCTGTCGGACGCGCACACACTCACCCTCCCTCGTGTGCGCGTCTCAAACAAAGGGCTAATATTTCCCGGGCGTTGCCATGGCAACGCGGCGTCCGGCTCCGCCCCACTTCAAGTGCCACTCCTCCTCAGCCTATATAAACCCTGAGCACCCTGCACATGGTGCTCAGTGTTACTGTGGCTTCCCTGCTGTTCAGTTGCTTCCTGTACTCCTGCTTCATTTTGATTCCTGGCTCCTTGACCCTTGGCTTGATTCCTGGACTCCGCTGACCTCTGGCTCCTTGACCCTTGGCTTGACTCCTAGACTCCGCTGACCTCTGGCTCCTTGACCCTTGGCTTGACTCCTAGACTCCGCTGACCTCTGGCTCCTTGACCCTTGGCTTGACTCCTGGACTCCGCTGACCTCTGGCTCCTTGACCCTTGGCTTGACTCCTGGATTCCGCTGACCTCTGGCTCCTTGACCCTTGGCTTGTCTCCTGGACTCCGCTGACTTCTGGCTCCTTGACCCTTGGCCTGATTCCTGGACTTTGTTACTCGTGCTCGCAGTTCACACTGGGGAGGAGCCTGTGTTCTCTCTCTCCAGGCCCTCTCCCAGTGTGCTGTTCCAGTAAGAGCGACTATCCTGCTACGGGGTTCCTGCATCCAGATAGTGAGTATCCATATCTTACTCACCTAACAGATATTTGTTTTTGATGGTAACCTTGTTAAGCTCTCTATAGTCCACACAGGGCCAGAGACCTCCATCATTTTTCCCCACGAAAAATATGCCAGCCCCGGCAGGAGAAGTGGATGGCCTTATGAATCCATTCCTTAGGTTCTCTTCTATATAGTCCTTTAAGGAGCTTAATTCAGGTTCAGAGAGAGGAAATATACGACCAAACGGAATGGGAGCCCCGGGAAGCAAGTCTATAGGACAGTCATATGGACGGTGTGGGGGCAGTTTGTTGGCTTCTTGTTTGCTGAAGACTTGGCTGAAAGCACGGTAGGGTATCGGTATTTCCAGTGTCTTAGAAGAAGTAGCATGCAAGGTGGAAACTGTGGTGTGAGAGAGACAGTGTTCTTTACAGTAGGGTGATGCAAAGGTGATCTGTCCTGTGGACCAATTAATGGTGGGGTTATGGTGTTTAAGCCAAGGAAGGCCAAGGATTATGGGAAACAAAGGAGATCGTACTAAATTAAAGCTAAGAGTCTCCACATGTTTAGCCCCAATGCTCATGGTGAGGGGTACAGTCTCTGTGGTGACAGGTCCGGAGTTAATGTTGCTGCCGTCAATAAGAAGTATAGTGAGGGGTTGTTTCTTTAGTCGTGTAGGTATGTTCAGACTCAGGGCTAATTTATAATCCAAGAAACAGTCACTGGCCCCGGAATCAATGATGGCATCTTGTGGAATCTTGTTATGCGTCCACTCGCGCTGCCAATTCAGGACAGAGATGGACTTGGTGAGCAGAGCCACCACAATAAAGACACAAGTTCATTCGTCTCCTCCTATTCTTTTCGGTTTCAGTGAGTGGTCCACGAGTAGCACCCAGTTGCATGGGTTCCTCCGAAGTGTTACCTGGAGTCGAGGAAACAGGTAAAGGAGGACGAGGTGTAGAGGTTAAGCGGAGAGGGAGGTTAGTGGTACGCTCCATGCGTCTCTCCCGCAGTCTCCGATCTATCTGGGTTACCAGGACGACTAGATCATCCAGAGAGTCAGGAATGCCAGTCCGAGCTAACTCATCTTTTAAAGAATCCTCAAGGCCCAGGCAGAATTGGTCACGCAAAGCAGTTTTGTTCCATTCCGTTTCTACTGCTACTCTCCGGAATTCGGATACATAGTCCCTGACGTGATGATCTCACAGTGGCCTCAGCAGTGGCCCTTTTATGGGGATCATCATAAAGGGCACCCACTGCGTGACAGAAGGTTGTCCAGGAGTCTAGAACAGGGCTGTTAGCATGTAGTAGGTGATGGGCCCAGGACAGAGGGGTGCCAGTTAGTAGGGATATGGCAGTACGAACTTTAATAAAGTCTGTGGCATATGTCCTAGGTTTCAGGATGCACAACAGTTCACAGGACGTGATGAATGACCGGTACTTGCTACGATCTCCGGAAAAACAAGCAGGAAGCTTGACATGTGGTTCTGGAGTAGTAGTGGCCCCAATTCCAAAAGATCCCGATTCATTCACTGAGGGTGGTTGATACAGAGCAGGAGGTTGTACTGGAGCAGGTTGTAATCCCTGGAACTGGGCTTGTAAAGCAGCTTGGTTTTCTTGTATACCTTGTACTGTGTGGGAAAATGTAGTGAGTTGCTGAGTCAGTGACTCGTTAGCATCAACCATCCCTGTCAGTTCCATAAGGCTTCAGTGTAATGTCAGGCTTGTTATGGTTGGATCGTAGGAGCAGGGAATGCTGTCTCTTGCCAGACACCCTTACCAGGTGATCCACAGAGGGATACAGGTAGAACACCTAGGTAGGAGTGACAGCACGGGAGTGTAAGGGTTAAGCAAAGGGTAGTCAGGAACAGTTCAGAAGATCAGGGCAGGCGGCAATCAAGCAGAATCGGTAAAACTAGCCAAGGTCAGGAAACAGGCAAGCAGGGAAGTCCAGGAGGCAAGCAGAAGGTCAGGCAATGGGAAATCCAGCAGAGGGTCTGTAGCACAGCAAGGAAGGAGGCACTGAGCACTGGAAGGTTAGAGCACACAGGAACCAAAGTTCTGGAACACTGAAGCAAAGTGGACACAGCCTGAGGGGTTTTTATAGTGTCATCGGTTTTCACCCTTCCCCTCTGCTGAACAAACCTTTCACTGGATTGGCCAACAGAGGGGTGTGCAACCACAGCACCTGCCTCACTGTTTACCTGGAGGCACACTATTGGTGGACAGTTGATGAGAGAGGCAGGCTTCACCTCCTCCCTATAGGTGTACAACACCATGGTTTGATCTGGGCACCCTGTGGATACCTTCCCTGGAGACTCCTTCAACTTTAGGCCATGGCTTAGGCCTACCGCGACATCGCGGACAGACGCCGCTACTCGAGGCCGCGGCTTCGGCCTACTCAGCGATCGTGGAGCATCCTGGAAGCCCCCAGCAGAGGCGGATGGCTGGGACATGGAGGTAGGAGCTAGAGGGGCATGACATTAAATATCTTTCAGATTGGGGCCTCTGCCATAGGTGATACTCGCCTCTCTTCCTAACACTTCACTTAGGTGTATGTCTTGAGTTAGCAAGTGCCAGTGTTTATTTAAAATGTGCCTAACTGTGGCATGTTCGTTTTTATATGTGCTCTTGAACCTGATTTTTTTTTTACCGTTTTCCTCTATTTGTAATTGAACTTGTCGATTAGTAGCAAACAATAGCACTGCAATCACTCTATGCAGTAGCTGCAGTTTGGAACTACCAATCCTTGTTCTATATATCTTATTATTTCTCACCTGCAGTGTACCTACTACTATTATTGATTCAGAAAATCCAATCATTGTGGTTTTTGGTTTGAGAAGCACCTGAGAGGCTACGATGCCTTGAACAAAACACTTAATTTTGTTCTCTCGGAGTGCGTTTGTCACAATTTTTATTTTTGTAGTCTCCCTAAGTTAAAGGGTATACCAGTCATGGGCTCTTGTTCCATGTGTCTAGAGGGAATCAGCTGCACCATAAAGATGAGGCAAATATATGCCAAAACATAAAGCTGGGCATGTTCAGTTTCTCTTGCATAGACAGAATTCACCTGAAATTTGGGGAGTTGGACTGGCTGAGAGTATAATCAGGCTGATGCAATATAGACATTTTCTCTCTGCAATGTCACATGGGAGTGAAAAATACGAGCAACACATGCAAGGCTACCATGCTCTAAAATTAGTTACACACTCTTTGGGCACTCCTATAGGTATAATTTCCCTATAATGTTGTGGAATGGGTAACTTTGTCCTGTATTACTACTACCATTTCTGTAAATTGGTATATACATGTATGGAGTTATATAAAGAAACATACATAAATAAATATTTTAGTAACATCCCTGGATCTCTGTTTCAGAATGTTTATTTGGTCAGCCAGGCATCAAAGCAGGACACTGATACAATGTATCACCCTCTCTGTGGCACTCTGGCTCTGTATTCTGTATGCTATGTTTTTTTTTTCATTGTATCAATATCCCTTCTTAAAGGGATAGCAATGTTTCACAAAAACAGCAACTCCAATTAATCTTCATAGTATTTGGGCCATGGAGAGTGTTATTTCATTACTGTCAGAGTTGTAGTACAAGAGTAATTGAATGATAAAGTATCCCCCTCCAGCCTCTTTTACTGATGTAACACTGCTCACCTCAGAGCAGCAAGACTGTCCGGATGGATCACAGAGAGGGACAATCTTCAATGATCATAAGGAAAAACCTGTCAATGGGGCAGGGTTTTCCTTATGCTCACAATAAGAAGACTGTCCCTTGCTGTGATCTGTCCAGTCAAAAGACCAGATTCCACATCTGAGGGCAGGTGCCTTACACTAGGTAAAAGGGGAGGGAGGGGGATACTTTATCATTCAATTACTCTTGAACTACAACTCTGACAGTATTGAAATAACACTCTCCAGGGCCCAAATACTATGAAGATTAATTAGAGCTGCTGTTTTTGTGAAACATTACTATCCCTTTAAAGGGATAGTAATGTTTCATAATAAAAGCAGCTGTAATTAATCATCATAGTATTTGGACTTTGGAGAGTGTTATTTCAGTTCTGTCAGAGTTGTAGTTCAAGAGTAATTGAATGATAAACTATCCCCCTCCCTCCCCTTTTACTGATGTAACACTGTTCAGCCAGATCAGAAGGGAGGTGCCCAGGTAGACTGCAGAGAGGGACAATCTTCAATTAAGATAAGGGGAAAACCTGAAAAGCTTGTCAAGGGGGGCAGGGTTTTCATTGTTCTCATAGGAAGAAGATTGTCCCCTTCTGTTATCTGTCCGGTCTATGGACTGGATTCCACATCTGAGAAGAGATGGCTTACACTAGGTAAAAGGGGCGGGAAGGGAAACTTTGCTTGTGAATATCTCTCAAACCACAAAGGGTTGAGAGATAAGACATATCATTCTTCATGTTTTTTTAATGCCTACAAAATAAAATAAAGTTAAAACGAAGTATTACTATCCCTTTAAGAGCTGCTTATTTCTAGGGAATAGATCTCTTTTAACTATGCATTGTACACTTCTCTGGGTTAAGATGTCTTTCTACTAGCTATGGAATGTTTCATCTTGACTTCAATAAATGTGGAATCAGCAATTTGAAGATTTTCACCTGTTTCTTCCGTTCCAAGTCCTCGTGTTAGTCTTGGCTGGAATCCTATAGTAAAGAATGTTTTATAAAGGAAACATAAATTTTACAAATTGCTGTCCTCTGCGTTGAGGTCACGCACCGGAGATTGGCCTGCTTTAAATTTTAACATAGTAATTCTAAAAAATATTTCTGAGAGGGGAGATAATTAAATCATCAAGCTCTAAATAATGTGCAAATAATTAGAGTATACTATGTGATATTAATATACAGGTTAATTAACTCCGAGTTTTGAAATCACTGATTAATTTAAATGGATGGCGCTATTCCAGCATTCTTTATTACATAGACAAGCTATGGGGAACTATACTTTCGTCAAAAGCAATCCAATCAGTTTATTTGTTTTATACTGAGTAATTGTTGCAAGATTTGTATTTTTTTATATAATGTTACCCCTTCCATAACATTACAAGGAAATTATACCTACAGTAATAAAGTGCTCTTAACCCTTTACTGCCTAAGGCATGCACAAGCCATTGTAGACTCTAAGGTGCTGCTTACCTCACATTTTTTGCAGAGAAAACATTTATATATTCATATCAGACTAACCATGCCCACAAACAGTCCAGCTCCTAAATGTCAGATAAAACCTACCTCTAAATGATAAACAGCACACTTCCTACTTTACATTTTAGCCTATACTAGTTGAACAGCCCGTTACACGGGCCACAGCGCCACTGCCACCCGGTCGTGGGGCAGTCATGCGCAGTAGAGACTGCCTGCGCCACGGCTGATACAGAGCAGCAGCTCTGTATTAGCCGCGGCACGGGCAGTTTCTACTGCGCATGACTGCAGCATGCACAGCAGTGTCTACTGTGCATGACGCAGCGCTACACACGATTTAGCAAATTATTATATAGGATGAGTCTTGTCAGTGAGATGCAGTTGATTCTCTACAGGCACATGGTAGCAAGTGTCCATGCCTGGGATACCCTTGAACTTAGGGAGACTACAAAATTAAAAAGTGACAAACGCATTCCAAGAGAGCAAAATTAAAGGAATAGTAATACTTAATTATTACTAATCCCTGTATTAAAGTCATATTAAAAAGAAATGTATTGCCACCAGTGTCATCTCTCAAAATGGTTTAAGAGATGATCACTCCTAAAGTTGCCCTCTCCCTCCCCCTTCCTCAAAGTCAGCGTTCTAGGTGACTGAAGGGATATTTGGTCTTAGATCATCAGGCAGCTCTGCAGCAGAGCCACGCTCACGTTAATAAAAAAAAAAAAATAAATCTTTCACTAAAACAGTCTTCTACATGTGCTTGCAAACCAAGCACACACACAGAAGACCATTTCAGCAAAAGATTTCTTTTTTTTTATTAACACAATCACAGCTCTGCTGCAGAGCCAACTAAAAGTCATATGACATACTTCCCTGCAGTCATCAAGAACATTACAGTCTCGTTAGGTCTGGTGAACAAGATGTAAATAACCTCTCCAGGCACTATGAACAAGGTGTGCAAGTCAGGATACCCTGTTAGCATTAGGGTGACCAAACCCATGGGTAATTTGCATGCACAAATCTATTGGTCCGATACGCTCAACTAGGAACAAACCTGCTAGAGAGTAGGAAATGTGTCATATGCAGGGTGCAGTTTCTTTTAGCCCACTAGTGCCTTTCACAGAGAGTAAATATCCTAAAGCTTATTAAACTGGCCCTGCCAAACCAGTAGTCCAACCACAAAATTCCAGGCAATTCCTCCGTTAACTATTATTATTATTATTATTATTATTATTATTATTATTATTATTATAAATATATTTTTTTATTTATTTATTTTTTTTCCTTATTTAGGCCTTATCAGTCATAGGTAGCTAACATGTCTGGATTCCTCTGTTACACTTAGGGTGAGCAACCCTATCCATAATTTGCATACACTAAACTACTGGGCAGAGATGCTCAGCTATAAATTACCCTTCTACAGAATTTATCAGGCTTTAGAGGAATAATATCTTACTGAGAGTACACTGTCTTATACCAAGAGTAATTAACATAAACAGATTATAGCAAACATGTTAAGATAATAGCCCATCCATTTAAAAAAAAAAAAAACAAAACAGGCAATTATTCTGCAGACAAAATCAGCCAACTGCAACTTTGCTTACATTGAGATGTAACTTAGGCACTGTGAGTGAAGGGTCCATGTCTGGATTTCTCTGTTACCTTTAGGGTGACCAAACCCAAGGGTAATTTGCATAAGCAAAACTACATGTCAGTAACACTCAACTAGGAACCAACCTGCTATGGAATTTAGCAAGCATTGTAGGAAAACTGTTCTACCCAAACTCTTTTAGCTCACTAATGCCAACAAGGCAGAAATATATATGTCTGTGGTTGGATGCATCTCTTGTTCAGAGAGAAACTGCCTGGCACTTCATGGTTGGACTGCTGTTATGGTAGGATCATTATGATATGCTTTAGGCTATTTCCTCTCTGTGAAAGGCGCTAGTGGGCTAAAAGACACTGCACCCTGGGTAGGACACCATTCCTATAGAGCCTGTAAATTTGTGTTGTGGGCTCATTCCTAGCTGAGTGTCTCTGACTCTCAATTTACATATGCAAATTATCCTTGGGCTTAGTCACCCCAAGGATAAAAGGGAAATCAAGCACACGCCCCCTTGCTTACAGTGCCTAGAGTCATGATCAGCTGTCTGCTACCAAGTGCTAGGTGCTTGTTGTGGCTCTTGTTCATTGAGATGTTACCAGGCGCTTCATGACTTGACTCTTATTATGACAAAACCAGTATGGTATGGTTTAGCATATTTTTCTCTCTGTGAAAGGCATGAGTGAGCTAATAGAGATTGCACTTTGGATAGGGTATCACTCCTAGAGAGCTTGCAAATTTGTATTGTGGGCTTCTTCCTACCTGAGTGTCTCTGACTCTCAATTTACATATACAAATTACACTATGGATTAGTCACAGCAAGGTTAAAAGAGAAACCCAGCATTGGGCCACTTCCTCACAGCAATAAACATCACTGATGAGACCCCCACAAGGCCAAACTGTACAGCTTGCTGTGTCTCTTGGTCAGAGCAGAGTTGCCTGGCATTTGGGGGTTGGACTGCTGTTATTGCAGAACCAGTATGATGTTTTTTAGGATAGTTCCTCTCTGTGAAAGGCACTATTGGGTTGAAAGAGACTGCACCCTGGGTAGGACAGAACTCCTAGAGAAACTGCAAATTTGAATTGCAGGCATGTTCCTAGGTCAATGACTCTGACTCCCAATTTGCATATGCAAATTAGCTTTGGGATTAGTCACCCCAAGGATAACAGGGGAATCCAGCATTGGACCCTTTGCCCACAGTGCTTAGAGAGATCAGCTACACATCACTGATGAGAGTCAACAAGATCAAAATGTATGAATGACCCATGCCCCATATCCCACACCCCCAGGCGAATGCCCACAGAGACTTTAATACAGTGAAATAAAGTACAAGTGTTGAGTTCAATAAGGTGATGTGCCTGTGTGCTGCCAAAGTGCACTGCGTTGCAGGTATTAAGAATGTTATTGTTTTAAATGTACAAATGCACTCTGCATTGGAAAGCATTACTGGACAAAGAAATGTTGTATTGTATTTTCCATGTCAAAATAAAGATTATTTAAAAAAAAAAAAAAATGTATGAATGTGGTTGGTTGCTTCTATTGTTCAGATAGCGATTGCTTGGCATTTTGTGGCTGGGCTGCTGTTATGGTAGGACCAATATGATATGATTTAGGATATTTCCTCTCTGTGTGAGATACTAGGAAGCTGAAAGAGACTGCACTCTGGGTAGGATGCCAGTCCTAGAGAGCCTACTAAATTCTATAGCAGCCTGGCTCACTCCTAATTGAGCGTCTCTGACCAGTAGTTTTGTGTAGCAAAGCAATACAAGGTGTTGAAAAGCTGTATTCAAGTTCATGGGCATTTCAGAATTTTTATTTGTCCCCTATGGTGCATTTGCTTTTTTCCAGAATAACTCCAGTTTGCTTATATAAATAAGTGCACCTCATGGGGCAGTGTACGCAGTAGTGAATGATCCAGCACTGAAAGAGTTAATCGAGCCTGTGTATGTAGAGCTACATTGGAATGACAGCTGCGTTGTGCCACCCTGCCCAGTTGCTCACCTTAGAAGGAGCCCTGATCACAGCTGTATATTTAACCCTTTGAGTGACAGAAAGGTGTCCGATGAAAGGGTTAAACATACAGCCCATGAGAGATAGTGGAGAAATTAATATTCACCTATACCCACTGAATAAATGGGGCATTTAACCCCTTGTGAAGTAAAGCACTGGAGATCTCTCTAGAATTTAAGGGGTTAAAACACTTATTTAAATCATTAACAATATTTTCTGTCACCCTTGAGACAGTTGGTCACTCAGCTGCTGCAACAGCAAATAGGGTACTATCCTGCATAAAAAGAGGTGTAGATGTATGGGATGCTAATATTATCCTACCTCTGTATAAATCCTTGGTTAGGCCTCATCTAGAATATGGAGTACAATTTTGGGTGTCAGTTCTTAAAAAAGACATTATTGAACTGGAAAAGGTGCAGAGACGTGCAACAAAACTGATAAAGGGATTAGAGGATCTGAGTTATAAAGAGAGACTAGTCAAACTGGGCTTGTTTACATTAGAGAAAAGACATCTAAGGGGTGATATGATTACCTTTTACACATATGTTCCAGGTCAATACAAAGAACTAGCCAAGGAACTATCTGCTGAAAGAGCTGAGCTCAGAATGAGGGGTTATCCATTAAGACTAAAGAAAAGGTGCATTTGACTAAAAAAAGGCAGGGATTTTTTACAGTACAGGTAGTAAACCAATGGGATTATTTGACATGGGATGCTGTACTTGCAGATACTGTAACTGCTTTCAAGAAAGTAACAGATAACTATCTAGCACAGATCAATATTGAGAAATATGACAGATGGCCTCAATGCAGATAGGATGTTGATCCAGAAAACTATCTCACTGCCATTTGGTGCCAGGAAGTAATTTTTTACCCACTTGGGGCTATTGGAAATGGCTTCAATGTTTGTTTGTTTTTTTGTCTTCCTCTGGATCAATGGGGTGATATGGCATGGGCTGGACTTGACGCATGTCTTTTTTTAGCCTCATCAACTATGTTACTATGTAGATGCCCCATGAATAGATGCCGAAGTGGAAGTATGAATGTTGTTGCAAAGCTACACTGGCGATAGCCTCTAATGCCAGGGACTGAACAAGATGGTGTCCACTAGACCAGTGGTTCTCAACTAGTGGGCAGTGGTACTTTGGTGTACCATGGTCATCAGCTCCAAGTGCCCCACTTTTTCAGTGAAAGCTTTGACAAATGCGTTAAAGTTAAGTTTCTAATGTATATTTATGGAAATGATTATGTTCGACATGCTCTGTCTGGTCATACTGACTGCGCTTCCTATGAATAACTATACATTTATGTATTGCATCCTTCATTACGACCTTGTGAAATGACCTTTAAAGGAGCAGTAAACTTTTTTTATTAAAAAAATGTATATCGTAGGGATTTTCCTATTGAGTAAAATAAGGGTACTCCCGCTGCTGAGAGATTTATATTACCAGAGTTATTATGGTTTAAACCCATGTTTTTTTACATTACAGTGCCCTCTACTGGTCAAATTCTAATTAGATTTCCTGTTAGATTCTAATGGAGAGAAAGTCAGAAAAGTCAGAGACATACAGTTCTCCATAGAATGTGATAGAAACTGCCTGTCACTTCCTGTCAGTTAGAACTATCAGGAAGTAAACACAGTAAATTCACTTCCTGGTTATTTCAACTGCTATAAATTTTGAATAAAATATCTGACAGCGATGGGAGTACCCTTGTTTTATTCAGCAGGAAATGCTCTATAAAATATGTGTTTTCATAAAAAAAGTTTACTGCTCCTTTAAAATCGTAGGATTGCCCTGAAAATTCCAGATTGCATTTTAGGGGTGTGCTGCCTTCAGCTAAAAAACTTTGAGAACCACCGCACTAGACAGTATGATTACTGTATGTCTAACCAGCTGGCAATCTCTGACATCATTAGGGCTTTATTGCAAGCGAGCCCAGTACACCAGTACCATAGCATACCCAGGGAAATGGAATTAATTCATATCATTTTCTCTGTGCTATGTTTATTATCCTATATAATAATTCGCTAAAACATGTGTAACGTGTGTAACAACGCAGTCATGCGCAGTAGAGACTGCTCATGACAAGGCTGATACAGAGAGGGACGCTCCTAAGGAGCGCCCCGCTCTGTATCAGTCGCGGTGCGGCCAGTATCTACTGAGCATGACTGCCCCGCGACCGGCTGGCAGTGGCACTGTGACCCGTGTAAAAGGCTCTTTAACTAGTATAGAGATAAACAAAGAGTAGCGGTAAGGAAGTAAAAGGAACATCCTGCGGTGCTAACGCTGTCCCACTGTCCTGATTTTGGTGCTTTCAGCATTAAGTTGAGGATTTTGGTGAAGGTAGCTTGGTATATTATGCATTAGGCAGGTATAGGGATTCAAAATCAATTCCATGCCTGATTTAATGCAGCATCATTGTAGTACATTAAACCCATATAAGCTTCTAATACCTTATTTACCAAGGGTTCTCTATAGTACATTCATGCCTGTAGGTGTGATGTCCATATATGGATAAGACATCAGACAGAAGATGTTTCAGTCCAGGACACCTACAGTAGCTGAGCAAGGCAGAAGATGTTCTTCTAGTAGGTCTGCTGAATGCCTCTCCCCTCCCTCTCTTTCCTCTCCATCTGTCCCCCTCCTTTTCTCTCTCCCCTCCTTCTCTCCTCCTCTTTTCTCTCTCCTCCTTCTCTCCTCCCCTTTTCTCTCTCCTCCTTCTCTCTCTCTCCTCCTTCTCTCCTCCCCTTTTTTCTCTCCTCCTTCTCTCTCTCTCTCCTCCTTCTCTCCTCCCCTTTTCTCTCTCCTCCTTCTCTCTCCCCCTTCTTCTCTGTCTCGATTTCTCCTGCTCTCTCCTCAACCTTCTCCCTTCATCCTTCTCTCTCCCACACTCACGGCCCCATCCTCAGTTGCTCCCTCCCTCCTGTATTCTCCTCATCAGCCCCTCACACTCTCCCATGCCCTGGCGCATCACATTCTCCTGTGCATTGGTCCCTCTCACTCTCCCATTCATTGTCTCCTCTCACTTTCCCATGCACTGGCCTCTCTCACTCTCCTAAACTCCAACCTCCCTCCCTCTCCCATGCTTCTCCTTTCCCTCTCACTCTCCTTAACTCCATCCACTCTCCCATGATCTGATCCCTTTCCCATTTTTTGGCTTCCTTTTGCTAAGACACTCTCATGCTTCTGCTCCCCTCTCTCTCATATTCTCCCATTCCCATCATTTTGGAAATGGACTGCCCTTTTCAGTAGGATTAGTCTAAAACGTATGTGGAAATGTCTCCTCTGTAACGGCGCTAGAGAGCTAAAACGCGATGCATCTGAGTGGTGACAAGCTGTAGAACAGGCCATTGTGCTGTCTGTTTGTCCTCAGACAGTGCCGGCCCAAGACATTGTGCTGCCTGGGTCCAATGATGAAATGCGTAAAAATTTTAGATTATATTTTATAACTGTCCAAAAAAGAATTAACCTCTTGAATGGTAGAAAACAGCTGCATCATAGTGGACAAATAAAACTTCCAATTCATTTAAATTGGCCTTTTAACCCCCTTGAATGCTAAAGAGGTATCCAGCATTTGCTTGGCAGTGCAGATCTTTATAGCATTCATGGGGTTAAAATACATTTATTGACCTCCCTATAGCTGATTAGTGGTACAGGGAATCTGCAATATACACCGTGAACATTTCCATGACAGAAATAAATAAAAAAAAAAGTCACTCATGTAACAGAACAGAAGCAAGAGAAGGTGGCCAGGATCAGATAAGTGGTGGGCCGGCCCTGTGGACACAGTGGTAGATGTGGATGAAACTGTGGCAAGGCTGGATCTGGAGGGTGACAGGGGAGCTGACTGTCTCCAGCATAAAAGCAGCTGACTGGCCTGCACATTACCCGGGCGCTGCAACGCTCGTTGAGAGAGGCAGGAGGAGGCTTTCTAGGTGCCCCTATCTCTTCCCACATTCTTCACACAGGCACAGCATCCGCCAAGGTAAGTGCGGCTCTGCTCCCTCAATAGACGTGCAACCTAGGCCGGCACCTACAGGTGGCGCCAGCCCTGGACGTGGGACACAGTGACAGACCTGGGGCTGGTGCATGAAATAACATAACTTGGGGCAGCAATTTGCTGCCCCTGTCAATGTGCTGCCTGGGTCTATGGCCCCACTGGGACCCATGTAAGGGCCGGCCCTGTCCTCAGAAGCCGCTCACATTTTGTATGTATAGTTACCTTTTTCCAGAAATATAAGTGTGAATCTCTCCTAATCTATGCATCTGCTGAAATTCTGGATAACATTAAACATAAGCAGTTTTGAATAACGTTTTCAAATATAAAAAAAAAAAATTAATGGTGACAGGTTAATAGTGATCTCAGTCAGCCCACGCAGTGGGTGATACAGTACCAGCCGGTCACGTTGCAGTCATGCTCAGTAGAGACTGCCTGCACCGCGGCTGATTCAGAGCTGGGCGCTCCATCCGTATCAGCCTCGTCATGGGCAGTCTCTACTGAGTATGACTGCACCGCGACCGGTTGGCACTGTAACAGCCGAGGCGTGGGCAGTCTCTACTGCTCATGAATGTTTCGTTACAAACTTTCTAGCAAATTATTATATAGGATTTTTCAATATACATTGTTTTAACAAAGCATACCTTTCTAAATGCTCATAAGGTTCTTATTTTATGTTAATTTACCCTTTGAGTGCCAGAGGGGTACGCTGCGTTGAGTACCCCTCTGCCACTCAAAGGTTTAAAGGTGTCCCCTCCCACCACTTTTTCCATACATAACGCTACCTCTCCTCAGATCTGAAATCCGGCTTGACCGGATGGATCGCAACGAGGGACAACCTTCTTTCTATCAGTATAAGGAAAACCTTGCCTCCCCCTTGACAAAGGAAGTCAGATTTTTATTTATAATGACAGAAGATTGTCCCTTGTCGCACTCCATGCGGACTGGCTTGATGCTCTGACAGGAGGCATAGTAAGGTATGGAAAAGGGGTGGAAGGAGACACGTTTAGTTAAAATAAAATGAAAATGAGAACATTATGAACATTTAGAAAGGTAAGTTTTGTTATAATGATGTATATTGAAAAATAAGGCTTGCAGTAATATTTAACTATTACTATATCTTTAAGTTTTATTCTTCCACCCTACCCTTTATGTGTTGGCAGATCCTTATTCTTTGAAGGGGATGGTCAACCGACCTCCAAAGCTGGGGTTTCCCAGCAATGTTCACATGGAGAAACTTACCTTTGTGTGAGTGTTGTAAACGAGTCTTAATCAGTAGCTACACTGCATGTGCTCAGGACTCATTTATAACACTTACAAACACACTGAGGTCTCTCTTTAGGCATATTCCTGGATATGGGTGAAAAGGCAGCCACAGCTATCATTCTTCTAGGTCAACCCAATCAAAGGAGGAGGAGCTGTCTCCATATAAAGGGGAGTCGAGTGGGGAGATGATACAACTTAATTACCTAAATGGACTGTTTTTAAGAAAGCAATTGATCATTGATTTAAATGAGGCATTTAAGTACTTGAATGTTAGAGATGTCTCCAATGCATTGTAATCCTCTTCATCATTCATTAGGTAAAAATGTTCTATCTAACCCTTTTGCAAGCCAGAGAGGTAGGAGAAAAATTAATCGCACTCAAAACTGCTTCATTTAAAATCACTTATTTATTCACAAGTTTGCAGAACACTGGAAATGACTGTCTAACGCGTTTCACACAAATATGCTTAATCTTAGAACAGACCACAAACCTGCACAAACGTGGAACAGACCATAACCCTGCGTAAACGTGGAACAGACCATAAACATGCATTTATCTTAATCTTAGTCTATGATTAAGCAGATCCGTGCGAAACGCGCGAGACGGTCATTTCCAGTGTTCTGCAAACTTGTGAACAAAGAAGAGATTTTTAAATGAAGCAGTTTTGAGTGTAACTGATTTTTCTTCTCCTTGCTATTTGATGATATCTGCTTATCTTATCCGCCTAGCACCCTGTCTTCAAGTTACAATAATGTTGGAGAGTTCTACGTTTCATAATGTCTGAGAGTGGTGCTGCTATTTGTTATTTGCCTTATATTGAGCCAGAGAGGTATCCAGCGCATTGACATTCAAAGGGTTTAATAAACAGGAATGTATATTTGTTCACGGCAGTGCAGTTTGTTGGCCCAACAGTTCTCGCTGGTCATGTCCCATACTAATGGAACACACCAAGCTGTATAATTAGAGCTAAAGGCTGGTGTGTCTAACTTTATTACAACTATCTTGCAAATATGCAGCCGGTGAGTCACGTTCTTCAGCAGGAATATTTTAGATTATTCATGTGAGATTCTTCACAGTTTTACACTTATGGGCTAAAAACCAGGAGGCTCCACCAAATCTGAATATTTAGAAATCCCAGAAGGTGGCAGCTCAGATCCTAAATTTGTGCTGACCTAGTTATGTAATGCAAGGGAGGGGAAACACGATGTATCCGGAAATAGGAGACTTATTGAAAAACTTATTTGGAGAGAGAAAAGTGAAGCAACATAGCCACATTATCCATAAAATATCTTAATAACCCTTTTTCTTGTTAGCAAAACAAGGGCACTCATATTGTTGACAGATGTTTTATTTAAAAGTTATGGCAGTTCAAAATTGCATTTTGTGGTTGCAGTACCTCCATGGACTGAAATTTATCAGTGGTGTTGTTGCTACATCAGTCTATGAAGGTTTATGGTCGGATGAATATATCGACTCCTATATTGCTGTAGTAACATCATCACTATAAAATGACGTTGTTGACTGCAAAGTCAAATGTCTGATCCCACTGAGTCGAGGCCAGTTCAGGATGAGCACGCTTGTAAGACGGTAATTTGCAGAGAAAACCGAAAAGGAAAAGCTACAAAGAAAAATCAACAGAGCCAAATTAGAATGCGAAAAAACAATGTCAGGGAGAAGCCGAAAAGGTCAGGGCTGCCTGATTACAATCAAAGTCATTAAGCAGGCCATGGGTCAAGACAGATGGAAGGCAGGAGTCAAATGTCATATATGCAATCAGAAAGAAACAAAACCAAGTATTCAGCATGACAGTGGCCTAACAACCGAGCAAGAAGCTAAGGTAGAAAAGAGACTTATTTTGACACTGAAGAACGTGCATTCACTATATCAACCTGGAAACATGCGTGCAAAAAGAACACTTTAGATCAGCAGTCAGGAGAGCACAACTACATGAATCACTGCATATCCTCGGACACCAAGTAAGGAAGCACAGTCATGAAAAAACAAGCACAATTGGGCAATGACAGTCTGAAAAACCATGACATCCTGGTGCTACACATGGAGGAAGCCTTCTCTAGAGGACACTTGGAAAACTCATTGGTGGGACAGTAAAATGAGAGTGGGGGTGGAGCCAGAGAGATACCTGCACTAGGGCTGAATCAATGAATGGTGTACACCAGGGCTTAAAATGTGAAGTCCTTTGCTACTAGCCAGACCTGAAAAGTTACTCACCGCTGCAAGCCATAACATACCCACCAGGGCTGAATTTCTACTCGCCAGGGATGAATTTTCACTCGCCATTGGCTAGTGGCGAGTGGAAATTTTGAGCCCTGGTGTACAAAATGAAGAGGCCAGTCAGCCTTTTGAAAAGGTGAGCACCGGAATATATAAGAAGAATGATTTATCACAGATGTTCTCAACCCGTGCACTCAGGGGCCACTAACAGGCCAGGATTTTCCCAGCTAGAGCACAGGTGTGTGTTGATCAGAGGCTCATTCAAATCGATTAACTCACCTGTGCTCTAACAAGGAAATCCTCACATCCTGGCCTGTTAGTGGCCACTGAGGGCACGGGTTGAGGTTCCCTATCACATACACTTGTAGTCGCCTGCTAGTCATTCTATTTACGAAAGAGAATACCTTAAGTCACTTACGGAGTTAAAGAATACAGCCTCACTTTGATCTGCTTTTGGCTTTCATTGGCGGATGTAGCTCAAGGAAAATAACTTGACAGGTTCTTTCAATTGTTGTTGCTTTTAAACCTTTACGTAGTTGCATATGTTTCACTGGTGAATGGATGATCCCCTCCCACGTAGCATCTGGATCCAGCCTTTCTTGTAAACTGGATTTGTCTCATTGGCCAGAGAGTACTCCTGCTTACAAGGAGAAATCCTCCGTCATCGGAGGGGTGTCTGAGGGCCTGCGCAAAACCCTGTTACATATATATAACTGGTCAGAGACACTGAACTAGGAACAGGCCTGCTATAGCAGGCTCGGAATGAATAATGTCCTAACCAGGGTGCAGTCTCCTTTAGCTCACCAGTGCCTTTCACAGAGAGGAAATATCCTAAAGCACATCATACCGATCCTACCAAAATGACAGTCCAGCCACAAAGTGCCAGGCAATTACTCTCTGAACAACAGAAGCAGCCAACCCCAGACCTACCTCTCTCTCCCACTATCTCTCGATAAACGCAAAGATAAAATTAGCACCTGTAATAGAATCTAGCCCCTGTAGGGTTGCCACCCAGCCGGTATTTTACCGGCAGGCCGGTAAAAAATTGGCTTCTCTCCAATGTTAAGTCTATGGAGGGAATGCCATGGCCGGTATCTTTTGAAGAAAAGGTGGCAACCCTAAGCCTCTGGTCAGAGACACTCAACTAGAATTTAACAGGTTCTATAGGAATGGTATCCTATCCAGAATGTAGTGTATTTTAGCTCAGCAGTGCCTCTCACAGTGAGAATATATACCAAGCACATCAAGCTGATCTGCCCAAAATGGCAGTCCAGCTATAAAGTGGCAGACAATTCCTCTCTGAACAAGAGCTTTTTTATTATTTTTTTTTAATAATTATTTTGACATGGAAAATACAATACAACATTTCTTTGTACAGTAATGCTTTCCAATACAGAGTGCATTCATACATTTAAAACAATAACATTCTTAATACCTGCAACACAGTGCACTTTGGCAGCACACAGGTATATTTGAACTTTATTGTATCATCACTTTATTGAACGCAACACTTGTACTTTATTTCACCGTATTAAAGTCTCTGTGGGCATTCGTCTGGGAGATTGGGTGTGTTGGGGGGTGGGATATGGGGCATGGGTCAGGGTAGGTCAGGGGGCCAAGGGGAAGTGACAGTGATATTGAGCCATTGGAGGGGATGCTAGTCCTCCTCTTCAGGGCTGTCCAAGATGTTATAGTCTCTTAGCAGACTGTGGATCAGTCTGCAACAGTCCTGTGTTGTCACCTGTTCTCTCCTCAGCACCAGACGATTCCTTGCAAACCACAGAGCACCTTTGACACAGCACATGATGCACCAGGCTTTCTGGATAACACCATACAAGTGTGTCCCTGGAAATAGTCCATACAGTATCGAGTGGTATGACAAATATCTCTTTGGAACAGAGTCTTTGAGTTAGACAAGACAAGAACAAGACAAGACAAGACAAGACAAGACTGGCTGGCTGCTGGCTGGCTCGCTGGCTGGCTGGCTGGCTTGTTACCTCATCAGAAACATGTAGCCAAAGTCTTTCAGCACTGAGAGCAAAGGTTCCATGTCTGGATTCCCTTGTTAACCTTAGGGTGACCAAACCCAAGCATAATTTGCATATGCAAACAAACTGGTCAGAAACACTCAACTACGAATGAGCCTGCTGTTGAATGTAGCAGATGCTAAAGGAATGGTGTCCTCCCAGGGTGCAGCCTCTTGTAGCTCACTAGTGCCTTTCACAGAGTGGGAATATCCTAAAGCACATCATACTGATCCAAACAAAATGCAGTCCAACCATGCAGTGCCAGGCAATTCCTCTCTGAACAGGAAAAGCAACCAGCCCTAGATGTACATTTTAGCCTAGTTGGGCCTCGTAAGGGAGGCGTAGCTGATCTCTCTAGACACCGTGAGCAAGGGGTCCACATGCTCACAGTGCCCAGAGATTGCACCCTGGGTAGGACTCTTTTCCTATAGAGCCTGCTCAATTCTAGTGCAGGCTTGCACCTAGCTGAGCATCTCTGCCCAGCTCTTTGCATATGCAAATTACCCTTGGGATTGGTCACCCTAAGGGAAACAGGGGAATTCAGATGTGGACCCCTTCCTCACAGTGCATTTATAGATCAGCTTTACATCACTGATAGGGCTGACATGTATGCTCAGGGCTAGCAGATGCACTTGTTTAGGAAGGATTTGTCTGGCACTTTGTGGATGGCCTGTCTTTTTGTAGTGTTAGCATAATATGCTGTAGAACAGAGGTTCTCAACCTGTGCTCTCATTGGCCACTAAATAGACCAGGACTTAGGAATTTCTCTGTTAGAATGCAAGTGTGTTTGTCAGGGGCTCAGTCATATTGATTAACTCATCTGTGCTTTTAAAGAAAATTCACAAATACTGGCCTGTTAGTAGCCACTGAGGGCACGGGTTAAGAACCACTGCTCTAGAACATTTTCTTTCTGTGTAAGGAGCTAAGAGATTGCATTTTAGGTAGAGCATTTTTTCGATAGAGTGTGCTCAATTCTAGGGCAGGCTTGTTCCTAGTTGAGCATCTCTGACCAGTTATTTGTATAGATAGGGGCTCTTGGTATTTTATATGGTGTTGCTGGAGGGTGAGGCATTATAATTGTTTAGGTTGTTTCATAGCCTATTGACACTTCTTTCTGTTCCTGAATAAATTATTTAGCACAAGATCCAAGTATTTTATTTACACAGACTAATGAATACATGCAGATATACTGAAGTTCAAACAATAATGTGAGTTTTATTGCAGAGGAACAATGTGATACACTTATATACACACCACACAGTCTGATCTCCTAAACACAGGGACACCGGGGTGATACACTTCTATACACACCACACAGTCTGATCTCCTAAACACAGGGACACCGGGGTGATACACTTCTATACACACCACACAGTCTGATCTCCTAAACACAGGGACACCGGGGTGATACACTCTATACACACCACACAGTCTGATCTCCTAAACACAGGGACACCTGGGGTGACACACTTCTATACACACCACACAGTCTGATCTCCTAAACACAGGGACACCGGGGTGACACACTTCTATACACACCACACAGTCTGATCTCCTAAACACAGGACACCGGGGTGACACACTTCTATACACACCATACAGTCTGATCTCCTAAACACAGGGACACCAGGGTGATACACTTATATACACACCACACAGTCTGATCTCCTAAACACAAGGGACACCGGGGTGACACACTTCTATACACACCACACAGTCTGATCTCCTAAACACAGGGACACCGGGGTGACACACTTCTATACACACCATACAGTCTGATCTCCTAAACACAGGGACACCAGGGTGATACACTTATATACACACCACACAGTCTTATCTCCTAAACACAGGGACATCGGGGTGACACACTTCTATACACACCACACAGTCTGATCTCCTAAACACAGGGGACACCAGGGTGATACACTTCTATACACACCACACAGTCTGATCTCCTAAACACAAGGACACCATGGTGGGAAAGAGGGACACCCGGATTTTTGTCTCAAAGAGGGATAGTCCCGACTAAAGAGGAACACTTGGGAAATATGTAAATGTAACCCCTTGAATGGTAGAGAGGACTCCAGGGTATTGCAGTCCATTGAAGATCTCGCTAAGGTAAAACTGCTCATATAAACAACTGGGAATTTGGGATTTTATCTGCTCCCCTTTGGTACAGCTGGTTCCAGAATTGCTCCAGTTACTATCTGTACTGATTACAGTCCTATATTTACTCTTTGTACAATAAAATACAGAATGTTTTTTTATCTACTCCAGCTAATCAGTGGCTCTCCAGCTTCACTCATTGCGAATGACACATACAGGATGAAACGGCTGGAAAGCCACGCGTTGTTCATTGGCTTTGTGACGTCGGGAGGCGGGTCATTGTAATCACGTGACGAGGAAGCATCCTGGGGATCACGTGACGCTCCCGCAGCCCACAGGTCCCGCGCTCAGCCAGACCGTGCCAGGTAGGGCGGGACACACCGGAGGGGTATAATATACCGGGTGTGTGGTCGGGCTCCCTCCTCCTGCATCTCCTGTCTTCGCTGGCTGGAACAGGGGAGCTGGGGGTGCAGGAGGAGGGGCAGGCCGCACTGTATTGGGAAGGCCTGGGAATCCCGGGAAAAGACAGGGATACCGGGAACGGCCTCAGATCCCGGGACAAGGAGATATAACCTGGGTGTGTACAGCCTGGGATTACTCCCTGCCGCGGAGTGCTGCCTCGACATCTCCCTGCAGAGTGGAGTCTGAGCAATAGCATCCCACCTCCCTGCAGAGTGGAGTGTGAGCATCCCTCCCCCTGCAGAGTGGAGTGTGAGCATCCCCCCTTCCCCCTGCAGAGTGGAGTGTGAGCATCCCCCCTTCCCCCTGCAGAGTGGAGTGTGAGCATCCCCCCTTCCCCCTGCAGAGTGGAGTGTGAGCATCCCCCCTTCTCCCTGCAGAGTGGAGTGTGAGCATCCCCCGTTCCCCCTGCAGAGTGGAGTCTGAGCATCCCCCGTTCCCCCTGCAGAGTGGAGTCTGAGCATCCCCCCCTTCCCCCTGCAGAGTGGAGTCTGAGCATCCCCCCTGCAGAGTGGAGTGTGAGCATCCCCCCTGCAGAGTGGAGTGTGAGCATCCCCCCTTCCCCCTGCAGAGTGGAGTGTGAGCATCCCCCCTTCCCCCCTGCAGAGTGGAGTCTGGGCATCCCCCTGCAGAGTGGAGTCTGGGCATCCCCCTCCCCCCCTGCAGAGTGGAGCCTGGGCATCCCCCCCTCCCCCTGCAGAGTGAGCCTGGGCATCCCCCCCCCTCCCCCCTGCAGAGTGGAGCCTGGGCATCTCCCCCCTCCCCCTGCAGAGTGGAGCCTGGGCATCTCCCCCTCCCCCTGCAGAGTGGAGTGTGAGCATCCCCCGTTCCCCCTGCAGAGTGGAGTCTGAGCATCCCCCGTTCCCCCTGCAGAGTGGAGTCTGAGCATCCCCCCTTCCCCCTGCAGAGTGGAGTCTGAGCATCCCCCCTGCAGAGTGGAGTGTGAGCATCCCCCCTGCAGAGTGGAGTGTGAGCATCCCCCCTTCTCCCTGCAGAGTGGAGTGTGAGCATCCCCCCTTCCCCCTGCAGAGTGGAGTCTGAGCATCCCCCCTTCCCCCTTCAGAGTGGAGTCTGGGCATCCCCCTGCAGAGTGGAGTCTGGGCATCCCCCCCTCCCCCTGCAGAGTGGAGTCTGGGCATCCCCCCCTCCCCCTGCAGAGTGGAGCCTGGGCATCCCCCCTCCCCCTGCAGAGTGGAGCCTGGGCATCTCCCCCTCCCCCTGCAGAGTGGAGCCTGGGCATCCCCCCCTCCCCCTGCAGAGTGGAGCCTGAGCATCCGCCCCCCCCTGCAGAGTGGAGTCTGAGCATCCCCCCTCCCCCTGCAGAGCGCTATCTGAGCAACACCTTCCCCTGCAGAGTGGAGTCTGAGCATCCCCCTCCCCCTGCAGAGCGCTATCTGAGCAACCCCTTCCCCTGCAGAGGTGGAGTCTGAGCATCCCCTCCCCTCTGCAGAGCGCAGCCTGGGCACCACCGGCAGAGGTGTGTTGCATTTCTGTCCTGGCATATGAGTATCTGTGTGTATGTGCTAGACTAGAACATACCTTCAGTCCCAGATTCTATGTGCTGTATTTGTATATACATGTGCATACACTCGCAGCATTGTATATACTGTTGGTGTTATATAACCTAAAATATGAGCAATTGTGAGGTGATTTCTGTTATATGCAATGTTGCTTTGCAATTCATTGCGTACCCCTCTGGCACTGAAAGGGTTAAGGGCAAAAGGGCTGAGCAATGTGTTGAACACCTCACTGTTCCTTAAAAGGTTAAACTTTAGGCTTGCATTCTCTTTCTCAAGCAATGCTAGTCTGGAACATGCAGTGTTAATGTGATTGAAAGTAAAAAAAAGTTCAGCGGGTTTACCCTAAGTTACAGTATAAGAAACATGGGAGGTATATGTTATGGCCGGAAGGAGGAGTCCTCTCGGGGCAAGCTAACTGCACCGGAGATACTAGATCCAAATACTTTCATTTAACCCTTTGAGTGCCACATGCACACTCCTGTGGCACTCAAAGGGTTGAGGCAGCAGCCCCGGAACAGAGACAGGAGCCGGAGCAGAGACAGGCGGTATGCCGTTCAGAGCACCCCACTCCGGATCAACGAGTTCTGCCAGTCTCTCTACTGCGCGTGACTGCATCGTTCCGCCAGTCTCTCTACTGCGCGTGACTGCATCGTTCCGCCAGTCTCTCTACTGCGCGTGACTGCATCGTTCCGCCAGTCTCTCTCTACTGCGCGTGACTGCATCGTTCCGCAGTCTCTCTACTGCGCGTGACTGCATCGTTCCGCCAGTCTCTACTGCGCATGTGCTGTTAGGCACACAGGGAGCTTCGCAGCCTAGCAATTTTGTTATAAATTTTTTTATGGTGTTTGAATTCTACTTGTTTCCCCAAAATTAATCTTTATTACTAGACGTTATCAAGTCAACTGAGGTGGATACCATTATTGCTGCTGAATATCAGGACCCCAAACACAGCCCCACGTAAGTGTTTTTAACCCTTTGCAGTGTCAGAAAGATATGCAAAGCTGCACTACTTACCTCTGGCACTCAAAGAGTTAAGAATGAAAACTTCAGTGTTTTGTGGTAGGAGAGTTTATCATCCTAGAGGCCAACAACAGAGGATCATGTCTGCCTTTATGGAAATCATATCCAGTATGAATTAACCCTTTGAGTTCCAAATGGGTACGCAATGCATTTTTACCTGCTTGAAGCATTGTTGTGTGGGTTTTGATTGGGTGTTATGACCACATTTGAACTTGATGGATGCATGGCTTTTTTTCCAGACTCATCAACAAAGTTAGAGTAAACAGTTTTACAATGACTTATTCCAGTCACGGTCTCTAAAGCAATCTGGTTTAACAGTAATGTTTATTTAATATTCGTCGCCCCCTTTGTTGCATCAGTTCCTTCATTCAGAAGGTTACTTGACCAGACACTGCTCACAGCTCCAGTAGCTATGGTAATCCTTCTAGCGTTCAGGCTGAGGGAAAATTTCCACTGTGTGAAAGCTTTGCTATAATTAGTGCCAGGATTCTGTGTAAATGTAAGATAATGGAAATATCTCCTTTATTCTGTTACTAAATCTAAGGGAAGCTCAGTAGCTGGTGGTAGCTCGTTGTCAATATCTGCTTATTCTGAATCTTCTGACATAACTGATAGTTACTGTAGAAGGGCATACCTTAAACACCTTTGTCTCAGTAAATGTACATATTTAAACACTGTGTAACAGTGGTTCTCAATCCCTTTTCACTCAAAGTATCCATAACATGCAATCTGGAATTTCAGGGCACCCCCTAGCATTTTATAGGTAATTTCTCAAGGACTTAATAGAGGAGGAAATACATCAGTATATAGTTATTCTTTGATCTCAAAGTCATAATGTCAACAAAGAACACATTTAGCATTATAATGTCCATAAATATACACTAGGAACTGAACTTTAAAGTGAGATAGTCATGCTCCAACTTTGCCCCCCCAAATTGGCGCAGACCCCCCCCCCCCCAAAAAAAAAAAAAAGCTAAAAATGGCTAGGAAACTGCTCTAATTGTACCCTATCTTACATAATCTAACCTGATCTCTCTTCTTCTACCTTAAAGGGATCGTAATACCTCATTTTCTCTTTATTTTATTTTGTAGGCATTAAAAAAGCATGAAGAACGATATAAGTCTTATCTCTCAAACCTTTATGGTTTGAGAGATATGCACAAGCAAAATTTCCCCTCCCGCCCCTTTTACCTAGTGTAAGCCATCTCTTCTCAGATGTGGAACCCAGTCCATAGACCAGACAGATAACAGCAGGGGACAATCTTCTTCCTATGAGAACAATGAAAACCCTGCCCCCTTGATAAGTTTTTCAGGTTTTTCCCTTATCCTAATTGAAGATTGTCCCTCTCTGCAGTCTACCTGGGCACCTCCTTTCTGATCTGGCTGAGCGGTGTTTCATCAGTAAAAGGGGCGGGAGGGGGATACTTTATCAGTGAATTACTCTTGAACTACAACTCTGACAGAATTGAAATAACACTCTCCAAAGTCCAAATACTATGATGATTAATTAGAGTTGCTTTTATTATGAAACATTACTATCCCACAAGACAGATTTGCCTTCCTCTCCCCGGTCGCTCATGAAATTCAGCATACATTTTCTCTCTTCTAATGGCAGAAATCCTTACAGAATCACCTTCTGCTCCTCTCCTCTTCTCCCAAGGCAACACATGAATGGGACATGCAAATGGCATGTGTTAGACACAGAGAAAGCGCTTGCATTCACAGTGTCTAACCCGCGCCGTTTGTCCCATTCATGCACTGCCTTGTTAGAAGAGGGGAGCAGAAGTTGATTCTGTGTTGTCCGACAGGCTGGCAGTAGGAGGGAGGTGAGGAAAGTTGACGTTTGTGACCGACTGGGGGGAAGAAGACAAGTCGAGGCACAGGAACCTACTCCGGTAGCGGCATTTAGCCGGACTGGAACTAATGAGATTGGTGCTAGGGAAAGTGGCAGGTGGGTGGAGTTGATGTCAGTACGGGGATGGCCTTGCAGAGCTGGCTATTTCTTCCACAACACTGAAAAAAAAATTAAAAAAACAAACAAACATATAATCGGTACAATAGACATTAAATAAGATTAACTTGCTAGTGGGTGAAAGTCCCCCTTTAACTTTTTTTACAAAGTCTCATAGAAGAAAGTGGAGCTCACTGCGCTGGTTTCCATGGCTCCCTGACTGAGAACCACTGATCTATAACTTCTATTTGTTTACCAATCATAATATTTGTAAGCGCTTTAATTTGTTGGAAAAGCAGATCTCAACAGAGCTTTGTTCTCTGGCCTGTTTGCCATTGCCTGTATAATTAGTTAAAGGTAGAGATGCACCGATACCAATTTTTTAGGACCGAGTAAGAGTACCAATACTTTTTTCAAGTACTCACCGATACCAATTACCGATACCTTTTTTTGCAGTCATTTTCCAGTTTTCCAAGTACCTAAAGCATATATATATATATATATATATATATATATATATATCTATCTATATGCTTTAGGTACTTAGAAAACCGGCAAATGACCGCAAAAAAAAGTATAGGTAATTGGTATCGGCGAGTACTTGAAATATATATATATATATATATATATATATACATACATACATACATGCACACATACATACCCCACCTCTTGACTCTTAATTCTCCCCTTTTGACTCTTTCTCCCCCTCTTGATTCCCACCTTTTGCTTCATTCTCCCCCTCTTGAGCCCCCTCCTTTTGCCTTGGCTTTTTCTCTCCCTTTTGATCCCCCTTTGTCCCCCTCCTTGACTCTTGATCCCACCCTTTTGCCTCTCTCTCTCCCTCCTGATCCCCCCCTCCTTTTTGCCTCTTCTTGGCCCCCCTCCTTTTGTCTCCTGATCCTTCCTCCTTTTGCCTGTTTTTTTTTTCTCCCTCAGTCCCTTTTGCCTCTTTTTCTCCCTCCTGACCCCCCTCTCTGCCTCTTTCACCACCCGCTTTGGATGCCCCACATCTTGCCATCTCTTTGCCTGCCTTAGCCTCCTCTGCCGGGTGCTCACTGTTCTCTTGTGAGACCCGGCAGAGGTCAACGTCTGAGCGTTGCCATGTTATCCCGCGGCAACGCTCCAACGCTGCAGGAGGGAGAGAGGCGACTGGGGAGCGTTGTGAGCAGCTCCCCCGGGCTCCCTCTCTGCAGCACCGACCCTGACACGGTATCGGTGCTGGCATCGGCCGCATTTGCACGAGTACGAGTACTCGCGCAAATGCTGGTATCGGCACCGATACTGGTCCAACCCTAGTTAAAGGGTTAGTAATGCCCAAAATAAAGTCTATTTTATATGGTAGATTTTACAAAGAGAAAGTATTTGGAGAAAGTCCTATCTCTCAAACCTTTATCCTCAGCTAAATTTCCCCTTCTCCTGATGTCAGCAGTAAAGCTGACAGAAGGAGATCCGTGTTGGCAGACACAAGGAGGCTATTCAGCAGAGCCGCAATAGCGATACTGGAAAAGTATTACTTCATTGGAATGGTCTACAAAGTCTGCTTACAAACCAGGCACACTTTGTAGACCGTTCAAATGAAGCAATTCTTTTTCAATAACGCGATTTCAGCTCTGCTGCAGAGCCGCCGGCTGGTCCCCGGACTGTATCTCCTGCTGTCAGCAGAGCTCTGACATCAGCAGAAGGGGCGGGAGAGGGAATTTAGTGGAGGATATCTCTCAAACCATAAAGGTTTGAGAGATGGGACTTTCTCCAAATACTTTATTGTTTGTAAAATCTACCATATAGAATAAACTTTATTTTGGGCATTACTAACCCTTTAAAGCCAAAAGATGTGAGATGCTCTGAGTACGAATAAAGAAATCTTGCCTGTTCTACAGCTAGTCACCGCTCAAGAGCATCACATTTTAGCTCTCTATTGCCATTACAGAGGATAAATTTCCACATACATATTAACCTAATCCCACCCATAAGGTCTAGATTCAAAATGATAGGCAAGTCCCCTCTGTATGGCACGTACCTGCTAACCCCCAGACAGACATTTCATCCTTGTTTAGGCCTGTTAGTGAGCTGCAGCAGTTTCTCTATGCACGGAGAGCAAAGGGTCCATGTCTGGATTACCCTTTACTCTTAGGGTTAAACCCCAAGAGCTTTTCAGAAATAGCCAAAAGATATGAGAGGCTTTGAGCATGAATAAAGCAATGTTGCCTGTTCTATGACTAGTCACTGCTCAAGAGCAGGGCCCAAAATTTCCACTCGCCAATGGCGAGTGAAAATTTAGCCCTGGCGAGTAGAAAATCAGCCCTGGTGGGTATGTTATGGCTTGCAGTGGCGAGTAACTTTTCAGGTCTGGCTAGTAGCAAAGGACTTCAAATTTTAAGCCCTGCTCAAGAGCATCACATTTTAGCTCTCTAGTTCCATTATAGAGGAGAAATTTCCACATACATATTAGACTAATCCCACCCATAAGGGCGGTCTACATTCAAGTAAGTCCCCTCTGCATGAAAAGTACTAGCTAACCCTGACATAGGTTTCGGCCTTGTTTGTGCCTCGTCAGGAGGGTACAGCTGATTTCCCTTGGCACTGAGAGCAAGGGGTCCACGTCTGGATTACCCTGTACTCTTGGGGAGAACCCCTAAAAGTTTTTCAGAAAAAACCCAGAGATGTGAAAGGATCTGGGCACGAACAAAGCAATGTTGCCTGTTCTAAAACTAGTCACCACTCAAGAGCATTGCATTTTAGCACCATTACAGAGAAGAAATTTCCACATACATATTAGACTAATCTCACCCATATGAGCAGTCTGGACTTAAAATGGTGGCAAGTCCTCTCTCCACAGAAAGTTTCAACTAGCCCCCAATGTACATTTCTGCCTTGTTTGGCTCTCCTTGGTGAAGTCCAGCTGGTTTCCTTAGACACTGAGAGCAAAGGGTCCACGTCTGGAATACCCTTTACTCTTAGGGTGAAACCCTAAGAATTTTTCTGAAGAAGCCAAAGTATGTGAGAGGCTCTGAGCACAAACAAAGCAATGCTGTCTGTTCTATGACTAGTTCCCGCTCAAGAGCATCACATTTTAGCTCTCTAGTGCCAGGACAGAGGAGAAATTAGCTGGTATTTCTCATGCAGAGGGGACTTACCCATCATTTTAGAGCTAGACCACCCTTATGGGTGGGATTAGTCTAATATGCATTTGGAAAGTTCTCCTCTGTAATGGCACTAGACAGCTAAAATTGTGATGCTCTTGACCATTAACTACCTGTAGAACAGACAACATTGCTTTTGTTTGTAGTCAGAGCCTCTCACATCCATTGGCTTGTTTTTCAAACACTCTTAGGGTCTCTCCCTAAGAGTAAAGGGGAATCCGGATGCAGACCCCCTTGCTCTAAGTGCATAGGGAAACCAGCTACAAATCAGTGATGTGCCTGAGATCTATGGCTGTGGTTAGTGGGCATTTCACTGTAAACAGAAGACTTGCACATAATTTTACCATAATTAAGCTGTGACTTGTTGTAGAATAGGCAATGTTATATTTGTTTGTACCCAGAGCTTCTTACATTCTCTGTGTTGCTTTTTAAACACTCTTAGAGTCTCTCTCTTCGATTAAAGGCTGATCCAGATGTGGGCTCCTTGCTCTCAGTGCCTAGGGAAACCAACTGCACCTCATTGATGAGATTTAAAAAAGGCTGAAATGTACGTCTGGGATTAGCTGGTATTTCTTGTGCATCGGGGGCTTACCCATCATTTTAGAGCTAGACCGCCCTTATGGGTGGGATTAGTCTAATATGCATTTGGAAAATTCTCCTCTGTAATGGCACGAGAGAGCTAAAATTGTGATGCTCATGGGCATTAACTACCTGTAGAACAGACGACATTGCTTTTGTTTGTAGTCAGAGCCTCTCACATCCATTGGCTTGTTTTTCAAACACTCTTAGGGTCTCTCCCTAAGAGTAAAGGGGAATCCGGACGCTGACCCCCTTGCTCTAAGTTTGTAAGGAAACCAGCTACACCTGAATGGTGAGGCTGAGCTGTATGTCTGTGGTTAGTGGGCATTTATAATAAACAGGAGACTTGCACATAATTTTGTTGTAATTGCACTGTAATTTGAATAGGCAGCATTGGTTTTGTTTATCCTTCAAGCCTCTCACATTCTCTGGGTTACTATATAAACATTCTTAGGGTCTCTTTCAGATTAAAGGCTGATGTGGATATGGTCCCCTTGCTCTCAGTGCCTAGGGAAACCAACTGCACCTCATTGACAAGACTTAAACAAGGCTAAAATGTACGTCTGGGATCAGCTGGTATTTCTCATGCAGAGGGGACTTACCCATCATTTTAGAGCTAGAAAGCCCTTATGGGTGGGATTAGTCTAATATGCGTTTGGAAATTTCTCCTCTGTAATGGCACTAGAGAGCTAAAATTGTGACGCTCTTGACCATTAACTACCTGTAGAACAGACGACATTGCTTTTGTTTGTAGTCAGAGCCTCTCACATCCATTGGCTTGTTTTTCAAACACTCTTAGGGTCTCTCCCTAAGAGTAAAGGGGAATCCAGACGTGGACTCCCTTGCTCTAAGTGCCTAGGGAAACCAGCTGCACCTCAGTGATTTGCATGAGATGTATGTCTGTGGTTAGTGGGCAATTCTCTGTAAACAGAAGACTTGCACATAATTTTCTGTAATTAAGCTGTAACTTGCTGTAAAATAGGCAATGTTGTTTTTGTATGTACCCATGGTTTTACTCTTAGATTAAAGGCTGGTCCAGATGTGGACCCCTTGCTCTCAGTGCCTAGGGAAACCAACTGCACCTCATTGACGAGACTCAAACAAGGCTGAAATGTACTTCTGGGATTAGCTGGTATTCCTTGTGCAGCGGGGACATACCCATCATTTTAGAGCTAGACCGCCCTTATGGGTGGGATTAGTCTAATATTCATTTGGAAATTTCTCCTCTGTAACAGCACTAGAGAGCTAAAATTGTGACACTCTTGAGCTTTAACTACCTGTAGAACAGACGACATTTGCTTTTGTTTGTAGTCAGAGCCTCTCACATCCATTGGCTTGTTTTTCAAACACTCTTAGGGTCTCTCCCTAAGAGTAAAGGGGAATCCAGACGCTGACCCCCTTGCTCTAAGTGCCTAAGGCAACCAGCTACACCTCAGTGATGAGGCTGAGTTGTATGTCTGTGGTTAGTGGGCATTTCCCGTAAACAGGAGACTTGCACATAATTTTGCTGTAACTTGCTGTAGAATAGGCACCGTTGCTTTTGTTTGTACTTAGAGCCTCTCACATTCTCTGGGTTGCTTTTTTAACCCCTTAAGGGCCATTGCCGTGCCAGGAACGTCGTGGCGGTTCTGCACTTAAGTGCCAGTGATGGTCCCGGCACGGCATGGAGTTCAGGGCTCCCGGTGCGGCTGCAAGCCGCTCCGGAAGCCCTGATCCGGAAGCAATGATAAAAAAAAAAAATGCCCTGTGGTCCGCAAGTGCCGGCCGGATGCGAATGTGTGCGCTGGTTCTTAAGGGGTTAAATACTCTTAGGGTCTCTGTCTCAGATTAAAGGCTAATCCAGATGTGGACCCCTTGCTCTCAGTGCCTAGGGAAACCAACTGCACCTCACTTGACGAGACCCAAACAAGGCTGAAATGTATGTCCGGGATTAGCTGGTATTTCTTGTTCAGAGGGGACTTGCCCATCATTTTGGAGCAAGACCGCCCTTATTGGCGGGATTAATCTAATATGTATGTGGAAATTTCTCTTTTGTAATGGCACTAGAGAGATAAAATGTGATGCTCTGGAGCGGTAACTAGCCGTAGAAATAGGCAACATTGTTTTTGTTTCGTACTCGGAGCCTCTCACATTCTCTGGCTTGTTCTGCATAATTAGTTACACGTCCAGAAAATCACCTCTATCAACCTTCTTAGGCTGCTAAACCAATCTTTTTCCACCAGACCAGATAGAATAAACCGATAATGACAAATAATCATGCATATGCTTTCTAGATGGGGGCCCCAACTAGGAAAGAGTTTTGTAAGGGTAACAGGTTGTCTTTAAAGGGATAGTAATACTTTGTTTTAAAAAAACATGAAGAATGATCTAAGTCTTATCTCTCAAACCTTTATGGTTTAAGAGATATTCACAAGCAAAGTTTCCCCTCCCGCCCCTTTTACCTAGTGTAAGCCATCTCTTCTCAGATGTGGAATCCAGTCCATAGACCAGACAGATAACAGAAGGGGACAATCTTCTTCCTATGAGAACAATGAAATCCCTGCCCCCCTTGACAAGTTTTTCAGGGTTTTCCCTTATCTTAATTGAAGATTGTCCCTCTCTGCAGTCTACCTGGGCACCTCCCTTCTGATCTGGCTCAGCAGTGTTATATCAGTAAAAGAGGCGGGAGGGGGATACTTTATCATTCAGTTACTCTTGAAGTACAACTCTACAGAACTGAAATAAAACTCTCCAAAGTCCAAATACTGTGATGATTAATTAGAGCTGCTTTTATTATGAAATATTACTATCGCTTTAAATAAAAAAATGTATTAAACCAGACTATTTTAGAGACTGTAATCACTCGCTGAAATTATTTGAAGTGGCCTGTTACCTTCACAGATTTTAGTTTCATTTAATATGTATAAACTGTCTATAACTTGTGCTTTTTGCTTTGCATAGAGTTTTAGAGATTTTTGATTTAGTAGTTGGATAATGTAATCTCAGGAGATCTTTCTGGTCAGGTAAAGCTGTATACCATAAATATTTCTCGTATATCCAGAAAATTGCCTATCTTCACCTTGTTAGGCTTCCAGAGGGGGTGGAATAGATCGATTCAGGATTGAAACTCCCACAGAGGGGAAGGATTTGGAAAGGTGACAGGTCTTCTTGAAATAAAAAGCTGTTTCTTTAATAGTTTACTATTTTTTAAAGGGTTAATAATGTATAAATTGAAGAGACGGTACGATCGGTCCTCATAACTTTGAGCGTTATCATCTCTCAAACCATAATGACACTGGGGGCAATAAGTTTCTTTTTAACAAAGCTACAATATGGGGATTAGTAATTTGCAAGTATTACTATCCATTTAAGGTACAATGCAACTACCCCTCACAAGACCGAGACTGACAGCGCGGGCGCACAGATGTCTCTAAGGCAAAATGTCTGCACTGATGCCAGCCTGTTCGTCTCGGATCAAGTAGGGTCTCTTTCTGTATAATACTAGTATTTCTATGCTTATCGCTATATGAATAATTATTTGGGGGGCACTTTAACTGGGATGATAGTTCCGCTTTAATCCCTGAAATGCTAGCGAGATTTCAGTGTATTGCCTTGCAATGTGTTGGAGACCTATCTAGCAGTCAATGAGTTACAAATCCCATTTAAATCAATGCGAGTTTTTGAGACTTGCGTTTTGAAGTTAGTTTTCTCCAGAATTGCTGTATTGTAGCTGCCTCCCTAGCATTCAAGATGTTAAAATCCCCATTTAAATGTGATTTCTCCCTTATGGTGCACTTAGAGCTGTAATTCTTCCTGTCTGCATATGGCACATAACGGCACTTACGGTGCATAATGCATCACTGATGAGCTTGCCATGAGAAGGACTCTCCCACTGAAATCAAGTGTGCGCTCCTTGTGTGACATAAAACTGCAAATTGGCCTACGCTATGCAAAAAATCCACTGATTAAATTATAGGGCTGTAATATAAATCAAACACGGTACATTATAATTCTGTGAAGACAACCTGAAGTGTTCCACTGCTGTTGAAATACAACTCCCATCATCCTTAGTCAGATGAACGGTCATTTAACCCTGTGGGTGCCAGAGAGGTATACAATGCATTGCAGCACAATGGAGTAAAAATGTTAGGACAAGAGGCCATAGTCTAAAAATAGAGGGACGCAGGTTTAGATGTAATGTAAGAAAGTTTTACTTCACTGAGATGGTAGTAGATAAGTGGACTAGCCTACCAGCAGAAGTGGTAGAAGTTAATACAGTGACAGAATGTAAGCAGGCTGTCCTTAAAGGGATAGTAATGCTTCGTTTTATCTTTATTTTATTTTGTAGGCATTAAAAAAACATGAAGAACGATATAAGACTTATCTCTCAAATCTTTATGGTTTGAGAAATATTTTTACAAGCAAAGTTTCCCCTCCCGCCTCTTTTACCTAGTGTAAGCCATCTCTTCTCAGATGTGGAATACAGTCCATAGACCAGACAGGTAACAGAAGGGGACAATCTTCTTCCTATGAGAACAATGAAAACCCTGCCCCCCTTGACAAGTTTTTCAGGTTCTTCCCTTATCTTAATTTAAGATTGTTCCTCTCTGCAGTCTACCTGGGCACCTCCCTTCTGCTCTGGCTGAGCAGTGTTACATCAGTAAAAGGGTCGGGAGGGGGATTCTTTGTCATTGAATTACTCTTGAACTACAACTCTGACAGAACTGAAATAACACTCTCCAAAGTCCAAATACTATGATGATTAATTGGAGCTGCTTTTATTATGAAACATTACTATCCCTTTAACGTAAGAAAAGACCAAGGACCAAAAAAGGTTTGAGGTTTTTACTGTAGGAAAATGGGCTGACTAGATGGGCCGAAATGGTTCTTATCTGCCCTCATATTCTATGTTTCTGGCACTTACAGGGTTAAGCTCTTAGCCTGATACTCATATTTATAGGGTGTGGAGGAGAGGAAAGAGTAGGCCGCAAACTTTACTACAAAGCTCCTATTATTCTGAGGAATGAACAGAGAACTGTCTCAAGGCAATAATATTTAGCATGAATTATCAGTTAGGAACTAATTAACAGTTAGGACCTTATGGAGGAAATTTATAAAAATGGTGCCGACCTATTTCATGCTATTTACACCTAAAAATCAACTGTCCATACACATTATATGCACATAAATCTCTTGCACCAATACATTTTACAACAATTTGTTGGCACAACTGTAATAAGAATGTAGCTGATGTAAATAAGATCACTTTTTGGTTTTAATTTTGTCGGTCGATGTCTCTTTAGCGTAAACTCATGTGTCGGTCTGTGTAAAAGATTTGTATGAAATGTCACAATGCCATAAATAGTTGTGCATATGTCTCAAGGTTGAAGCTGAGACTTTTTATTGAAATTATAATGCATGTTTGTACATATCATGTAGAACAGGGGTGTAGAAGTTTTTTCAGTTGTGATCAGAAAGTCATAAGTGTGAGGTCTGCGCTATTTTTTCTTTCTTTTTTAAAAGGGTAGTAACAATTTTGTGAAAAGTTCATCTTGTAGGTTTTCAAAAAAGAATTTAAATGCCCCTGGTGCCATCTCTCAGACCTTTATGTTTTGAGAGATATTCGCTGTGAAAGTTCTCCCCTTTCCCTGATGTCAGTGTTCTAGCTGACTGCACGGGAATCCGGTCCCTGGGCAAGCGGAGGCTCTTCAGCAGAGACTAGATCGCATTATTTCAAATGAAATCCTTCACTGGAACGGTCTACAAAGTGTGCTTGCAAACCAAGTACACTTTGTAGACCGTTCCAGTGGAGGATTTATTTTGAAATAACGGATCTCAGCTCTGCTGAAGAGCCTCCGCTTGCCCAGGAACCAGATTCCCGTGCAGTCAGCTAGAATACTGACATCAGGGAAAGGGGGGAACTTTCACAGCGAATATCTCTCAAACAATAAAGGTTTGAGAGATGGGACTGGGGGCATTAAAATTCTTTTTTTTAATATCTACAAGATGAACTATTCACAAAACTGTGTTACTATCCCTTTAATAATGATGGTGAATTATAGCCTGTCAGCTATTCAGAATATGGATGCATTTATTGATCAAGTAAATGGCAATACTGATATTTAACAGGTATTTGTACGGTACTGACAAGCATTATCACTGGCCTATTAGTTTGTGTGTGCCAGATAAAGCGGAATTATTACCCCAAATAAAGTTATCCCCCCCCAATAAATAGTCCTATAGCGATAAACTTACAAATAGCACTATTATCCAGCATAAGTACAGCGTTTATTAAGAAATCCTACTTCTTCTGAGACTGATGGCAGACATCTTGTCTTAGAGACATCTGTGTACCTGCGCTGTCCGTCCCGGTCTCCTCTAGGAGGCGCTGCATTGTACCGTAAGGTAACAGGAAGTGACTGACTGCACGTGAGCGCAGGCGGCCCTAAAGTTAGAAGCCTGCCCGTCAGTCTCAGCAGAAGTAGGATTTCTGAATAATGCGGTACTTATGCTGGATAATAATAGTACGATTTCTAAGACTTTCACTATATGACTAATTATTGGAGGGGGACTTTATTTGGGTTGATATTTCCCCTTTAATTAAGTATAAACATAGCTTTAAAAACATTTCAGGAGGGCTGCACCTTGGGGTCAGGTCGCCCAGGTGTCATTTGTCCCACGGGCTGCACATTCGATGCCTGTGATCTAGCGTGCATGAGGTGGTCTACACAAGAATGTATTGTGTTAGCCTTAGGTATTTATAGTAAATTCTCATTTGTTCAGAAGAAACGTGGAGAAATTCAAACCTGCACCAAAGAGTAGTGGTAGGCAACGTGAGGCTCTTCAGCCGATCTTAGAGTGCAACTCCACCACCCATTGGCTGAAAGGGGATATAGAGAGTTGTAATCTAGCAACAGCAGGAAGGACTTGCATTGCTTACCGCTGCTGTAAATGGACAAATAGAAATTCCTTTTGATTCCAGTGGAGCATTTAAAGTGACAGTAATGTTTCACAATAAAAGCAGCTCCAATTAATCTTCATAGTATTTGGGCCATGGAGAGTGTTATTTCAATGCTGTCAGAGATGTAGTACAAGAGTAATAGAATGATAAAGTATCCCGCTCCCGCCCCTTTTACTGATGTAACATTGCTCACCTCAGAGCAGCAAGACTGTCTGGATGGATCTCAGAGAGGGACAATCTTCAGTGATCATAAGGGAAAAACCTGTCAATGGGGGCAGGGTTTTCCTTATGATCACAGTAAGAAGATTGTCCATTGCTGTGACCTGTCCGGTCAAGTGACCAGATTCCACATATGAGGGGAGGTGTCTTACACTAGGTAAAAGGGGCGGGAGGGGATACTTTGTCATTCAATTACTCTTGTACTACAACTCTGATAGTATTGAAATAACACTCTCCATGGCCAAAATACTATGAAGATTAATTGGCGCTGCTTTTATTTAGAAACATTACTATCCCTTTAACTACTTCCCCTTGAAAGATAGATTTCTCACTCATTACTTCCCAATGCGTCAGAGACTTCTAGCATTCAACAGGTTAAACCTCCAGTTGGCTTGCCCTAGAATGACTCCACTTTTCATTTGAATCTAGACCCTCATGTTGTAGTTGTTCAGATCTGGTTTTCGGCCTGCACTATGTGGTTCTCATTCGGTCAGTAATATAAAGATGGGGTTAGCTCTCTATTCAACAGATTTTTTAAAATCATTTTCCTGCCTTGTATATGTATGGTTCTGTGTCTGTCATATGATGAGTTTAATCTTTAATTTCAGAAGGCTGCCCTCTGGCACTTCGTTCATAGCATTCAGGCTCTCTCTCTCTCTCTTTTTTCCTTTTTTTTTTTTTTAAACACTTTGAGTGCAAGAGTGTTTTATGCATTGCATGTCCCTTTGTCACTTAAAGGGATAGTAATACTTAAGTATTACTAATCCCTATAGTAAAGGCCTATTAAAAATAAATGTATTGCCCCCAGTGTCATCTCTCAAACCTTTATGGTTTGAGAGATAATCGCTTCTAAAATTGACCTCTCCCTCCCCCCGAAGTCAGCGTTGTAGCTGAATGAAAGGAAATCCAGTCGTAGATCATCAGGCGGCTCTGCAGCAGAGCCGCGATCTCGTTAATAAAAAACAAAAATTCACTAAAACAGTCTTGTGCGTGTGCTGGCAAACCAAGCACAAACCAAGCACACGTAGAAGACCATTTCAGTGAACGTTTTCTTTTTTTTTATTAACGCGATCGCGGCTGTGCTGGAGAGCCACCTGAAAGTCGTACTACTGTTTCCTGCAGTCATCTAGAATGCTGACTATGGGGAAGAGGGAGGGAGAGGGCAACTTTAGGAGCGAATATCTCTCAAACCATAAAGGTCCGAGAGATGACACTGGGGGTAATACATTTATTGTTAATAGTACTTTAATATAGGGATTGGTAATTACTATCCCTTTAAAGGTACACAAACACCTAACAATGACGCCCCTATTACTTTAATATAAGCAGAGATGCATCGTGGAGTCGTCTAAAGTTTTCAGCTGCTGGAAACCTGCAGCCACCTCTTCCTGAGAGATTAGGAGGCCATTTAACCCTTTGAGTGCCAGAGGGGTACGCAGTTCATTGCGTTCCCCTCTGGTACTCAAGAGGTTAAAAGATCAGATCTCTCTTGGGGGGGGGGGCTAAAGAAAATTCGAACAAACTCCGAAATAAAACAATGTACTCACGATAGATACCCAACATCCAGGAGCATGTTCATAGAGACACAAGCTGCCTTTGCCTCCTTATGCAGACGTGAGCCTGAGAGCCGGTAAAGCTAGGGAGCTGGCTGCTGCTGCTTTGGGCAGAGGGGTTCCATTGGGTGGGCCCCATCTAGTGCCCACAGCGCCCCAGAAAACTTCAAGCCGCTCCAGTGTTCTCTTCTGCTTATATTATTTTAATACTGACACCTTTTGTGTTAATGTCTCTTTAAAAAGTTAACCCCATTGACAGCCCAAAATGATTGTGCTTTGCCTTTTGTTCATATCTACTCCAGTACAAAAGTAACCGTATAGGTGCCGGAGGAGTATAAAATGCACTGCAAGTCAATGTGTCTGACATCTCTGGTACTGAAAGGTTAAAGTGATAGTAATAGTTCGTTTGAAGTTTATTTCATTTTGCAGACATTAAAAAAATATAAAAAAACTAGTGTAAAACCCCGTGTACACGGGCCAAGGTCTGGGGGGTGTTAACCCTTGCGTACCCCTCTGGCACTCAAAGGGTTAAGAGGCTGGACCTGCTCAGCATACTTTCACCGCCTCACTGGCAGCGCACGCTATGCGGTCATACGCTGTAGCGACTGTCCACTTGCACAGAAAGCTCCCAGCACAGAACTCCCAGCATTCCGTGCGTTCGGGCAGTCTCTACTGCGCATGACTGCATCAGACAAACATTGTAGCCTTTTATATTATAGGATGATGTAAGGCTTACCTCTCAAACCTTTGTTTTGAGAGATACACCTTTCTAAAGTTACCTCTTCCTGGCAGTTTCACTGAAGTCACGCTCTTTAGAACTAATTACTTCACTGGAACGGTTTATAAAGTGTGCTTGCAAGCCATGCACACTTTGTAGACCTTACATCATTTTTTATATTTTTTTTTATGTCTACAAAATGAAATAAACTTCAAACAAACTATTACTATCCCTTTAAAACGGCATCTGAAGTTGGTTTACACCATGAGCAGTACATAGAAATACGGAGCAGTTGTGAAGTTGACCGCTGCACCATAGGAAACGGATACAATTTATTTTAACCCTTTGTGTGCCAGAGGGGTATACCACGCATTGCAAAACAGGCAACTTTGTAGCTCAACGTTTTAGGAGCAACAGTAAATGTTTTTAGTGCTACAGTTTAGAGAGGTTTCCCATTCTTTCAGTATAGACACAAGAGATAAAATTGCAGGTTAAATAAAAGCAGTGACCTGTGACAGTTGTGCAGTCTCTGTGTTATTCCACTGAAATGAGTAATACAGCTGTGTAACCGCATTGTTGCAGTATACTGTGTCTCTGTGACTATCCCAGCACACTCTGCATGTGTGATACCCCCCATAGGACACAATGATGAACAGCTTGTGCGTTTTCATTGTTTTCTTTTCTAGTGACAAGTTTGCCGGAGTGAAAGGTGCCTTATAAAGGGTTAATGTGTTGTGATTATAAAATCCCTGCTTGTCCCGAGGTGAGGAATCAGTGGATCAGTCATTGTGATTGGGATACCTGCGCTTAAAGGGGATCTACCACCCCGCAAAAACTGTATCTTAATTAAGTCTTCATCTGGTGACTAGCTGCTTAGTAGCGCTAGTCTCCAGAAATATTACCTGGTTTAAAGGATTTTCAACTTATTCGGAGGCTGACGGTAACAGGAAGCACGGACATCTCGTCATAGTGACGTCCGTGCGCCTGCGCTGTCAGTCTGGCTCCAAAAGGGAGTGCCAGAGGGGTATTTAATGCATTGCGCCGCAATTCATTGATTGAGATACCTGCGCTTAAAGGGGAACTACCACCTCGCAAAAACTGTATCTTAATTAAGTCTTCATCTGGCGACTAGCTGCTTAGTAGCGCTAGTCGCCAGAAATATTACCTGGTTTAAAAGATTTTTGACTTATTCGGAGGCTGACAGTAGCAGGAATCACGGATATCTTGTCATAGTGACGTCCGTGCGCCTGCTCTGTCAGTCCGGCTCCAAAAGGGAGTGCCAGAGGGGTATGTAATTCATTGCGCCGCAATTCATTGTTTAGGAATATCCGTAAAACCTGACTTGTTGGCTTGTCCAGAGGACTAGACCTGAAGGTTGCTGCCTTATAACGTAGTTTTTCATTGAACACCTTCTGTGTCTGTACAGTGCCCCCATAGGTAACGAGTAAAAGAAATGTGTCGTCAACTGTCACCAACATTGAGTCCCAAGTTTATGAATATGTTCAGAAAAAGCTAGCGACAGAGAGAGCACATAGTATAGAGCATTGCAGTAAGGTCACACCATTATCGTCAATAAAAGCACACAACAGATTGAAGAGCGTATTGTAAAGCGGTGACTTGGATCTCCGCAAATAATAACTAGTATTTATATAGCGTCTTTCTCCCTGTGGGACTCAAAGCTCTGTCAGCACACTCTCTTGGAATTAACCAAATCGGCAACTGAAATAATAGGTGTTATTATTACCCAATCAATGGTACTCATTTATCGACCTCGGAGGGATGAAGGGCTGAGTTGACCCTGCCGGGATTCGAACCTGCAACCTTGCAGTTTGAATAGGCTCCAGAGTCAGCGAATTTACCACTGAGCTATCTTGCCAGCTCATAAAATAAAGTAATTGTCATATCTGCAAACTTTTCTGATCTTCACAGGAGACACAGTTTTTTTTATTATTAACTACTGAGTCTCCAGGGACCAAGGCTGATTCTGTGGTGAGTTCCAAAGAAAACCTGCCCTCTTCTTCTCCACCTTACCCTGTTCCGCTCGCTTCCCAGCTCAGTCCTGGTTAATCCCCTCCCACCCAACTAAGCCCCACCCACTATATGACACAAACTGCATCATTAACATAATCCTGGTTGCCGCCAATGAGCCTTCTCCGAGGGCTCCACAAGAGGAAGCTCCCAGGAATGGGCATTGTCTCAATAAGTCAAATTGAATAAACCATAATATGAACTGTACTTTAAAGTTGAGTCCCAGTGGTCGGTGCCCTTCTGTATTGTATGGAGTGTCATAGTTATCAGCATGATAACAGAGGAGTGTTACATAAAGGTCATTTACCTGTTAGAAGTCAAATTTCCTCACATTTAGTATATGTGGATACACAGTTGGGGTCACTATGCAATCTCCTGCTTCATTGCTATGAAAGCCAGTTACCTGAAGAGTTCTCACATGCATTAGTTCCAATTAGTTCCAATACCATTAACCCTTTGAGTGCCAGAGGGGTACGCAACAGGCGAGTTTTCGTCACGTTCAGGCATAATACCTCAGTGTGGCCAGTAATGAATGGCTTTGTTCCAGGGCTGTTTGGTGTGGCAGCACTCCAGAGGTCTATGTCCATCCTACCTGTGAGAGTCCACACCAGACGTCTAGCCAGTCAGTAGAAACAAGAATACTTTGAGTTAATTCGAGCCCTTTGGTGAGAAGGTCCCTAAGCAATGAGTCTACCTCTCTCTTCTCTTTGTAGCAGCATTTTGGCACTATTTCCACCACTTCTGGGAACTAGTTAATGGTCATTTATCAAGGTGGGTAGGTCAGCAACTCTGTGCTGAGACCCATGGAAATGTCTGTTACCAGTCTCAAAGACTGCTGAATTACAATTCGGCATTCAGTATCTGAGACCGGTAATTGTCTTTCCATTGTATAGTTTACTGCAGGCGCAACCGATGTAGTAAATTATGTTAGAGCTGTTTCAAGGATCTTATGTATATATTTATATATGTATGTCCTTGACAGTAAGCTTCCTGGATATCTGTTTCAAGATAATTTTTTTGGTCAGTTTACCATCAAAGCAGAATGATACATTGTAACATCCTCACATAAGGATGACTCTGTGGTGAACCTGAGGAGCTGTGATGATGTCCCTGCATTCTGCACGCAGTGGCCGCTGAAGATGATGTGCACACAAGCCACTATCAGCAAGCGTGTACTGCTGCAACCAGCATTAAGGGGATTTGGCAGAACTGATCAGGGATTCCAAGGTTGGTGGCAGAATGCACGGATGTCATCGGTGCTCCACAGGGTTGCCACAGAGTCATCCTTATGTGAGGTCTGCATAAAGAGCGAGACTCCCCGAGTGCAGTTCGGCCCGTGGGAGGAGGTAGATGACCGATCACTGGTGTGATTATGGCTGTGGCAGAGAGCAGAAAGTATTTCATTGAATATTTTATTTTAAAACTTGAAGGCTCAAATGTTCTTTAATACATTGATGGCGACAATTCATTCGGCAACATGAGAATCTTGTGCTATCCTGCAGTGCAAGATTCTCATGTCGCCCTTTTAATCTGGGCGATTTGCTGAATGTGCCTTGTAGTTTCATGCTGTCTTGCAGGCAACTTTTTAAAACGGAAATATCATCACACTTATGTTGAGCCCCAAATCCTAATTCTGACAGTATTGAAATAACCCCTTCAGTGCTAGAGAAATCGCCAATGCATGGTTGGACAATGTGCTGTAGACTTCTTTAGTATCCAAGGTGTTCAAATGGACCTGTCACCTTCAATTTATTTGCCTATCTGAGAACTTCATACTAAACCCCCTATGTGTCTCATTGGCCCAACATCCAGCATGTGTATAAGTTATAAGATACCTATACATTTGTTTCTGGAAAAAGTCCCAGTGCAGCACAGAGCTTAAAGTGGATGTGCCCAGGTAGACTGCAGAGAGGGACAATCTTCAATTAAGATAAGGGAAAAAGATGAAAAACTTGTCAAGGGGGGAAGGGCTTTCATTCTTTTCATAGAAAGAAGATTGTCCCCTGCTGTTATCTGTCTTGTCTTACAACCAGATCCCCATCTGAGAAGAGATGGCTTACACTAGGAAAAAGGAGCGGGAGGGGAAACTTAAAACGTTAAAACAAAGTATTACTATCCCTTTAAGGACCAGTGACGGTCCTGGCACAGCATGGAGTTCAGGGCTCCCGGCGCGGCTGCACACCACTCTGGAAGCCCTGAGCCGGAACTTAAAAGCCCCGTGGTCCTCAAGTGCCGGCTGCGTGTGCGCACGCCGGTCCTCAAGGGGTTAAGGTACAGGAAGAGACTGATGGCGCAGCAAGTTCCCTGCCACTGATACCTGCCAAACAAGTTGTATTTTTCAAAAATGCTGGACTTAATCAGCATAATAAAAGTAGTTATATGTATATTGCTATATTAGTAATTATTTGGGGGGAACACTCATTTTGATGAACGTTCTGCTTTAATTGAAAGCTACCGCTATGGGTGCAAATTCCAATATATTATTAACCCTTTTAGTGCCAGAGAAGTATGCATTGAATACCTCTCTGGCATAAAGGGTTAACTGCTCATACGCATAAGGTGATGATTATTCGATAGAATACAATATTAACCAGCCTAATATTTTTAATCGAATGTCAAATAATTATTTTAATCGTTGCAACACCAGCTACCACTCAGTAGAGAAGAATTAATGAACATAGATGACGAACTAACCGTAATCTTTCACAATATTTACTAACCTTTGTAGTTTCTAGTAATCAGAAGATGCGTCTCCAGCGGTGCTGTGATTTCTGCGCACAAGTCTGTTTGGTTCATTCTTGTACAGTCCAGCAGTATTACATTTGTGTATTTTTCTGTAGAAATATGGACTTTTCTAATATATAAAGGGGACCCCGATCAACCAAAAACATTGTTGGTTTTGAAAAGGGCTTTCAGAATCTCCCGTAATGTTGTAATAGGCATTTGTGATTTAGAAATCTAGTTTTTGAATTTAGGTTTATTGATGATGGGAATTCCCTTTGCGTGCGAGAGGGGTACTCAATGCATTGCATCACAATGCGTTGTGTACCCTCTCGCACACAAAGAGTTAAAGGGATAGTAATACTTCATTTTATCTTTATTTTATTTTGTAGGCATTAAAAAACATGAAGAACGCTATAAATCTTATCTCTCAAACCTTTATGGTTTGAGAGATATTCACAAGCAAAGTTTCCCCTCCCGTCCCTTTTACCTAGTGTAAGCCATCTCTTCTCAGATGTGGAATCCAGTCCATAGACCAGACAGATAACAGAAGGGGACAATCTTCTTCCTATGAGAACAATGAAAGCCCTGCCCCCCTTGACAAGTTTTTCAGGTTTTTCCCTTCTCTTAATTGAAGATTGTCCCTCTCTGCAGTCTACCTGGGCACCTCCCTTCTGATCTGGCTGAACAGTGTTATATCAGTAAAAGGGGCGGGAGGGGGATACTTTGTCATTGAATTACTCTTGAACTACAACTCTGACAGTACTGAAATAACACTGTCCAAATACTATGATGATTAATTAGAGATGCTTTTAATATGAAACATTACTATCCCTTTAATGCATGCCATGCAGGCAAATCCTGTCTTAGTCCTACACTACATCCCACTCGCTGACCCTGACCCTGTCAGTGCTACGGGAGGTGGACAATGCTTTGCTGAGTGAGAGGGGGAGGTAATGTAAGTCTAAGATAGGAAGTGCCTGCACGGTGTGCATTAAAGGGATAGTAATAGTTCATTTTATGTTTATTTAATATTGCAGTCATTAAAAAAATATGAACAGCGATGTAAGTCTTATCTCTCAAACCTTGATGGAGAGAGGTCAGCGCTATAGCTAACAGCTGCAGAATCCGGTCATTTGTGCCTGAGATTGCACGATTTCGGTTCTGCTGAAGACCCTCCATCTGGTCAAATGACCGGATTTTGCAGCTGTCCGTTACGGCACTGACTTCTCTCACAAGGTAACTGTAGCAAGGTATATCTCTCAAACCATAAAGGTCTGAGAGAGAAGAATTACATCATTGTTCATATTTTTTTTTTTACTACAGTATTAAATAAACATAAAATTAACTATTACTATCTCTTTAAGTGGTACCAGGAGAGCTCAAATCTGTCCTCAGCCCCCATGGTGAAGGTTGTCAGGATATCCTCAGGTGAATCGTTCAGTAGATTTGCCTTAATTGCCGACATTCAATTGTTTCATTGCAGAGATTCCGAAAACATGCACTCTGGTTTTGGGGGGTAAAGCTGGAGGACCAGCTTGACTGCCCCCCAATTTATACATCAAGGTTATCCAAGAACTAATTTTCTATACAAAAATGGCTAATACAACACAAACACACATGTTATTTTGAAAGCTATTTCAAGATCACCTGTTGTTTTCAGTTGATAAGGCCCCGTTACATGTCAGCCAAATCCGTACCATCTACTGGTTGGGGGTATTGGGAGCTGTAGTCACCAGTGTTTTGGTGGTTCAAAATCTGAATATCAGTATCTTAAATCCTGGATTTTTGTGGCCCTTGAGGACTGGACTTTGACATCCCAAATTTAGATATTCATTTGCACCGGCCTTGGATGGTTAAAGGGATAGTAATACTTAAAATGTAAAAAAAAATATGTTGTAGGGTTTATCCCCCTGAGTAAAACAAGAGTACTCCCACTGCTGAAAGGTGTTTCATTCAAAAGTTATTAAGTTTCAAAGTCGAATTTTTTAGGTGCAATATCGCAGTGGCCTGAAATTGTCAAGTGGCACTGTTGCTACATGATCCTATGGACAGCACTGGTCCCTGGACCATAAATCTCCATAGGATGGTGTAGCAACAGCGCCACTGTACAATTTCAGGCCACTGTGATATTGCACCTAAAAAATTCAACTTTGAAAATTAATAACTTTTGAATGAAACACCTTTCAGCAGTGGGAGTGCCCTTGTTTTACTCAAGGGGATAAACCCTACAACATTTTTTTTTTTTTTTTTACATTTTAAGTATTACTATCACTTTAATGTCTTCAGCAGCCAAGTTGCAAACAGTAAAAGCATTTATGGCTTCAGTGATGTGGAAGACAATGGTCCTTATGTTTAAAGGCAACATGGAACAATTTTGGAGAAAAAACATCTGCACCACAAGGGACAGATACAAACTCCCATTGATTCAAATAGTGGGCTCTTCTGGACTGCTAGGGAGGTCTTCAGTGTATTGCAGAGCGAGTCGTTTGAAACCTTTCTACCAGTCCAGTAGTTAAATGCTCCATTTATATCGGTTCAGATGACTTGCTCTGTAATTGGCGCAATATATTTAACCCTTTGAGTGTCAGAGAGGACAAATGCATTGGATGCCGCTCTGGCACTCAACCATTCGAGTACCACAGGGGTATGCATCGCATTGCAAAGCGATATGTTGCGTACCCCCTCTGGCACTCAAAGGGTTAAAACATTCACTCCCCCCCCCTTTTTTAACCCCATCCCGACAATTGACGTACATGTACGTCCCGCAGAAACTGTCACTTACTGACAGGGGATGTACATGTACGTCCAGGAAGTCGTTCAGTGCAATGGGGGAAAAAAATTTGTCGGAAATTAAGTGCCGGCCGTGTGCACGCGCAGCCGGTCACTAAGGGGTTAATTAGGGGTTCAGCGAAATGAAAATTCTGAACCGAAACTTCAGGATGCACTTGGCTGAAAACTGAAACCGAAAATGACTTTTTTTTTTCCCGCCCACCTTTATTAAAATAGTTTTGGGATAATTGTATTATATTGGAACCGGAAGTGAGACGGAAGTCGGAACATGACCTCTGACGGGGAGAATGACAGATCCGGATGTCGTCCGGATCAACTGTTGCGCTATGCGCCTTCACTGCCAGCACTTTTTTGCCGGCTTGCCCACAGCTTCGGTGAAGGTACTTACTATTTCTTGCTTCCACGGATTTTCGGCCATTTTTTGTATTTTGGCTTTTTGCCGAAAATGCCATTTTTGGCCGAAACATTTCGGTGCGCACCTACTTTTCATTTTTCTTGTTAAAGGGATAGTAATACCGCAATAAAAGTGCAGCTCTGAGTATTGCTTACACTTGTTTTTAACATGCTACTCTATATGTAGTTACTTACAGATATGTAGTTCAATTGCTGTTCAAGACGAATGGATCCCCCTTCCGCCCCTTAGATCTATAATCCGGTCATGGGAGTGGACGGATGCAGCGAGTGACAATCTTCATTCAGTAAATATAAAGGGGAACCATCACCCCAAATAAAGTCTTACCCCAACAATTAGGCATCTAGCAGATAGCTTAGCAATAGTAGTATCAGCCAGCATAATTACTGCTTTAGTGAGAAATCCCACTTCTGCACAGACTGACGACCAAGCAACAGCACAGACATCTTTACTTACAGAAGTCTGCACGCCTGCGCAGGAATGCAGATGACTCTAAAGCGATGTTGCTTGGCCTTCCGTGTTGGCAGTAGTAGGATTTCTCAGTAACGCAGTGATTATGCTGGCTAATAGTACTATTGATAAGCTTATCATTAGATGCCTAATCTACAAATCTGTAAGTAACTATATATAGTTGAACATGTTAAAAAAAAAATTGTAAGCAATACTCAGAGCTAAACCTTTATTGCGGTGTTACTATCCCTTCAAGGACAGATCTTTAACCATTTTGGTACCGAAGTGGTACCCAAATCACTGAGCATAGACACCCGCCTCTGTTGTGCCAAAGGGTTAAAGCAGATTGCCGTAACCACGCTAGAAGTGGCAGACATTTTAAATATAGATTTATTTTTTATTTACTATGATTGATAGCCAATGTGCCTTTTATATTGAATTCCCTGACAAACCCCTAATACGTTCAGCTGTGCCAGATCTAATAGAAAACTGTGGCCTTTCTGACCCACACGTCAGCCCAAGAGGAAACGGGATCCACCTTTCATTTCCTAATTTCCTGACTTCTCTTGCAGTTTTATTACAGATTATTTTTAGCTTTAATGATTAATTTCTTTGTTTCTGTCATAAGAGCACAGGATAGATTTTGTGGAATATACTTAATGGAACAGTATTTCTAAAATTAAAAAATACGTTAATCTGTTTATGTTGTAACATATACATAGTGTGTATGTATATATATATATATATATATATATATATATATATATATATATATATATATAATTGAAGAGCCCGTTACATGGGCCACAGTGCCACTTCCAGTTGGTCGCGGGGCAGTCATGTGCAGTAGAGACTGCCCGCGCCACGGCTGATACAGAGCTCTGTATCAGCCGTGGCGCAGGCAGTCTCTACTGCGCACGACTGCAGCACGCGCAGCTGTCTCTACTACGCATGACTGCGTCAGTACACACATTTTAGCAAATTATTATATAGGATATATATATATATATATATATATATATATACCATAGAAAAGGTGGACGCACTCGCACTTAAAGTGTTAACTGCCTGGGTGCAATCAAAAGGCTAGATTACATGTATTAGCAATTTAATCAAGCACTCACAGGTCTTGTAAATACGGGATTACTATTTATTCAAACAGCATGTCAACGTTTCGGCCAGGCGCAGCTGGCTTTCCCCAGCACAAGCAAACGGTGTTAAATGACCCACTCTTATACCCTTAGCTGTGAGACACTGAAATTGGCGCTAAGATCAGGATGAAGTCGCGGCGATTGGCGCGGCGCCCCCAGTGGTTACACCCTTGAGTGAAAACCTACACATAAATCAAAACTCATTTCTAGTCAGTGTCTGGCTGGAAAACAATAAAAGAAGTTTACTTGACCCCGCCCCACGAAAATAATCATAGTTACTACAGTTGAATGAAACCCTGCTTTACTGTCAGGTCAATCCACTGCACTGTACTAATAAGCCGTTGTGTTGGCCCACGGATCCCCCCGTTAATGGCTGCAATCGGGACACTGGTGCATCGCACTGCATCTTGGTGCCCGTATTGTATCCGCCCAATGGGTTCTCAGTGTGTCCTCGATTGGCACATTTCGTACAGAAAGTGTAAAATGACAGCACGGTTGGCAACAGCCCATACAAGGAAATCGTATGTTATCCTAAATTGTATGTGGGAAGTAAAGGGATATAAAAGGTTAATAAAGTCTGTCAGCGAATTACTATACTCCATAGAAAATTTAGCACAAGATCCTACTCAGTTCGTCAGGCTCAATGCAGAATAAATCAAAATGGTTGTAGTCAATGTAGCATCATATTATATGGTCCAATTTTCTTTGGATATCGTCACAGAGGGTACCAGAAAAAGTCATTTGTTATCAAGTCTGATATAGAATAGTCAGTGATCATCCATATGCATAAACTGGAGCAGATTCACATGTGGGTGTTCATTTTAACGGTGCTTACTATCATAAATGAGAACCTGTAATGCAAAATTTATACTGTATTCCAAGCATTAAATAGGGAAAAAAATACCTGCAGCTACACAACGGCTCAAAGGTGTCGGTGAAGATGTGACCCATAAGGTGTGCACCGCCGGAACAAAATACCACCCAGAGAAAGGATTCATTCAAAAGAGGAACACCTAAAGAGAGTAGCTCATATGCACACTACGGTTAGTTGCCAGGGAGCAACACCGTTTGCTTGTCCTGAGGAAGGCCAGCTGCTCCTGTCAAAACGTTGACATGCTGTTTGAATAAATAGTAATCCTGTATTTATAAGACCTGTGAGTTCTTGATTAAATTGCGCATAGTTATATATTTGAAAATGTTTATCTCTTAAAGGAACACACACCTAAAATGAAACTGGGTTATAATTTAACATTTTACAGCGGAACTATTATCCACATTGTATTGAACCCCAAATACTAATAATAATGAAATGCATCTACGTTCTTGTAATTTCAATAATAATTGCGACATTGGTGAAAAGTAGACGTTTTGGTGGGGACCTTGCCGTAGGAGCCCTCTGCGTCAGTCCCTTAAAGGGATAGTAACCTCGAAAAAAAAAAAAAAGTACAGTAGAATTTATAGGTACAATTAAAACATTCTTACTGCCCTCATTCCCATCTCTCAAACCATTATGGTTTGAGAGATGTAATAAAATAAAGACCTCCGTTCCCTCCCCTTTCTGCCTGATGAGCTGTAAAGCTGTCAGAGGCAGAATCCGGTTGACCGACTGTAGGCGGCTCTTCAGGAGTGCTGACATCGGGAAATCTAACTATAATTACTTCATCGGAATGGTCTACAACGTGTGCTTGCAAGCCAGTCACACATTGTAGACCATTCCGATGAAATAATTATAGTTATATATCTCGATGACAGCACTCCTGAAGAGCCGCCTTCTGGTCCCGGAAGCAGGAACTCATGACGTCAGCTATACAGCGGACACATGAGAAGTGGGAGGGAGTGAAGGTCTTTATTTTATTACATCTCTCAAACCATAACAGTTTGAGAGATGGGAATGAGGGCAGTAAGTATGTTTTAATTGTACCTATAAATTCGCCTGTACTTTTTTTCAAGGTTACTATCCCTTTAAGGTAACCAGGCACTGAACTCTCCAATCGTGGACTCAGACTCAGAGATGTCTTCTCCGCAAGATGTCTGCGCTGTTTGCCAATCCCTGTCTGCCTATAAAGGTCTATTTTTTACTAATGCTGTAATTATTATTGAAATTACAAGAACGTAGATGCATATCTCTGTTATTATTAGTTTTTTTTGGCTCAATATAATGTGGATGATAGTTCTGCTTTAAAGGGAAAGTAATGTCCCAGAAAAAATCTTTATAGTTTTGTAGAGCTTAAAAAAAAACCTATATGCAACAAATTCTATCTCTCAAACCGTTCTGCTTTGAGAGATATTCGCTTTCAAAGTTTCCCCCTCCCTCCCCTTCTCCTGATGTCCACTGTAAAGCTGACAACGGGAGATCCATGTCGGCCGACACGAGGAGGCTCTTCAGTAGAGCCGAAATCGCGTTATTTAAAACAAATTACTTAATTGGAACGGTCTACAAAGTGTGCTTGCAAACCAGGCACACTTTGTAGACCTTTCCAATGAAGTAACTATTTCCCAATAACGCGATTTCGGCTCTGCTGCAGAGTCTCTGGCTGGTCCCTCCTTTAGTGCCAAATTATCTCTTAAACCATAGCAGTTTGAGATAGAGGATTTATTGCATATAATTGCATTTTTTAAGCTCTACAAAACTATAAAGATTTTTTTTCTGGGACATTACTGTCCCTTTAAGGAGCAGAGGTGTCTGCAACAAACACACTGCTCCACTATGTGTTGCAGTCCCTGCTGATCCTAAAAGGTTAACCCTTTGAGTGCCAGAGCGGTACACAACGCATTGCAAAGCAATGCGTTGCGTATCCCTCTGGCACGCAAAGGGTTAAGTATCGTATTTCTAACTAATATCTGTAAAAATTATTTATTTTAGGATCCCAATCCTGAAATGCATTTTAATGCGTGAGTAGACTGGTTCTAGATGGATGCAATTTGGTTAAAAGTGTTTTTGTAATGAGAGATAAGAATTAATGTAGTTTAATTTATTGAGATAAATATCCACTGCTGTTCAATTCAAAAAGGATGTTGCATCTTAGCCCATTTAAAGACAATAAAGTAACATTGCTTTTTAGACACCTATCAGGATTGCTCTCATAATAGGAGGCCTGGAGCCTTTGAAAAGGCAGAATTGATGTCTCTCAGAGAGCACCAGTTAGACTACATTTTAGGCCTCCGAAAACAAGTATAGATCTTTTACAGATGCTAGTGTGGCGTACAGGATATTTAAGTGTGTATATAACCCCAATCATTTTTATGTGTTACTGTTACTTTAACAGAACTTGATATTAGTGAGGTCATTTGTGATGTCATAGCATCATGGTTCCCGAATTCTCCATTTCAATTTGTGTGAGCGTTGGGAGGTTGTGTTTGTAGATACCGTTGATTCTTTCCCAAAAATTAACCCTTTGAGTGCCAGTGTGTTGCGTACCCCTCTGGCAGTCAAAGGGTTATTAATGCATGCCTTTCTTGCTCACAACAATATAGAGAATTATAACCGTTGGAAGCAATTTAAACAGGAAGTTGAATCTGGGAAATATCCGACTGCCATTTTGGATCAGATTTTTTTTTCTTGCCCATTTGTTTCCTAATTGGAAATGCCTTCAGTAGGGTGTTGTTTTTATTTCATTTCCTCTGAATCATTAAAGGTGATATGGTTTTACAGCAGCATGGCTGACTCTATTAGGTTTTAAGGCAGAACTTTCAGATAGTACTAAGTCTACATGCATTCATTAAAGGGGAACTACCACCGCACACAATGTTTATCTTCACTAAATCCCCATCTGGCGAGTAGCTGCTTAGTAGCGCTAGTCACCAGAATAATTACGTTATTTAATAGATTTCTCTTCCATGGGTGACAGCAGGACGGAGAGTGGACATCTTCCCATTGAGACGTCCGCCCTCCTGTGCTGTCAGTCCCAGCCGGGTCTAGGAGGCGTTGCTAGGAGCCATTTGGCTCCGGCTGGGACTGACAGCTCAGGTGCGTGGACGTCACAATGGCAAGATGTCCGTGCTCCATCCTGCCTGTCGCCCATGGAAGAGAGGAGAAATCTATTAAATAAGGTAATTATTCTGGTGACTAGCGCAACTAAGCAGCTAGTCGCCAGATGGGGACTTAGTGAAGGTAAAGATTGTGTGGGGTGGTAGTTCCCCTTTAAGTGGTGCATGGCGACTAGCTTGTATATCAAAGTATTACCTTTAAAAAAATAGCACATTCTAAAGAAATCCTTGCCGTTTGGAGTCAGACGGGCAGGTTAGTGCGGTCTGTGCCGTCAGTCCCTTCCGGTTACCATGTGGTCACTGCAGTGCTACTCAAAGGAAACCGGGACTGACGGCGCAGGAGCGCAGACAAGATGTCTGTGCTGTAGCCTGGGTTCCGGTCTACAAACTCCAAAGATTTCTTTAGAATCTGCAAGGTAAGACGTGGATTTTCAAACTAGTCGCCATGCGCTTAATGAATGCATAGCGACTTAGTAATAGCTCAGAGTTCCGCTTTAAGATCCACTTGTAACTAACGGGTATAATTTCCAGTTTATTGTGCATAATTTAATGCTGTGAATTGGACATAGACAAATTTAAAGCGGAACTCTCAGCTATTACTAAGTCGCTATACATTCATTAACGGGATAGTAAACCCCCCAAAAAAGCTGTAAGCGAAATGATAGGAAGAATAAAAAAACACTTAATGCGCTTAATCCTTTCTCTCGAACCGTTATGGTTTGAGAGAAATAAGAAAATAAAGTCCTCCATTCCCTCCCCTTTCTGCCTGACGAGCTGTAAAGCTGTCAGAGGCAGAATCCGGTCGACCGACTGTAGGCAGCACTTCAGGAGCTCTGACATCGGGATATCTAACTATAATTACTTCATCTGTATGGTCTACATGTGCCTGGCAGCAAGCACACGTTGTAGACCATTCCGATGAAGTAATTATACTTAGACATCTAGATGACAGCGTTCCTGAAGAGCCGCCGTCTGGTCCCGGAAGCAGGATCTCATGACGTCCTCTATACAGCGGACACATGAGAAGGGGGAGGGAGCGGAGGTCTTTATTTTCTTACATCTCTCAAACCATAACGATTTGAGAGATGGGAATAAGAGCATTACATGTTTTTTTATTATTCCTATCATTTCGCTTACAGTTTTTTTGGGGGGTTTACTATCCCTTTAAGCGCATGGCGACTAGCTTGGGAATCCATCTCTTACCTTTAAAATATAGCACATTCTAAAGAAATCCTTGGCGTTTGGAGACCGGAACCCAGCCTACAGCGCAGACATCTTGTTTGTGCGCCTGCTCTGTCAGTCCCGGTCTCCATTGAGTAGCACTGCAGTGTACTATAAGGTAACCGGAAGGGACTGACCGTTCAGGCACACAGACCGCACCAACCTGCCCGTCAGTCTCCACACGGCAAGGATTTCTTTAGAATCTGCCATTTTTTTTTAAAGGGAAGAGATGGATTTCCAAGCTAAATGCGCTTAATGAATGAATGGCGACTTAGTTCCGCTTTAAGTTTTGTCCAATACATCATAGCATGGAAACCCATTGTGTTGTGACACTTTACTGCGTCATAGCATGGCACGTTTTTATGTGAAGCTTCTGACATCTGTTTTATTGATCACATACAGAAGAGCATGTGCAGCTTATCAAAAGGCTCTTCTGGGCTGAGCTTCCACACCTTTACCTTATAGAAGAGATGTCTAAGGGTGATATGATTACAATTTACAAATATACATGGTCAATACAAAGGATTTTGTAAGGAGCTATTTACTCAGAAGCTGATAAAGCACAATAGGTCATCCATTAAGACTAGAGGAAAATGGATTTTTGTCTAAAACAAAGAAAAGGATTTTTATATGCTAAGGGTTGTAAAGTTATGGTAGTCTAGGCCTCAGAAATATGTTCTTGCAGATATATTCGTTGATTTCAAAAAGTAATGGATACCTTTCTAGCTCAAAACAATGTTGAATGTTAAAAACCACCGCTGTAGGGTGTTAAATTTGCAAACATATCTGGAAATATTTCTTTATCATTATTATTTTTTTTCAAGTGATGAAAAACACTGACACAGATCAGTTTCTGCTGTGTATCTCCTTGGGCAGAGGTGTATATCTGCCGTTTTGGATCTAATAGATAAAATGCAGAAGTCCCCAGCAGGTCCTATTACAAGCAGGCTAGATAATTGTGTTATTGTGGGACTCAGACAGCAGAAGGTATAAAGCACCGATAAATGGCACCTACTTTAAATCGGAACTATCACCCCTATACAAGTTTGGGACATAATTAACTTAGTATAGTGATAAGTTTGAATAGTTATTTTAATTTCTCATAAAATTAATGGTATGGCTCAATTTAAAGGGATAGGAATGTTTCAAAATAAAAGCAGCTCCAGTTAATCCTCATAGTATTTGGGCCATGAAGAGTGTTATTTCAGTACTGTCAGAGTTGTAGTTCAAGAGTAATTGAATGATAAAGTATCCCCCTCCCGCCCCTTTTACTGATGTAACACTGCTCACCTCAGAGCAGCAAGACTGTCTGGATGGATCACAGAGATGGACAATCTTCAGTGATCATAAGGAAAAACCTGTCAAGGGGGGGGCAGTGTTTTCATTGTTCTCACAGTAAGAAGATTGTCCCTTGCTATGAACTGTCTGGTCAAGAGACCAGATTCCACATCTGAGGGGAGGCGGCTTACACTAGGTAAAAGGGGCGGGAGGGGGATACTTTATCATTCAATTACTCTTGAACCACAACTCTGACAGTAGTGAAATAACACTCTCCATGGCCCAAATACTATGAGGATTAATTGGAGCTGCTGTTTTTGTGAAACATTACTATCCCTTTAAAGATTTAAAAATGGTCTGGGTCCTTACTTACGGACAGACTATGGGTACAGCTGTGCACCGCAGTCTGTCAATCTTCCTCTGCTCCCCTCCCCACGTAGCGTCTCGATCCAGCCTCCTCCCATTGGCTCTCATTGGAGGAGGTTAGATCGAGACACTACGTGGGGAGGGGAGCAGAGGAATATTGACAGACTGCGGTGCACAGCTGTACCCATAGTCTGTCTGTAAGTAAATTTACCCATATCACGAATTTTATGAGAAATTAAAACAGCTATTCAAACTAATCGCTATATGAAATTAATTATGACCCAAGTTAGTATAGGGGTGATAGTTCCCCTTTAAATTAGCGAGGACAGTGCTCCTTAGACATTGATTTGATGAGGTCATATTTGTCAGTAACGCTTTGAATGCCAGAGTATTATAAAAGGCATCGATAAGCAAAATGTTGGCTTTGGCATTGAAAGAGTTACTTGTTTTATATTGTAAAATGGAAATTAACCGAGAGAACCTGTTCCTTACGCTTATTATGTCTCATCCTGATTTCCAGTTGACAATGTTTAAGCACCTCATTAAATTGGAACTGTCACGTTGTAATATAGGTCATTTTGAAAGCTTTCAAAATAATCTATATTTATTGGCTGTTTTTAGTTAAAACAATTAGCTTTTATTTATTTGTCAGTGTATGCACATTAGACAGTGCTGGCTGGTGTGAAGTCACCTTCACCTTTTCAATTCTAATGTTATTACAGCTCAAACTTATTTAATAAAATAGGCCAGCTAATCTCCAAAAGGCAAGATATTTTATATTCTATAATAAGGCAACATTTATTTTATGAGTAGGAGGGGGATGGGCTTGCGTTACTGACTGCGGCTCCTGATACATTTTTCTTCATAATAAAATGATTACTTCTCCTTTAAAATCTCTTCCTAGTACATATGATGATTTGCTAGGAGACTACAGCTTGGGAGGAGAAATTGCCAAAAACTATAATTTTAAATTGAGCCGTCCAGTTTATAGTCCTGTGTTCTCAGACCTGTAAAGTGATAGTAATGTCTCACAATAAAAAGAGCTCCTATTAATCTTCATAGTATTTGGGTCATGCAGAGTGTTATTTCACTACTGTCAGAGTTGTAGTACAAGAGTAATTGAATAATAAAGTATCCTCCTCCCACCCCTTTTACCTATTGTAACACTGCTCACCTCAGAGCAGCAAGACTGTCTGGATGGATCACAGAGAGGGACAATCTTCAGTGATCATAAGGAAAAACCTGTCAAGGGGGCAATGTTTTCATTGTTCTCACAGTAAGAAGATTGTCCCTTGCTGTGATCTGTCTGGTCTATGGACCAGATTCCACATCTGAGGGGAGATGACTTACACTAGGTAAAAGGGGCAGGAGGGGAAACTTTATCATTCAATTACTCTTGAACTACAACTCTGATAGTATTGATATAACACTCTCCGTGGTGCAAATACTATGGAGATTAATTGGAGCTGCTGTTTTTGTGAAACATTACTGTCCCTTTAACCCCTTAAGGACCATTTCCGTGCCAGGACCACCACAGTGGTCCGGCACTTAAGGACCAATGACGGTCCTGGCACGGCATGGAGTTCAGGGCTCCCGGCGCGGCTGCACGCCGCTTCGGAAGCCCTGAACCGGAAGCAATAATAATAAAAAAAAATGCCCCGTGGTCCACAAGTGCCGGCTGCGCATGTGAGTGCCGGTCCTTAAGGGGTTAAATCTAACTAATTATTCATCTTTGCTTCCAGCAAAGTGGGGTTTTTTTTACGTGGTTAGTAGCTTCAGTACAAAAGCTGCGGCATCTTGTACTTTAATCCTCTGAGTGCCAGAGGAGTGTTCAGTGCACGTCTCAGGCGTTCAAAGGGTTAAATGCTTTCGTGTTGCAAATTGGAGGAATCATCGCTCTTCAGAGCCGCTAGTTTCACTCCTCTGCGACTCGGGCTTAACAAAGAAGTGTGATGTTAAAATATCACAGAGATAAATACAGGCTTGGAAGGTGAGATCGCTGCCGCCGCACCACCTGAGCAGTTTTCAGGAGGTCAGGAGACCAATTACAGTAATCTTGTTGGATTTTTTTTTTCTCCATAGTTGTGACATTTGCAAAAAGTTTTCTTAAAGGGACAGTAATGTTTCACAGAAACAGCAGCTCTAATTAATCTTCATAGTATTTGGGCCATGGAGAGTGTTATTTCATTACTGTCAAAGTTGTAGTTCAAGAGTAATTGAATGATAAAGTATCCCCCTCCTGCCCCTTTTACCTAGTGTAAGTCACCTCCCCTCAGATGTGAAATCTGGTCTCTTGACTGGACAGATCACAGCAAGGGACAATCTTCTTACTGTGATCATAAGGAAAACCCTGCCCCGGATTCCCCTGCTGTCATCTAGACACTGATGTCGGGGAGGGGGGAACTTTTGCTGCGATTATCTCTCAAACCTTTATAGCACTTCTGTCGTTTAGTTTAATTTTTTAATAGCTTCTAGATTCCGTTCTATAAAAATGTCACAATATCCCTTTAAGGAGCAATTCTTTGTTCACCCTCCTGTCCTTAAATGGTTAAACCCTTTGAGTGCCACAGAGGTATGCAATGTTTTGGGATTTGTATTTGTCCACTGTGAAGTAGATGCTTTGAATCATAATTTACCAGATTTCTTATGAATATAAGAAACTACATTTTGCAGCCTTGTGCTTGATCGTTTGTACTGAAACAATTTGTGTTTTGTGCACTGCTGAGCACATATTAGTTTTAATTAGCCGCTATCTGCCTACATTTATGTTTATTGATTATATAAAGGAAACGTATCCAGAGTATCCAGGCTCTTGGGATTCATTTCTCCATCCCTCTGGTGCCAGGACATTGTAATTGGTATATATTGCCCTAGCAGGAGAAAGTATTCAGTGATCTGTCATCTATCTGATTTGCCCTACTGTGTAATGGGGTGGAAACATGTTGCTTCCCAGCTCGTGAAGCACAACTTTCATAATCTCGCTATCTGATTGGAATTGTCCAGCATTAGTTGGATGCCCATGCCTGTTGTAGGGTCAGTCTTGTTTCGGTTTAGACTTATTTTTCGGTGCATCTGTTTAGTGGTATGAAAAATCCATATTTTTTTTCTGTAGGAATTTATTTTCCGCCAAAAAAATTCTCACGCCTAGAAACTTCCTTAAAATGTCTGAAACTTTTCTGGTTCTTGCCAGGAGATTTACTCTCTGAATACATGATTCCGGCTTATACCAGTGCAGTGGGACAAGGATGGGTGGTTAGTATTTTATTTAATTAGAAAATTTGTTGCCAGGAACACAGTATTAAGAGAATGATGGGTGATTAGTCTGTGGCTACTGTGGGTACGAGGCAAAGGTTGAACTTGATGGACTTGTGTCTTTTTCAACCTAATTTACATAAATGGATTGTTATGTGTGGTTCTGTGGCTACTGTGGGACAAGTATAGGTGATTAGTATGTGTGGTTCTGTGGCTACTGTGGGACAAGTATAGGTGGTTAGTATGTGTGGTTCGGTGGCTACTGTGGGACAAGTATAGGTGGTTAGTATGTGTGGTTCTGTGGCTACTGTGGGACAAGTATAGGTGGTTAGTATGTGTGGTTCTGTGGCTACTGTGGGACAAGTATAGGTGATTAGTATGTGTGGTTCTGTGGCTACTGTGGGACAAGTATAGGTGATTAGTATGTGTGGTTCTGTGGCTACTGTGGGACAAGTATAGGTGATTAGTATGTGTGGTTCTGTGGCTACTGTGGGACATGAATGGGTGGTTAGTATGTGTGGTTCTGTGGCTACTGTGGGACACGTATAGGTGGTTAGAATGTGTGGTTCTGTGGCTACTGTGGGACACGTATAGGTGGTTAGTATGTTTGGTTCTGTGGCTACTGTGGGACAAGTATAGGTGGTTAGTATGTGTGGTTCTGTGGCTACTGTGGGACACGTATAGGTGGTTAGTATGTGTGGTTCTGTGGCTACTGTGGGACAAGTATAGGTGATTAGTATGTGTGGTTCTGTGGCTACTGTGGGACAAGTATAGGTGATTAGTATGTGTGGTTCTGTGGCTACTGTGGGACAAGTATAGGTGGTTAGTATGTGTGGCTCTGTGGCTACTGTGGGACAAGTATAGGTGGTTAGTATGTGTGGTTCTGTGGCTACTGTGGGACAAGTATAAGTGGTTAGTATGTGAGGTTTGGTGGGTACTGTGGGCAGGGCTGGTGCAAGGATTTTTGCCACCCTAGGCAAAACCTAATTTTGCCACCCATTGGCTCTGCCCCTTGTGCCCCACCCCTTTATACCCCGCCTACTTATACCCCACCTCTTTTCTTGCCCCATTAGCTCCAGCTTGTCCCCACCAGCTCCACTTTGCCCCCTATCAGCTCCAACTTGCCCCACCAGCTTCACTTTGCCCCCACCAGCTCCACTTTGCCCCCCTTCAGGACATGCTGCGGTACAGCTCTGTACCACAGCCTGTCAATCTTCGCCTCCCCCCCCCAGTTGCTCCCTGTTACCACCTCGTCCTCTGAATGAGCAGGTGACTCTCATCAATGAGAGCACTCCAGTTCACATGTTGGATTACTGTCAGTGGAGGAGCTGAACCGCAGCCTGTCCTGAAGTGACGTCACGTGGTTCGATTATAAAGCCTGTTTCTTCATTAATACAGCATTTAAAAAAAAAAAAAAAAAAAAAATACAAACAAAAAACAACATAGTTAAAGGGATAGTAATGTCTCTTTAAAGTTAGTTGCCCGAGTCTTCTGTATATTAATAGGAACAGATTGCGCTATGTCTAAGCTCTTACGTCTTTGTAGCACAAAAATTATGAAGCACTGAAGATCCACCACCCGTCCCTTCTGGCCGCCTCCCATGGAATCTGAGATCGGGTCAAGCGACTCGACGGCTGCAGCGAGGGACAAACTTCAGTGAGTAAGTATAAGTGAAATCCTGCTCCCCTTGATGAAAGAGGGAGGACTTCCCTTTGCTTACTGAAGTTTGTCCCTCTCTGCAGCCGTCCGGACTGGTGGTTCAGCACTGATGTGGGGAGAAGGGGCAGGCGAGGATCTTCATCTCTTCATAACTTTTGAACTACAAAGAAGTAAGCGCATAGACACAGCACAATATTTTCCTATTAATATACAGAAGACTCGGGTAACTAATTTTAAATATACATTACTATCACTTTAACATTTATTGGTAAGCAAGATTCAAATAAGAGAGACTTTAAAGGAGGAGAGTTTTCCCCTTTAAAGGAGCAGTAAACTTTTTTTATGAAAAAATATATATTGTAGGGATTTTACTGTTGAGTAAGATAAGGGTACTCCCACTGCCGAGAGATTTATATTTCCAGAGTTATTACAGTGTAAACCCATGTTTTTTTACATTACCAGTGCCCTCTAGTGGTCAAATTCTAATTAGATTTCCTGTTAGATTCTAATGGAGAGGAAAGTCAGAAAAGTCAGAGACATACAGTTCTCCATAGAATGTGATAGAAACCGCTGAGTCACTTCCTGTCAGTTAGAACTATCAGGAAGTAAACACAGTAAATTCACTTCCTGATTATTTAAACTGCTATAATTTTTGAATAAAACATCTGACAGTAATGGGAGTGACCTTGTTTTAGTCACCAGGAAATGGTCTATAAAATGTGTGTTTTCATTAAAAAAGTTTACTGCTCCTTTAAGCACCAGAGGGGGTGTGCTTTGCTGTGGAATGCGTTGCACAGCACTTTAGCACTTAAAGGATCAAAATGAACGTTACAGTAAGACTTGAGGACATTTCCTACAATTACCAATGACGTAGTTCTGGTTTAGGTCACAGATCAGTCTGCTTGAACCATGCTTTGATGTATAAAGAAGTACTGGAGATTCTCATAATTCGAATGGATTTAAATGGTGCTTTTAACCACTCGTTGAGTGACGAGAGGTAGCCAACGCATTGCAATGGGACTTTTAACCTCCCACTAGCATTCAATAGGTTAAATGCTCCATTTAAATCCGTAGGAGTGATTTTGTTCTGCGTAACGCAGCTGGCACACTTCAGAACGACTCCAGATTTTAGTACATCCACCTCATTCCCTTTCTGTTTCGCAGAGTTAAGTGATTCATATTTAAGTGCATTGTCTGCTGTGTCACTTTTATTATTTTTGTTGTGCTTAAACGATGTTGCTATAACAACGAGATGATTCATGTAATTACATCCACCGTCTGCTGTTTATCATAAAAAAAAAAAATCGTTTAGTGCACTTCCCAAAAAAGGAACCTTTTTTTTTTTTGTTTTTTTTTGTATAGGCACATGCAACATTTATGTATTTTTATTTTAATCATAGGAGTTAGTGTCAAAATGTATCATCCTAATAATAATATGTAATGGAATGGAAATATTGTGATTGATTGGGGAGATGCCAATCTGAGATCTACATGTTGTTTGGCAGGTGGGTGGTGAATTATGGTTCATCTAGTCTGTTCCTACAGAAGCAAACTTAGTGAAAAGCCCTGGGGCTGTTCTGTGCAGTCCCAAAACTCCGCCTGCTTGCGGATCTTGGGGGGTCAGAAAAGTAGCCTGGTAACATTTGGGAATTTGGGCTGGAAACGTGTGTGTGCTGTGCTTGGCCTGCACAGATGCCAGTAAAAATTGGCCCCACGAGAGAATGAAGTGAATACAGTCTCCATATTCACTGGTTAAGGGATTTTAAGCCTGGCACTTTAACCCTTTAATGACAGGCTGCGCACGCACGTGGCCCGCACTTAACGACAGGTTTTTTTTTTTTCCATTCTAGCGAATGGCTTCCGAGACGTACATGTACTTCCTCTGTCTTCCTGGGACATACGGTGAGGATGATGTACATGTAAGTCCGCGGGTGGGATGGGATTAAGGTGGAATGCAAGAAAGTGGCGCATTCGCTATTTTTTTGAAAGACGTAAATTTAGGCACTATTTGTGATCGCTCACTTTTGATAAAAAGTAACATACTAAAGCAGAGCTTTCCAAACTTTTCATGTTGGTGACACACTTTGTAGACATGCATCATTTTGCGACACATTACTAGCAACTGACCCCTTATAAGAGATACATACACATACATAAAATGTAATAACGAAATATATGGGAACGCAACATATTTCATGAAAACCTGTCACTTATATTTTTAAAAATATATGATTGGTAAGATAATAACATACATTTCCAAGATTGTTGTCATTTATGAGTAACAATACGTAAATATGTGCACAAATTTAAAAAATTTGAACAATACCATTAACTACTTCTTACCATTTTAATGAGATTTATGAGATTTTTAAATATTCAATGGTATATTAAAGACACTCGCATTTCATCATCAAGCATTTTTAAGCTTCCACGTTTCAGTGTCTTTAAAGGGATAGTAATACTTAAGTATTACAAATCCCTATATTAAAGCCCTAGTAAAAAAAAATGTATTGCCCCCAGTGTCATCTCTCAAACCTTTATGGTTTGATAGATGAACTCTTCTAAATTTGCCCTCTCCCTCCCCCTTCCCCGTAGTCAGCATTTTAGCTGACTGCAGGAAACAGAGTCATACGACTTTCAGGCGGCTCTCCAGCACAGCCTGATCGCGTTAACTAAAAAAAATACTTTCACTGAAATGGTCTTCTACATGTGCTTGATTTGCAAGCACACGTAGAAGACCGTTTTAGTGAACGTTTTTTTTTTTTTTTACTTAACACGATCGCGGCTGTGCTGCAGAGCCGCCTGATGATCTCTGACCGGATTTCCCTGAGTCAGCTATAATGGTGACTACGGGGAAGGGGGAGGGCAACTTTAGAAGCGTTCATCTCTCAAACCATAAAGGCTTGAGAGATAACACTGGGGGCAATACGTTTTTTTTGTTTTTTTTTACTAGGGCTTTAATATAGGAATTTGTAATACTTAAGTATTACTATCCCTTTAAGTTTGTCATCACCGAGCGGCGACTGAGCAGCAGTCGAGATGGTGTCCTATCCAAAAACTGGACCCATGGAATTTCTGAAACGCGTCACTTCAGGTGCGGCTGAATCATCGGAAGTGACTCCGAATCATTGGAAGTGATGCAGAATCAGCTGTTTAGACCCATTACGCATACTGCGCATGTGCAGTGCCTGTATGATCCCTCGACCTCGGAGTGCATATACGGATACAACGGAAGGGGGATATACTAATCTGCACCTTTGCTGTGTAAAAATGCAGGCAAGGTCACATAGACTCAGAGGTTTCTCCTTACATTCTAGCGACACACCAACACACTGCAGCTGATACACTAACGTGTCACGACACACAGTTTGGAAAGCTCTGTACTAAAGCATTGATGCTGAATAGCACATGCTTCTAAGTAACAGCAAAGTTAGTACATGTGCCTAAGTTAATGATAAAGTTAGTGAATGCGCCTAAATTAACGGCAAAGTTAGCCAGGCATATGGAAATGTTTGCTAATTGCTTTGCTGGATTAGGAACAATTACTGACCCTCTCACAAAATGGTGGACATTTTACCCAAGTCCACTTTTGAAATGCATTTGCATAAATAAGAGAAAATCTTTGCAAATTTAGAAAAAAACATGAAATTTAGTTTTGCCATCAGAAGTACACTGTAAATAGCAATTGAGCACACTTCTGGTATTCTATTCTAAGGGTCTATGGACGTAGTATGCACATATTCCACAGTTTGTGACCGATGGCTGCAAACGTCCAGACTTAATTTGAGCCCACTTCTAGCCATTGTGGTCAGTTTTGTGTCCCTCTTAATTGGTGTAAGGTGCCACTTTGGCACAGCACCAGGCTTTTTACCAGTTTTGTGGCCAAAGGGAGCATTTAACCCTCTGAGTGCCAGAGTGGGAAGGAATGCATTGCTTTGCAGTGCATTCCGTACCACTCTGGCAGTCAAAGGGTTAAGAAAACGTAACTCATTTTAAGTTTACTGCCTATAATGGAGTACCGTAAAATGTCAGGTATAATATGCACAATTTTACCCCACTTCACCTTATGTGAAGTGGGGGGTGCGTATTATACAAGAGAGATTATTTTTTAAGATCTTTTTTTAATGCTGGCGATCCCTTCCCTCCCCCGGCGCTATCCGCTTTCATAATAAAGCAATAAAGCTTACTGAGGTCTGTAGGCAAACTTCATGTGCATCTGGGTAAATCTCTGTGGGCGGCATGCTTACCTTTGCCGGCCGCCCGCCCTGTGTACCATTGGCTGGAGGCAGAAGGTCCTGAAAGTCATGGAAGGTAGCGGCCAGGCGGCCGGCAAAGGCAAGCATGCCGCCTGCAGAGATTTACCCAGATGCACACGAAGTTTGCCTACAGACCTCAGATAGCTTTATTATGAAAGCGGATAGCGCCGGGGGGGGGGGGGGGGGAGGGAAAGGATCGCCAGCATTACATTTTTGTTTGAAGCAATGGGGAAAACAAGGGTGCGTATTATACATAGGCAATCTTGTTTTCCCCTAAATCTTGGGTATAATATACACCTGCGTATTATACACAGGTGCGTATTATACCTGAGATTTTACGGTAAGTTTTGCAATCTTTGTTGCACTTGTTGACAAGCTGCACGCCGCAACAATTCACTACAAGATCCATGATCCTCAGTCTCTATAAATGTAATGATCATAAGATCCATAACTATTTGCAGCTGACATGATCATCTCCATGGATGTGACATCCAGGACTGACTGAACAGATCCTCTCTTGAGCAAAACACAAGAGCAAAGTTAATAGGGTAGGTTTGGATTTTCTTGCAAGAAAGCCAAGTATAGAGTTGGTTATTAGAAGGTGTTGTTTATTTCCTTTATCAAAGGATAACTAATAGAGCCTGTCTGCATCCATCACAAGCTGGGGGCCCCAAGCTACTGCAAATCACCATCAGCGGCCAGCTGTATAATGTTTTCTTTTTTATGAATTAGGGGAAAAAGCCTCACATTACAGATTAGTATGATTTATTATAATGACTGGCAAACCTCCCGGCCCATGAGTGAATTGCCTTAATGCCTGCTACTGTACCCTGGTTTGTGTTTTTCTGTGTAGTACAGGGGTGACAAAATCCATTAGGGGCCGTTTGGCATTTGATGCATTTCTTAAAGGGATAGTAATTTTTCATAATAAAAACAGCTCCAATTAATCATCATAGTATTTGGACTTTGGAGAGTGTTATTTCAATTCTGTCAGAGTTGTAGTTCAAGAGTAATTCAATGACAAAGTATCCCCCTCCCGCCCCTTTTACTGATGTAACACTGCTCAGCCAGATCAGAAGGGAGGTGCCCAGGTAAACTGCAGAGAGGGACAATCTTCAATTAAGATAAGGGAAAAACCTGAAAAACTTGTCAAGGGGGGCAGGGCTTTCATTGTTCTCATAGGAAGAAGATTGTCCCCCTCTGTTATCTGTCTGGTCTATGGACTGGATTCCACATCTGAGAAGAGATGGCTTACACTAGGTAAAAGGGGCGGGAGGGGAAACTTTGCTTGTGAATATCTCTCAAACCATAAAGGATTGAGAGATAAGACTTATATCGTTCTTCATATTTTTTAAATGCCTACAAAATAAAATAAAGATAAAACAAAGTATTACTATCCATTTAATGCCTGCTACTGTACCCTGGTTTGTGTTTTTCTGTGTAGTACAGGGGTGACAAAATCCATTCGGGGCCGTTTGGCATTTGATGAATTTCTTAAGGGTCAGACAGTCTGGTGTATGAAAAATGTAAACGCACGCACTTACGCGTATTCTCCATTTTGGTTCAAGTGCCTTTTTTTTCTTTTTCTGTAAATATAATAACAATTGCTCACCATTGGCTCATTGGTGTTTTAAACGTCTTCTTGCAGTGGGCTGGAGGAAGGGGCTCGGGGGACCGGATCTGGCCCTTGTGTAGTATTTGTTATTCAGACTGTTGGATACTGTTGTGTGTTAAGAGGAAATGTGGACTACATACATATCTAAAATGGATATCTTTAGGGCTGCAACAACTAATCGATAAAATCAATAAAAATCGCTAATGAGAATCGTTGCCAACGATTCTCATTATCGATTAGTTGTGCCACCCAGCAGCCCCCCCAGCCGCCATGTGTTTTGAAAAGCTGAGCGCCTTAACCCTTTGAGTGCCAGAGGGGTAAGGAAACATTGCTTTGCAATGTGTTCCTCACGCCTCTGGCACTCAAAGGGTTAATGTCTGCCGGATGCTACTGTCTTTTCCCACTGCCCGCACTGATGACATCCGGAGGGGAACCACGTAGAACGCAGAGACTCCGCGTGAAGCATGCTAGTATTTTCTTCCTCTGTCCTGAGGCAAGTTTAAAACTGGCGCCCAGACTGAGGAAGAAAACCCCAACATGCACCACGCGGCGTCTCCGCGATTGACGTGGTTCCGTCCCGGATGTCATCAGTGTGGGGGAAAGATCATGCTTGAGTGAAAAAGAGGTACAGGGGAGGGGGGTGGAGAGAAGTACATGGGGGGAGAAAGTGAGGTACAAGGGCAGGGGGGAGAAAGAATTAAAAGGGGGAGAGAGAAGTACATGGGGGAAAAAGAGAGGTACAAAAGGGAGAAAGAAGTACATGGGGGAAAAAGAGAGGTACAAAAGGGAGAAAGAAGTACATGGGGGAGAAAGAGAGGTGCAAGGGGGAGAATGAGGTACAGGGGGTGAGAAAGAAGTACATGGGGGAGAAAGAGAAGCACAAGGGGGGAGAAAGAGGTACATGGGGGAGAAATAGAGGTGCAAGGGGGAGAAAGAGAGGTGCATAGACACCATAGTAAAATAATAACAATGACACATGTTAATGTGTAAAGTTTTTTATTCTGCTGTTTTTTTTTTAACACTGTTTGTTCATTGAATCATTTTAAAAAATGGAAAATTAGCATATTGTTTTTTTATCCGATTAATCGAAAAAATAATCGGCCAACTAATCGATTATCAAAATAATCGTTAGTTGCAGCCCTAGATATCTTCAATACAGGCAACTGCAGACATAATTCACAAACTATATAAATTCATGTATTGGACTACTTACTGCATAAATTAATCCGACCTAAAAGTTCTTGCATTAAAGGGACAGTAATGTTTCACAGAAACAGCAGCTTCAATTAATCTTCATAGTATTTGGGCCATGGAGGGTGTTATTTCATTACTGTCAGAGTTGTAGTTGAAGGGTAATTGAATGATAAAGTATCCCCCTCCTGCCCCTTTTACCTAGTGTAGCACTGCTCAGCCAGATCAGCAAGACTGTCCTGATGGATCATAGAGAGGGACAATCTTCAATTAGCATAAGGGAAAAACCTGAAAAACCTGTCAAGTGGGGCAGGGTTTTCATTGTTCTCATAGGAAGAAGATTGTCCCCTGCTGTTATCTGTCTGGTCTATGGACTGCATTCCACATCTGAGAAGAGATGGCTTACACTAGGTAAAAGGGGCGGGAGGGGAAACTTTGCTTGTGAATATCTCTCAAACCATAAAGTTCTGAGAGATAGGAATTGCATCTATGGATTTCTTATTTTATGCTCTACAATATTATTTTTTATATGATTAAGACATTACTATCCCTTCAAATACGTTTTATCTACGTTCCAGTGGGGATGCGCTAATGATGCAGCATGCTGGACCTTGGTGCATTTATGCAGGGTTATGGTCGCCTGTGTGAAAGGCATCATAGCCCATCATGGGACCTTTCACAGCATTGCTGCGCTGGTGTCTCCAATATGGATAGGAATGTTTCAAAATAATGCAGCTCCATTTATTCTTTACTAGTTGAAGAGCCCGTTACACGGGCCACAGTGCCACAGCCAGCCAGTCGCGTTGCAGTCATGCTCAGTAGAGACTGCCAGCGCCGCGACTGTTCATGACGCGGCGTTACACACGATTTAGCAAATTATTATATAGGATAGTTTTTGTAGAGCGTTACTATAATTCCCTACGATGTGCAGTTCCAGATTAATTGAATTATAAAGTACTAGTGTAAAAGCCCCTGTACACAGGCCAAGGTCCGGGGGATGTTAAGAGGATCGTCCTGCCGCCAACACAGTCATGTACTGTAGAGACTGGCCGAAAGCACAGAGTGCTCCCAGCACAGAATTCCCAGCATTCCATGCTCCCAGCATTCCTACACCTCCTAGCTTTCTGTGCTCCCAGCATTCCTACACCTCTCAGCATTCCTACACCTCCCAGCATTCTGTTCTCCCAGCATTCCTACACCGCCTAGCATTCCGTGCTCCCAGCATTATATGCGTTCGGGCAGTCTCTACTGTGCATGACTGCTTCTGACAAACATCCTAGCGAATTATTATATAGGATCCCCCCTCCCACCCCTTTTACCTATTGTAAGCCGCCACCTCCCCTCAGATCTGGAATCCGGTCTCTTGACCGGACAGCTCTCACTGAGGGACCGTTTTCTGGCAGTGAGTATAAGAAAACCCTGCTCCCATTTAAGAAGGAGGGCAGGTTTTTCCTCATACTAACAGAAGATTGTCCCTTGCTGTGATCCATCAGTATGGTCTTGCTGTGCAGCTTTACATAGGTAAAAGGGGCGGGAGGGGGACACTTTATGATTCAGTTACTCTGGAACTACACATCGTAAGGAATGATAATAATGCTCTATATGACCTAAAATCTACAAGGAATAATCTGAGTTGCGTTTACTTTGAAACATTATATCCCTTTAATAATGCTTGTGAAAAAAGTAGGTATTAAGGTACTTGCTCTGAAGATATCTTTAACTTAGTGTTGTAAGGTAAAGCGCATAGGGGTCATTTAAAGGGATAGTAATGTTTCATAATAAAAGCAGCTCTAATTAATCATCTTAGTATTTGGACTTTGGAGAGTGTTATTTCAATTCTGTCAGAGTTGTAGTTCAAGAGTAATTCAATGACAAAGTATCACCCTCCCGCCCCTTTTACTGATGTAACACTGCTCAGCCAGATCAGAAGGGAGGTGCCCAGGGAGACTGCAGAGAGGGACAATCTTCAATTAAGATAAGGGAAAAACCTGAAAAACTTGTCAAGGGGGGCAGGGCTTTCATTGTTCTCATCGGAAGAAGATTGTCCCCTTCTGTTATCTGTCCAGTCTATGGACTGCATTCTACATCTGAGAAGAGATGGCTTACACTAGGTAAAAGGGGCGGGAGGGGAAACTTTGCTTGTGAATATCTCTCAAACCATAAAGGTTTGAGAGATAAGACTGATATCGTTCTTCATGTTTTTTTAATGCCTACAAAATAAAATACAGATAAAACAAAGTATTACTATCCCTTTAAGCTTTTTTGTGACAGATAGGTATCCAACGCATTGCATTGGGATGTGTTGGATACCTCTCTGGTCTCAAAGGGTTAACAGATTGACAGATAAGATTAGTCAACAAAGCAAATAAAGTCGAACAACCACCAAAACAATTGTTGGCAAACTGGCACCGTTAAGAAGCATAAAACTTTACTGCTCTCTTTTACGCCATGTTAAAATGTAAATTGGATTGTTTAAAAATGTAATTATAGTTTCACTTTAATGTTCTTTAATAGTCTTCTTCCAAAAAGCAAACTTAATTATTAATGGGCAGATTGTACTAACGTGCCCTTAAGAAAGTCACTTCTACAGATGGGACCTTCTGTAATTCACAAATCTAAAAGACATTTGGTAAAGGAACAGAGCTTTAAAACATGCAGCCAGCGCAGCAATAACTGTTATATCACATTGTTTTAAAGGGACCTTATCCCCTAAAAACAACTTTTGTGGCTTTGGAAGAGCTTTCTAAAATTACCTGTATGTTGTATTAGCAAAATAATTCATGACATGAAGACACTTTGTCTTATTCCTACATTACCTCCCCCACTAACTGACACTGCTCAACAATGCATTACCCACCTCCCCTAGCACTGACTTCCTGTCTTATCCCTACATTACCTCCATCACTCACTGACACTGCTCAGTAATGCATTACCCACCTCCCCTAGCACTGACTTCCTGTCTTATCCCTACATTACCTCCCTACTCACTGACATTACTCAGTAATGCATTACCCACTTCCCCTACCACTGACTTCCTGTCTTATTCCTACATTACCTCCATCACTCACTGACACTGCTCAGCATTGCATTGCCCACCTCCCCTAGCACTGACTTCCTGTCTTATCCCTACATTACCTCCCTACTCACTGACACTGCTCAGCAATGCATTGCCCACCTCCCCTAGCACTGACTTCCTGTCTTATACCTACATTACCTCCCCACTCACTGACACTGCTCAGCAATGAATTACCCACCTCCCCTATCACTGACTTCCTGTTTTATAAATACATTACCTCCCCACTCACTGACACTACTCAGCAACGCATTACCCACCTCCCCTAGTACTGACTTCCTGTATTATCCCTACATTACCTCCCCCACTCACTGACACTGCTCAGCAATGCATTACCCACCTCTCCTAGCACTGACTTCCTGTCTTATCCCTACATTACCTCCCCACTCACTGACACTGCTCAGCAATGCATTACCCACCTCCCCTAGCACTGACTTCCTGTCTTATCCCTACATTACCTCCCCACTCACTGACACTGCACAGCAATGCATTACCCACCTCCCCTAACACTGACTTCCTGTCTTATCCCTACATTACCTCCCCACTCACTGACACTGCTCAGTAATGCATTACCCACCTCTCCTAACACTGACTTCCTGTCTTATCCCTGCATTACCTCCCCACTCACTGACACTGCTCAGCAATGCATTACCCACCTTCCCTAGCACTGACTTCTTGTCGTATCCCACATTACCTCCCCACTCACTGACACTGCACAGCAATTCATTACCCACCTCCCCTAACACTGACTTCCTGTCTTATCCCTACATTACCTCCCCACTCACTGACACTGCTCAGCAATGCATTACCCACCTCCCCTAGCACTGACTTCCTGTCTTATCCCTACATTACCTCCCCACTCACTGACACAGCACAGCAATACATTGCCCACCTCCCCTAGCTCTGACTTCCTGCCTTATCCCTACATTACCTCCCCCACTCACTTACACTGCTCAGTAATGCATTGCCTACCTCTCCTAGCACTGACTTCCTGTCTTATCCCTACATTACCTCCCCACTCACTGACACTGCTCAGCAATGCATTACCCTCCTCCCCTAGCACTGACTTCCTGTCTTATCCCTACATTACTTCCCCCACTCACTGACACTGCTCAGTAATGCATTACCCACCTCCCCTAGCACTGAATGTGTTAAGCAGCAGTGAATGGGGAAGGTAATATAGGGACAAGAAAGGAAGTGTCAGAATAACATGCTTTGAATGACACAATTTTGGAGCAAACCAAATTCACCAAATGGGAGTAATGAAAATCCCAATTCATTTAAAGCGGAACTATCACCCATGAATAAATCTGGCCCAAATAAATACCCGTCTGGCGGCTAGCTGCTCAATAGCGCTAGTCGCCAGAAATATTGCCTGATGTTTGAGAATTGTACGCTGTTCCCAGGCTGAGAGGCAGGAAACAGCGCAGACATCTTTCCATAGTGACATCTGCGCGCCTGCGCTGTCAGTCCCAGCCGGGTCTAGGAGGCATTGCTAGGAGCCGTTCAGCTCCAAAAGGGACTGACAGCGCAGGCGCGCACTAAGGAAAGATATCTGCGCTGTTTCCTGCCTGTCAGTCCGGGAGCAGTGGATAATTCTCAAACACCAGGTAATAATTCTGGCGACTAGCGCTATTGAGCAGCTAGTTGCCAAATGGGTATTTATTTGGGCCAGAATTATTTATAGGTGGTAGTTCCGCTTTGAATTGAGTTTTTTAGCACCTTGAATGCGGTAGAGTTCACCATCACATTGCAAAGGCTTATTTTAACCCCATAGCGACAAATGACTTACCAGGTACTTCCCGCAAAAACTGTCACTTAATGACAGAGGACGTACCTGGTAAGTCACGGAAGTCTGGGTCTCCGTGCAGCTGCACGCCGTTCGGAGACTCTGGAATCAGTTAAAAAAAAAAAAAAAAAAAAAAGTTCTACTGGTTTTAAGGTGACAGCCGCGTACGAACGTGGCTGTCACTAAGGGGTTAATTATTTCTTCAACAAAATATACTTGTCTTAGAATAATCTCTCCTTTCCCCAGCTTCTTCTTGCACGGGCAACGCTGTGCTGCTTTTGATAGTGCTTAATAAATCTGTTCCTATGTTAACCCTTTGAGTGCCACTCAAAGGGTTCAGCGGCCAGTAAAGAGGTATGTAAACCTGTCACCATAAACCAGAATTGGGATTGATCTGACCAAACATGAGTCGCTGATTCAGTCTAATGGGAAATCCGTCCCTAACTGACCTTTTGCCTTACAGCACAAAACAGTAATCCATTTATGTGTGACCTAATGGTCGTAAACGGGTTCAGAGTAAGGTGCCGTTAAAGTTTTAACCAGAGTAGCACTAGTACGAGCTAGGATGATAAAAATACAATATAGAAAAAAAGCCTCGTCGTGTCATGTAATCTCGTATTGCAATTATCCGCATGTTTATACTGACGCTCGCCAAGATTCACGGGCTAATGTAGCAAAGACAAGGGAAGAAAGTTGATTGGCAAGCAGAAAATAAATCTAAATTCCCTCTGGCATTCAAAGGGTTAAAAGCACAGACTAGGTTTTACTGTGCAGTCCCATAAATTGCACCTGACAACTCTTTTGGGGGTGTCAGAAAACTGACTTGCGTGGACGGCAGAGGTCTGGAGAGCATCTCAGAAGTATGTGGCTGTTAGCAGCAAACCTCACAGGTTGAGCCCACAACATCTATAGACCCTCTGTGTTAGGGCTTTGGAGCTGTAAACAAGGGGGTATGTGGGGACTGCACTCCCTGCACAAGACTGAAATATTCAGTCTGTCTCAGGACCAACAAGGGTGCCACATGGGTCTCTCTTCAGAACCCTATTGGTACCCAGGTCTCAAATCTAGTTCAATGGTCTGAAAATAGGGCACTATCTGTTTTGATAGTTGCCCTTTACAAGACCAGTAAACTTTTTTTTTAATGAAAACATAAATGTTAGAGCTAACAGTTCAAATAATCAGGAAGTGCATTTACTGTACGTTCACATCCTGAAAGGTCTAAATGACAGGAAGTGACTCAGCAGTGTCTATCACATTCTGTGGAGAACTGTATGTCACTGACTTTCCTCTGAAATAGAATGTAACAGAATAACTAATTGGAATTTGACCACTAGAGGGTACTGTTAAAATAAAAAACACTGGTTTGGACTGTAATAACTCTAGAAATATGTATATCTCAGCAGTGTGAGTACCCATATTTTACAAGGTATATATTGTTTTCTTTAAAAAAAAAGTTAGAAACCCATTGAATGCCAGAGGGGTATGTAACACATTGCTTCGGAGTTCAGTACCCCCCTCTGGCACACAAAGGGTTAAGAAAGTAGCAAAACTGATATTTTAATAATTTTCCAAAACTCTGTTTTTGCTGGACAAGACCTTAAAGCCAGTCTCTTCAGTTTTTGTAAGATAAAACAAGCAGTTTCTGTGGAGCCAATCTCTGCGCAGCTGCCTTTGCTGAGCAGAGCCTTCGGTCTGTACCAGAGGCCATCTTCCAGAACAGTCAAAGATACGGAAGAATGAGCTTGGCTGTGATCCCCCGAAGCGCTGATTATCTGCGGAAAGATTCGTAGAGGGAGGAGGACACATGGGTCCCGCAGTAAAATCACTCGGCTCGACTCAGACAGAATGTTTTCCTTCCTCACAAACCAAAAAGTAGATTTCGGACCATATGCAGACTAAAATATGACTGCATCATAGGGGTAGGATAAAACTTTCCAAATTTCCATTGGTTAAATTGGGGCATTTAAAGGGATAGTAATGTTTCATAATAAAAGCAGCTCTAATTAATCATCATAGTATTTGGACTTTGGAGAGTGTTATTTCAGTTCTGTCAGAGTTGTAGTTCAAGAGTAATACAATGACAAAGTATCCCCCTCCCGCCCCTTTTACTGATGTAACACTGCTCAGCCAGATCAGAAGGGAGGCGCCCAGGTAAACTGCAGAGAGGGACAATCTTCAATTAAGATAAGGGAAAAACCTGAAAAACTTGTCAAAGAGGGCAGGGCTTTCATTGTTCTCATAGGAAGAAGATTGTCCCCTGCTGTTATCTGTCTGGTCTATGGACTGGATTCCACATCTGAGAAGAGATGGTTTACACTAGGTAAAAGGGGTGGGAGGGGAAACTTTGCTTGTGAATATCTCTCAAACCATAAAGGTTTGAGAGATAAGACTTATATCATTCTTCATGTTTTTTTAATGGCTACAAAATAAAGTAAAAATAAAACGAAGTATTACTATCCCTTTAATCCCTTGAAAGCGGAAAGGTCTCCAGCACATTGCTGCGCAATGCTTTGAAGACCTCCTTAGCATTCAAGAGGTTAACAGCCCCCTTCAAATCAGTGTGGATTTTTGTTTCATATCCTACGGTTCTGATGATTTGCTCCGGAGCGGCTGTTTTTCTTTCTTAGTATTGCTGAGCGTTACACAGGGGTAAGAAGGTTTTGGTGGTATCCTTTTAAATGTTGCACACTATTGTGCAAGCAACTAAACGGCGCGTTAACCATGTCACCGGGATGAAAAGAGCGGCATGATAATCCCTCCCGCATCAAAAGGGCGAAATTCTCATGTCGCGGGCTTAAAGGGATAGTAATACTTAAAATGTGGAAAAAATATATGTTGTAGGGTTTATCCCCCTGAGTAAAACAAGGGAACTCCCACTGCTGAAAGTTGTTTTATTCAAAAGTTATTACAGCTCAAAGTTTAAATTTTTAGGTGCAATATCACAGTGGCCTGAAATTGTACAGTGGCGCAGTTGCTACACCATCTTATGGACAGCTCTGGTCCCGGGACCATAAATCTCCATAGGATGGTGTAGCAACAGCGCCACTGTACAATTTCAGGCCACTGTGATATTGCACAAAAAAAAATTAAAGTTTGAGCCGTTACAATTTTTTAATATAATCTCTCTCCGCAGTGGGAGTACCCTTGTTTTACTAAGGGGGGTAAACCCTACAATATATATATATATATATATATTTTTTACATTTTAAATATTACTATCCCTTTAACCCTTTGAAAGCTAGAGAGGTCTCTAACGAGAGACCTCCATAGCATTGGGTTAACAGCCCTGTCAGATCATTGTGGATTTTTATTTCACATCTTATGGTTCTAATGGTTTTTTCCAGAGCGGCTGTTTTTTCTTCCTTAGTATTGCGGAGCGTTACGCAGGGGTAAGCAGGTTTTGGCCTGTAATGTTTATTATCCCCAACCTCCTGTTGTCTCCTACAGGAGGATGGGACTTGTAGTCCACAACAACAGCCGAAAGTCCAACAATTGTTTGTGTAAAGGCACAGTGGCACAAACCATCTGCACCATAGGGGCCAAATAAATTATTGTTGATTTAAACTTTTGAGTGCTTTGGTCACCTCTCTGGCACTCAAAGGGTTAAATGCGGTGTTCAATCCTCTTGAATAATAATTCTCCAATCCATTGATAAGCAACGTGTTGGACATCTCTGGCACTGAAGAGGTAATAGCTCCATGTAAATAGATAAAAGAGCTGTTGGAATTTTTCTTCGTCCCCTGCAGTGCGCTTGGTTTGTCTCAGATCTGAATACTGGCGTCTTCATACATAAGGCCCATTGTGCTATCTCTTTAAAGCGGAACTTTCACATAGTATAATGTTGACCTCCAGTAATTAAACATATGGCGACTAGCTTCATAATATGTCTATTACCTCTCAGAAGTGGCAAATTCTAAAGAAATATTTAAAGGGATAGTAATACTTAAAGGGATAGTAACACTTCGTTTTAACTTTATTTTATTTTGTAAGCATTAAAAAAACATGAAGAATGATATAAGTCTTATCTCTCAAACCTTTATGGTTTATGAGATATTCACAAGCAAAGTTCCCCTCCCCGCCCCTTTTACCTAGTGTAAGCCATCTCTTCTCAGATGTGAGTCTGGTTGTATGACAGTACAGATAACAGAAGGGGACAGTTTTCTTTGTATGAAAACAATGAAAGCCCTTCCCCCCTTGATAAGTTTTTCAGCTTTTTCCATTATCTTAATTGAAGATTGTCCCTCTCTGCAGTCTACCTGGGCATCTCCCTTCTGATCTGGTTGAACAGGGGGGGGATACTTTGTTTGTGAATATCTCTTAAACCATAAAGGTTTCAGAGATAAGACTTATATCATTCTTCATGTTTTTTTAATGCCTACAAAATAAAATAAAGTTAAAATGAAGTATTACTATACCTTTAAGTATTACTAACTCCTATATTAAAGTCCTATTAAAAATAAAGGTATTGCCCCCAGTGTCATAAAGGTTTGAGAAATAATTGCTCCTAAAGTTGCCCTCTCCCTCCCCCTTCCCAGAAGTCAGCATTGTAGCTGACTGAAGGGAAATCCGGTCATAGATCATCAGGTGGCTCTGCAGCAGAGCCGTGATCATGTTAATAATAAAGAAAAAATCTTTCACTAAAATGGTCTTCTACCTGTGCTTGCAAACCAAGCACAAACCAAGCACACGTAGAAGACCATTTCAGTGAAAGGTTTTTTTTTAGTTAACGCGATCAGGCTGTGCTGGAGAGCCGCTTAACGGTCGTACGACTTGCTTCCCTGTAGTCAGCCAGAACGCTGACTTCGGGGAAGGGGGAGGGAGAGGGCAACTTTAGGAGCGATTATCTCTCAAACCATAAAGGTTTGAGAGATGAAACTGGGGGCAATACATGTATTTTTAATAGGACTTTAATATAAGGATTAGTAATTATTAAGTATTACTATCCCTTTAATCTTTGGAGACTGGCCGGGTTAGCGCACATCTGTGCACCTGCGCTGTCAGTCCCTTCCAGGTTACCTTGTGGCACAGTGCAAGGCTTCTTAGAGGATTTCTTTAGAATCTGTCACTTCTAAGAGGTTATAGACGTATCATTTCTGGGGCAAACCAGTTGTACGTTAGGCAACAAATACTAATTAGCAGCATCACCACTTTCTTAACCCTTTGAGTGTCAGAGGGGGTACTCTGTAATGTGTTGCGTACCCTTCTGGCACTCAAAGGGTTAAAGTGTTAGTAATGTCTAAAAAAAACTTTTTTTGCATTTAGAAGAGCTTAAAAAGCTGATCTAAATGCAAAAAAACGTAACTCTCAAACCGCTATGGTTTAAGAGATACAGGTGTTTAAAGTTTGCTGTTTCCTACTGACAGCTGTAAAGCTGTCAGCAGGAGATCCGTGTTGGTCGACACGGTGGCGCTTGAGAAGTGCCGAGATCTCATTACTTACACGGAATCCCTTCATTGGACTGGTCTAAAACGTGTGCCTTTGAGTTTGTGTACGCTGAGCAACAGCTTTAAGTTGTGTCTTTGAGTTGTGTCTTAAAGCTGTTGCTCAGCATACACAAACTCAAAGGAATCCATGTATAAAGTGGAATCTGAGGCAAAAAGGTGATTCCTTGTTAAACGTATTTGCATATGCCTACCCAGAATCCCTTGCAATAGTAACGAACACTGCAAATGGGAGATTTCTGTGGGAAAAGCAAGCCTTATGGCTTGACTGGTGTGTCAAATTTTTTTTAACATTGTATCTACCACCCACCAAATTCAGGTGGAAGAATTGCGTCGGATCAGTTTCACTATATTAATGAAATAAAAACTCCCAGAGTACCCATTGATATTGATGGAATAATAACCCTTTATTTTGTCTTTAAATATTCTACAAGTACAAATGTACAGTCAGATTGTCTGTAGTTATTAATATGAACGCTCTTATATGTCTCTGCCAGTAAGATCACTACATTTCTTTCCAGACTTACCTGGTCATTGATACACTGTAACACTCTCCCTGCAGTGCTTTCATGTTTACATTGTATCTCATGTTCCCTGACAGAAAGCTCTCTGGGGGGCTTTTAACTCCATGAATATTTGCAAAGTCTTTGTAATGCATTGGGTACCTCTCTGGCACTCAAGGGATTAAATCCCCATTTAAATCAATTGACATTTTAATTTCTCCCATGCGGAACATTTGGCGTGCTCCAGATTTCCTTATGGAATAAAAGAATGGGAAAACACACAAAAAGGCTTCCCTGTGTGTGTGTGTGTGTGTGTGTGTGTGTGTGTGTGTGTGTGTGTATCCATCACATTCACCAAACAGCCTTCAGGTGTATACTCACAAGGATAATGGTTGACAAGACAAATTGTGTATACCAGTGCCAGCGTATACGCTTCTTGGGTATTCATTGCCCCAAGTCACAGTGGTAGGAGCTCTCCAAAATCCAGTATTTCTGGCAGCTCTCTCTATGCTCTCACTCTTCCAAGTGGCGTGCACTAAAAGAGAAAAAGAGAACGCGCCTAATACTGCAACACTGTATTGAATATTGTCACACAAACAAATAATAGGAAATGTATTCACAATCTTTCTTGGTCAAAACAATGCTTATGCACCATCTGACTAACAATCCTACGGACAAAATGAACCCCTCTCTGTTGGGGATCTGTAGCCTGGGTCGGTTTCCTTTTTTTCCGGCAGATCTCGGGGAAGGTTAACTTGTCTCCGTTCAAAATCAATGGGGTAGGTCTGTTCTCTTTTGTTCCAACACGTATGTGATTGGAGTAACTTGACCAGTGGATTAAGCACCTGGTTACTGAGCTAGATACATCTAAGGGCAGTGTCGGTTATGGTATTCTGCCTCCAAAGAACACATCTTACTGGAGCTAGCTGCAGCCAAGGAGGGAAGGTAGGCTCCACCCCCTGCATTCACTTCTAGAATTGTTCCTGCCTACTTAAAGGGGCTGATCGCCTACCCAAAGTTACCAGTAACCTGTATGGACTAAAAGAAAAGGATTTAACAGGTAAAACTAAAATCCTCTTATTCAAAGAGCAGGGCTTATTGTTAAAAAAGTAATACAAAACGTATTCCATATAAAAGTTCTTTCTAAGAATAAGACTCTATGCTTACGCGTTTCGCGGTTCGCACCGCTTTCTCAAAGTACTGAGTCACTCGCAAAGAATAAACGGAATCCAGATTTGCTCATGTTTTTCTTCCTGCCCAGAGCCTCAAATGTGTTTTTTTCTGCACTAACCAATAAGTAGACTTTGGGCAATGACAGAAATGTGGTGTTTAATAAACAGGAACCGCAGTTTGCGTGTCGCTTACAAAACTCTGCTTTTCCTCCAATTTCAATGCTATTGAAATTGGCAGAGTACAACCGTTTTATGTAAAATATGTGTATTGGTATCCGCTCAGAATAATAATGATTTCCCAAGGAAATTCAGATGTCCTACTTGGTTGAAAAGGGAAGAAAAAAACTTCTGCATATATTTCAGTTGATTTTCTGGGTAATAATTTGTCAGGAGTCAGTTTTATATTCATGAGTTTTGTAGCGTGTATCTGGGAATCTGCAGAAGGCTGTTCCTCTTTACGTATTACCTATTTAGATTTATTTTCTGCTTGCCAATCAGCTTTCTTCTATTGTCTTTGCTACATTAGCCCATGAATTTTTTTGAGTGTCAGTATAAACATGCGGCTAATTACGATAGGATATTACGTGAACTGACTTGAGTTTTTTTTTTAATCATCCCAGCTCGTGCTTGTGCTTCTCTGATTAACCTTTTGATTGCCAGAGGGGTACGCAACGCATTGCTTTGCAATGCATCGCGTTCCCCTTTGGCAATCAAAGGGTTAAAACTTTAATGGCACCTTACTGTGAACCCGTTTACAACCATTAGGTCACACACACAAATGGATTACTGTTTTGTGCCGTAAGGCAAAAGGTCAATTAGGGATGGATTTTTCATTAGACTGAATAGGCGACTCACGTTTTGCGTTATGGGTGTGGTCAGAGCAACCCCAATTCTGGTTTACGGTGACCAGGTTACATACCTCTTTACAGGCCGATTAACAATGAAGACGTTGCAGATTTGTGAGCGCACGTCACAATAGCTCATTTAAAATGTTGCTTGCGTCAAAATGACATGTCTAAAATACTCTCCAATTAATCATTTACTCAAAGAGCCGAGCTAAGAACGAGAGGTCATCCATTAAGACCAGAGGAAAGCTGCTTTTGACTAAAACAAAGGCAGGGAGTTTTTTTACAGTTAGGGTGGTAAAGCTACTGAATTCTTTGCCTCGGGGTGCTGATCCTGCAGATACTGTAACTGCTTAAAGAAAAGTAATGGATGCCTACATAGCACAGAACAATATTGAGAATTATGACAGATGGCTTCAGTGCAGAGAGGATGTTGATTGAGAGAAATATCTGATTGCCATTTGGATTTAGGAAGGAATTTTTTATTCACTTGGGGATTAATTGGAAATTACTTGAGTTTTTTTTTTTTTTTTTTTTTGGCTTCTTCTAAATCAACAGGGGTGCAATAACATGGGCTGGACTTGATGGACGCATGTCATCTTTCAGCCTTGTCGACTATGTTACTGTGTTAAGCCATTAACCCAAAACAAAGCCACCCCCAAACCTCAACTGTACCCTCAAACCTAACACTTAACCTAACCTAACAGAGCAATATTTTAAACAAGCCATTTTGAATATTTTAAACTCAACGTTCTGACTCTTGACATTCAGTACTCGCCAGTGTAATAGGATTCCTTACAGGCCGCTATTTAACCACCTTATTGATGCTATAGACAGGGCTCAAAATTTCCACTCTCCACTAGCCAATGGTGAGTGAAAATTTAGCCCTGGCGAGTAGAAATTCAGCCCTGGTGGGTATGCTATGGCTTACAGTGGCGAGTAACTTTTCAGGTCTGGCTAGTAGTGAAGGACTTCAAGTTTTAAGCCCTGCTATAGAGGTCTCCAACACAATACTTTACAGACCCTGTCAGACAGCCAAGAGTGTTATAGTCTTTTTTTTGTTCTTGTATTTAAAAGAGTATTTTGTGTTGCAGGCAACAGCAGATGGGGTTCGGTGTGTGTGTTTGGGGGGTTTGAGGAGTAGCATTGGCCATAAATAGAGCTGAGGGCACCTTGGGTTGTTTTGCCAAAGAGCAGATGTAATTCCAGTCCAGAGGTTGATCATATAAGACCAAATTCGTTTTATGGGTCTGGGAGTATTCTCAGCGGTGACACCCCATAATGACCAGCCACGCGACTGGCACTTAAGGACCATGTAGCATTTATTTATTTTTTGGTCCTATCGGAATCAGAGGTCCCCGAATGGCATGCAGCTGCACTGGGACACCTGAATCCCATGACGTACATGTACGTCATGGGTCCTTTAGGCACGTTCACCCCATGATGTACGTCTTTGGTCCTTAAGGGGTTAATGTCCAGCAGAAGACTCCAGATAGCTGTCAATGACAATTGCAGTCTCCTGTCAGTGAAGGGAAGTATTCTGATTGGCTCCCTGCAGTATCATTGTACATATAACTGAGGTCTATCAGATCGCTGGAACTGAGCAGGACTCTCTGTGTTTACTGTGCCCTCCTGGGTGAGGGAAGCCAGCAGACTATATTACATGACCGTCGCTAGCAGGACAACAGGACACAATCTCTATTCGCAGTACGTAGTAATCGTAATTCTGAGGGGTGTGCAATGTGTTAATTAGGCACATGCACTGTCTCAGATTAAAAAAATCGCCAGCAACTGTCATGTCTGCCTCCGTGGACCTAATATCTAGGATTGATGGAAGATGTTCTCTCTTGAACAAAGGCACAAGGATGGAATTCATAAGGGCCATTAGAATTTTCTGTTCTATAAGGTGCAAACCATGCACTGTCCCAGACTAGTTGCTAATTGGACATTTGTCTCCCTGTGTGTATCGTCTTGTCTGTGTACAGGGAATGCTGCGCTGCTCAGTGAAGGACTAAAAACCGTTAGGGAAATAATCCGCTTTGTTCCACAGATGTTACACTATAAATGTGGTTTCCAGTCCCGAAGGGCTTAACGAAATGAAGAAAAGAGGAGCAATTCTTAGTGAAACCAACTGCACTGCAAGAGAGGAAAAAAAATGTCCTCTGGATAGAAATGGTACTTTTATCCCCATGGTTGCTAGAGCGAAGCAATGGGTTGGAGGAGTCAAGGGGTTAAAATTCCATTTAAAGCAGAATGATCACCCTAAATAAAGTCCCCCCCCCGCCAATAACCCTATATAATAATTCGCTAGGATGTTTGTCAGAAGCAGTCATGCGCAGTAGAGACTTCCCGAACACACAGAATGTTGGGATTTCTGTGCTGGGAGCACGAACTGCTGGGAATTTTGTGCTGGGAGGTGTAGGAATGCTGGGAGCAGGGAATGCTGGGAGTTCTGTGCTGAGGGGTGTAGGAATGCTGGGAGCACAGAATGCTGGGAGTTCTGTGCTGGGAGGTGTAGGAATGCTGGGAGTTCTGTGCTGGGAGCATTCTGTGCTTTCGGGCAGTCTCTACAGTGCATGCCTGTGTCGGCAGCAGGACGCAGAATAGGACCGGCCTCTTAACCCTTTGAAAGCAATGCGTTGCGTATCCCTCTGGCACTCAAAAGGTTAACATCACCCAGACCTTGGCCTGTGTACAAGGGCTTTTACACTAGTTAGGCATATAGCGATAAACTTAGAAATAGTGCTATTATCGAGCATAAGTACCGCGTTATGAAGAAATCCTACTTCTGAGACTGGCGGGCAGGCATCAGAGCAGACATCTTGGCTTGGAGACAGCTTCACGCCTGTCTCCTCTAGGGGGCGTTGCATTGTACCTTAAAGCGAAACTACCACCGCTAAAAAACTTGATATCCAATAATTCCCCATCTGGCGACTAGCTGCTCGGTAGAATTATCCATTGTTCCCAGGCTGACAGGCAGGACAGAGCGCAGAGATCTTTCCATAGTGACGTCTGCATGCCTGCGCTGTCAGTCCCTTTTGGAGCCGAATGGCTCCTAGCAACTCCTCCTAGAGCCGCCTGGGACTGACAGCGCAGGCGTGCAGGCGTCACTATGGAAAGATGTGTGAGCTCCGTCCTGCCTGTCAGCCCGGGAGGAATGGGGAATTCTGTTTAACAAGGTAATAATAATTCTGGAGACTGGCACTACCGAGCAGCTAGTTGCCAGATGGGGAATTATTGGAGATGAAGTTTTTTAGCGGTGGTAGTTCCGCTTTAAGGTAACGGGAAGTGACTGACAGCGCAGCGTGCAGATGCCTCTAAGCAAGAAGCCTGGGCGTCAATCTCAGAAGAAGTAGGATTTGTTAATAATAGGGTACTGCTGGATAATAATAGTACTGTTTCTAAGCATTTCACTATATGACTAATTATTGGGTGGGGGACTTCATTTAGGGTGATCCTCTTTAAACCACAGGACATTTTTTCTCCCTTATGATGATGACGGTTTGAACCAGGATTGCCCCACTTTGCTCCATTGGGTTAACCCTTTGAGTGTTGGAGGAGTAATCATCGCATTCCTTTGCAATGCGCTGCGTACCCTTCTGGCACTCAAACGGTTTAAAGAGTACCAAGGCCGCCTAATAATAATAATCCCCCCCGACTTGCTTAGTGTTCACGTAAAGTCCTAATGGACCTATGAATCTTTAACCCTTTTGCGTTTGGTTAATAGATTATATCCAGACAGACGGAAGACGTTGTGTCCAACGAGGAGGACCTGTTGGTTACTGTCCGTTTTCCCCAACCTGAATCGGGCAGAGTGATGAGTCCGATTAACCCTTTAACCGCCGGAGGGGTTGCTGAGTGCATTGAAAAGTAATGCATTGCACACACACTCTGGCTTTTACAGAGTTAAGATTATCACGTGCGCTGGTAGCGTTTATGTCCCGAGGCCCTGCCACAGACCGTCATGTCCACCTCCAAGGACGCAACACCCAGATCTCTTGAAAAGTTACAAATGAATAGGGGTCATTAGTATTTTCTGGCCGTGGTAATTGGGGGTGGGGGAGGGTTATAATAATGGAGAAGTTACTTCTCCTTTGACTTTGCGAATTAATTAACCCTTTGAGTGCCGGGGGGTACCCCTATGGCACTCAAAAGGTTACACCAAGCTCCTGTATATCAGACCCTAAGCCATCAGCTCACTGATGATGCTGTAGAGTATATCTGTGAATCACAATGAAGAGATCTCTGCTGGGTGATACAAGTGATTTCAGGCCTGAAGCATCTCAATGTCAGAAACTTGTGTGTGTGTGTAGCCGATCACAAGGCTGAGAATACAAATGAAATGGTATCAGATATTTCTTTTTCCTTCTGTAAACTATAGGTAAGTGGTACCATGTTATCCTTGGTTTACCATTAAAATGCCTCCCTCTATTTGGCGGCCAACGCAACGCTACGTTAAAAATGTCTCCTGCTTGAAAAGGGCGGTATTCTGATGTCACAGGCTTAAGTGTCGAGTAGCCTCCATCTGTGCCTTAACCCACAGCTTAACCCAAAGCTGTGAAAGCCGTGGATCATATTTCCATATCCATTTTTTTGCCTTTGTAACAGTGCACATCTATCACTCAGTCATCCTACTAACCAAAAAGAAGGCAACATTAAAATTCAAAGTATGTGCCACCAGGCTTTAAAGCAGTAGTAATGTTTCACAAAAACAGCAGCTCAGATTAATCTTCATCGTATTTGGGCCATGGAGAGTGTTATTTAAATCCTGCCAGAGTTGTAGTTCAACAGTAATTGAGTGATAAACTATCCCCCTCCCGCCCCATTTAACTAATGTAACACTGCTCACCTCAGTTGTGGAATCTGGTCTTAAGACCAGACAGATCACAGCAAGGGACAATCTTCTTACTGTTATCATAAGGAAAACACTGCCCCCCTTGACAGGTTTTTCCTGTTGCTCACTGAAGATTGTCCCTCTCTGCGATCCATTCAGACAGTCTTACTGCTCTGAATAAAAGGGGCGAGAGGGGATACTTTATCATTCAATTACTCTTGAACTGCAACTTTGGCAGTATTGAAATAACACTCTCCATGGCCCAAATACTATGAAGAGTGATTGGAACTGCTTTTATTGTATGCTTATGTGCGAGTCTCTGACTACGTAGACTTGAACAACAACAAGGATGGAGTGTCACTGTGCATGTGGTGTTATGGTTTATGTGTCCACCAGGGGACAGTAGAACAAGAACAGGGCATCAGACAGTGTAGGCATGTGTCTGTAACTACCAGTGGACTGTGTAATATTTTTCCCTCCTTCTGCCTTTTCTCGCACGGGCAACACTATGATTATTTTGCTAATTAGAAAGTATTTTATCAGGAAGAATATATTGACATTTCTCTCATTTTCAAGCATGTCCTGCAGAGGATTTACAGTAGAAAATAACTACGCTGCTGTACACAAATAGAAAAGAAGAAAATAAAATTGACATTGTAGCTCTTATATACAGTTGTGTGTTTTAAAGGGATAGTAGTGTTTCACAAAAACAGCAGCTCCAATTAATCTTCATAGTATTTGAGCCACAGAGTGTGTTATTTCAATACTGTCAGAGTTGTAGTTCAAGAGTAATTGAATGATAAATTATCCCCCTCCCGCCCCTTTTACATAATGTAAGCCACCTCCCCTCAGATGTGGAATCTGGTTGTAAGACCGGACAGATCACAGCAAGGGACAATCTTCTTACTGTGAGCATAAGGAAAACCCTGCACTCCTTGACAGGTTTTTCAGGTTTTTCCTTATGATCACTGAAGATTGTCCCTCTCTGCGATCCATCCGGACAGTCTTGCTGCTCTGAGGTGACCAGTGTTACATCAGTAAAAGGGGCAGGAGGGGGATACTTTATCATTCAATTACTCTTGAACTACAACTCTGACAGAACTGAAATAACACTCTCCATGGCCCAAATACTATGATGATTAATTGGAGCAGCTTTTAGTATGAAACATTACTATCCCTTTAAAATACAAAGAAGCATTTTTTTCCAAGGATTTTAAAGAGGCAGAATAGGGTCCGTGCAAAATCCTTTTATATTGTAGACTTTGCCCCAGGAGCTTTGGGAACAGAATTCCCTTATCTCTAAACTCCTCCACTGCCCTTCTGTAAGCCTTGCCCATGATGATGTACAAGTCTGGGTGATAAAATTGCCAAGTGAGGTGCCGGTGAAATTGTTCTCCTATGTTTTTTGTGTGAAAGTATTTTACCAGGAAGAATACATGGAGATTGTCTCTGGTTTTCATTCTATCTACCTCAGAAAGGTGATCTGATCTTGCCTGGACTAGAACCTGCGACCTTGCGGCCTGAACAGATTGTACAGCTGGTGCATTAACCAACTGAGCCATCTCACCAGTCCTCTGTTTTCAGTCCGTAGAAGCCAAGTATTGTTGAGTTTTCTGTCAGTAGGGTTCTATAGAGATTGGAGCATTCTCCCATGACCTCTCTACTCGCTATGGTTTGAGAGATATAAGCATTCAAAGTTCCCCCGTCCCCCCCTTCTCCTCACGTCAGCGCTGTGCTGACAGCAAGAGATCCTAGTCGGGGGACCAGCCGGCGGCTCTGCAGCAGAGCCGAAATTGCGTTATTGGAAAATAATTACTTCATTGGAAAGGTCTACTATGTTTGCTTTCAAACCAGGCGCACTTTGTAGACCTTTCCAATGAAGTAATTCTTTTTAAATAACGCGATTTCAGCTCTGCTGAAGAGCCTCCCTGAGTCGGCCGACTTGAAGCTCCTGCTGTCAGCTGTAAGAGAAGGGGAGGGAGGGGGGAACTTTGAATGTGAATATCTCTCAAACCATAATGGTTTGAGAGAGAGGATTTGTGGCATATAGTTTTTTTTATGAGACATTACTGTCCATTTAATCTTCATAGTATTTGGGCCGTGGAGAATGTTATTTCAGTACTGTCAGACTTGTAGTACAAGAGTAATTGAATGATAAAGTATCCCCCTCCCGCCCCTTTTACCTAGTGTAAATCACCTCCCCTCAGATGTGGAATCTGGTCACTTGACCAGACAAATCACAGCAAGGGACAATCTTCTTACTGTGACCATAAGGAAAACACTGCCCCCTTGACAGGTTTTTCCTTATGATCGCTGATGATTGTCCCTCTCTGTGATCCATCTGGACAGTCTTGCTGCTCTGAGGTGAGCAGTGTTACATCAGTAAAAGGGGCGGGAGGGGGATACTTTATCATTCAATTACTCTTGTACTACAACTCTGACAGTAGTGAAATAACACTCTCCATGGTCCAAATACTATGAAGATTAATTGGAGCTCCTTTTATTTTCAAATATTACTATTCGTTTAAACACCTAATTGCGTTATTTTATAACTATGTGAAGTTATTCCATCTGGTTCGGATGAAAAGGGTCATTTATTGCCTCTAATAAATTATCAGGACTCCCCCATGAGCCATTACTACAACCAAGTAATTCTCATAATTTTTATATTTTCTTGTATCCTATCCATTCCACTGATGTTCATTGTATTTTTTTTCCTCCTTTAATTAGATTCAAGAGGAATCTTCTTTCCCGATATCCCCGGTGGCGCCACCTAAAGGTCCGTGAGGGAGGTTCTCCTGCTGTGAGGTAAGGGGATGGGATCGGGATTCCAAGATGTTTCACTTATGTTTGGACGTCTGTATGTTTCACTGTGTGACTCCTGTGCCGCGTTATCACTATAATTAAAAAAAAAAAAATGTAGTGTAATTCCTAGTATTACAACTATAAAAAGACTTGGCTGGGTGTTGGCAAAAAGAACGTATAAACAAGTTAGCACTTGGCTGAGACCTGTTCACACCCAGGCTGTTTGCATCTCTTTGGCACCAACCTCTTTCAGACTGAAGTCAAATATGGGTACTTGTGATTGTTCTTTGTATTTTTTTTTTGGTCCAACCTTGCCTAAAAGTCATATTTCTAAAAAGCTAATACTTTATAGTGGTTTGGGTGAAAGAACTTTCAAAATCACCTACATGTTAAATTAGCCATTTTTTTTTAAACTAAACACTGTAGTTTAAGAGATATTTAAGTTAGTTTATTAAAATTAGCCAGTAGTGATTGGCAGGGAGTGTATAAAGTTAGAATGAGTGGCAGTTGGGGTGGAGAGCAGTGTGGAATGTTAGTATCTGGCAGACAGAGAGTGGCAGTTGGGATGCAGAGCAGTGTAGAATCTTAGAATCTGGCCTGCACGGAGTGACAGTTGGGATGGAGAGCAGTGTGGAATGTTAGTACCTGGCCTGCACGGAGTGGCAGTTGGGATGCAGAGAAATGTGTAATGTTAGAATCTGGCCTGCAGGGAGTGGCAGTTGGGATGCAGAGAAGTGTGTAATGTTAGAATCTGGCCTGCAGGGAGTGGCAGTTGGGATGCAGAGAAGTGTGTAATGTTAGAATCTGGCTAGCAGGGAGTGGCAGTTGGGATGCAGAGAAGTGTGTAATGTTAGAATCTGACCAGCAGGGAGTGGCAGTTGGGATGCAGAGAAGTGTGTTATGTTAGAATTTGCCCAGCACGGAGTGGCAGTTGGGATGCAGAGAAATGTGTAATGTTTAGAATCTAGCCTGCACGGAGTGGTAGTTGAGATGCAGAGAAGTGTGTAATGTTAGAATCTGCCCAGCAGGGAGTGGCAGTTGGGATGCAGAGGAGTGTGTAATGTTAGAATCTGCCCAGCAGGGAGTCGCAGTTGGGATGCAGAGACGTGTGTAATGTTAGAATCTGCCCAGCAGGGAGTGGCAGTTGGGATGCAGAGAAGTGTGTAATGTTAGAATCTGGCCAGCAGGGAGTGGCAGTTGAGATGCAGAGAAGTGTGTAATGTTAGAATCTGGCCTGCACGGAGTGGTAGTTGGGATGCAGAGAAGTGGGTAATGTTAGAATCTAGCCTGCACGGAGTGGTAGTTGGGATGCAGAGAAGTGTGTAATGTTAAAATATGGCCAGCAGGGAGTGGCAGTTGGGATGCAGAGAAGTGTGTAATGTTAGAATCTGGCCAGCAGGGAGTGGTAGTTGAGATGCAGAGACGTGTAATGTTAGAATCTGGCCAGCAGGGAGTGGTAGTTGGGATGCAGAGAAGTGTCTAATGTTAGAATCTGGCCAGCAGGGAGTGGCAGTTGGGATGCAGAGAAGTGTCTAATGTTAGAATCTGGCCAGCAGGGAGTGGCAGTTGGGATGCAGAGAAATGTGTAATGTTAGAATCTAGCCTGCACGGAGTGGTAGTTGGGATGCAGAGAAGTGTGTAATGTTAAAATATGACCAGCAGGGAGTGGCAGTTGGGATGCAGAGAAGTGTGTAATGTTAGAATCTAGCCTGCACGGAGCTGTAGTTGGGATGCAGAGAAGCGTGTAATGTTAGAATCTGCCCAGCAGGGAGTGGCAGTTGGGATGCAGAGGAGTGTGTAATGTTAGAATCTGGCTAGCAGGGAGTGGTAGTTGGGATGCAGAGAAGTGTGTAATGTTAGAATCTGCCCAGCAGGGAGTGGCAGTTGGGATGCAGAGGAGTGTGTAATGTTAGAATCTGGCTAGCAGGGAGTGGCAGTTGGGATGCAGAGACGTGTCTAATGTTAGAATCTGGCCAGCAGGGAGTGGCAGTTGGGATGCAGAGAAGTGTCTAATGTTAGAATCTGGCCAGCAGGGAGTGGTAGTTGGGATGCAGAGAAGTGTCTAATGTTAGAATCTGGCCAGCAGGGAGTGGTAGTTGGGATGCAGAGAAGTGTGTAATGTTAGAATCTGGCCAGCAGGGAGTGGCAGTTGGGATGCAGAGAAGTGTGTAATGTTAGAATCTGGCCAGCACAGAGTGGTAGTTGGGATGCAGAGAAATGTCTAATGTTAGAATCTGGCCAGCAGGGAGTGGCAGTTGGGATGCAGAGAAGTGTGTAATGTTAGAATCTGGCCTGCACGGAGTGGTAGTTGGGATGCAGAGAAGTGTGTAATGTTAGAATCTAGCCTGCACGGAGTGGTAGTTGGGATGCAGAGAAGTGTGTAATGTTAAAATATGGCCAGCAGGGAGTGGCAGTTGGGATGCAGAGAAGTGTGTAATGTTAGAATCTGGCCTGCACGGAGCTGTAGTTGGGATGCAGAGAAGTGTGTAATGTTAGAATCTGGCCTGCACGGAGCTGTAGTTGGGATACAGAGAAGTGTGTAATGTTAAAATCTGGCCAGCAGGGAGTGGCAGTTGGAATGCAGAGAAGTGTGTAATGTTAGAATCTAGCCTGCCCGTAGTGGTAGTTGGGATGCAGAGAAGTGTGTAATGTTAAAATATGGCCAGCAGGGAGTGGTAGTTGGGATGCAGAGAAGTGTGTAATGTTAGAATCTAGCCTGCACGGAGTGGCAGTTGGGATGCAGAGAAGTGTGTAATGTTAGAATCTGACCAGCACTGGAGATGTTTAAATGCAGGAGTTAAAAATGGCAGCCTGATGGCTGGTAGAGTAAAAGTGATACCTTTATTGACTAACAACATGAAGGAGTAATTAACCTTAGAAGCCGATGAGATAGCTCAGTGGTAAATGCCCTGACTATAGAGCCTGTTGAAGCCTCAATTGCCTGTTCGATTCCAGGCAGGGTCAACTCAGCCCTTCATCCTTCCAAGGTCGATAAAATGAGTACCATTGATTGGGGGGTAATAATATCTAGTATTCAGCTTCCGATTCAGTTAATTCAGAGAGCGTGAACTGAAAGTGCTTTGAGTCCCACTGGGAGAAAGGGCTATATAAATTCTATTTATTAATAGTATTATTATTATTATAACATCTAATGTAGTCTATTGCATCATGTGAGTAAATTGTCTCAGAATAGGATTATATGGAGGTGGGTTAGGAGAAACTGTAAGAAAATGCATGAATTCTCATAGGGCAAGGTTGAACAAGAAAAGAGACACCCCAGTGGGTCAACATTTTTGCAAAACTGGTCACAACATTAAAGGAGCAGTAATCTTTTTTTATGAAAATATATATATTGTAGGGATTTTCCTATTGAGTAAAATAAGGGAACTCCCCCTGCAGAGAGATTTATATTTCCAGAGTTATTACAGTTTAAACCCATGTTTTTTTACATTGGCAGTGCCCTCTAGTGGTCAAATTCTAATTAGATTTCCTGTTAGATTCTAATGGAGAGGAAAGTCAGAAAAGTCAGTCACATACAGTTCTCCATAGAATGTGATAGAAACTGCTGAGTCACTTCCTGTCATTTAGAACTATCAGGAAGTAAACACAGTAAATTCACTTACTGTCAGTTAGAACTATCAGGAAGTAAACACACAGTAAATTCACTTCCTGTCAGTTAGAACTATCAGGAAGTAAACACAGTAAATTCACTTCCGGATTATTTAAACTGCTATAAATTTTGAACAAGACATCTGACAGCGATGTGAGTGACCTTGTTTTATTCAGCAGGAAATGCTCTGTAAAATATGTGTTTACTGCTCCTTTAAATATTTTAGTGACTGTACTGATGGGAAATTTTCATCCACAGGGAGACAGAAAGATCTGGGAATATAAATTAATAGCCCAGTTTAACACACTGAACTGTAGCCTGAACCATGACAAGGAATTTATGTCACATTATTCCACGCAATAAACACATTTGGTCCAGAGGGTTGTGCAGTGCATTGCAAAGTTATCCATTGCAACTCCTCTGGAACACTTAGGGTTAACCAATGCATTTCATATACTTCTCCATCTTTGGCTGCAGTTGCAAACTCTCCACATGCTAAAGTCACTGGAGCTGTTCACACTTCAAAATGACATAGATCTTGTACCCCTTGGCTAGGTAGAATGAGCTGCCTCTACTGGAGTCCAAGTAATCATTTTACACAGACAAGGGTGATGATTTTCACCTCCAACGGCATTTACATGTAAAGTCATTTTTCATGATTGTATACCCTGTCATATATACATGGCTGGTGCAAGGATTTTTGCCACCCTAGGCAAAACCTCATTTTGCCGCCCTTGTGTTCTACCCCTTTATGCCCTGCCCTGTATGTGTTTAAGTGTCAGTGTGTTTGTGTGTTCCCTATATGTGTATAAGTGTCCGTTTGTGTGTGTGTTCTCTATATGTGACTCTCCCCCCTTTCACTCTCTCCCCATCTTGACTCTTGATCCCCTCTTGACTGTTGATCCCCCCTTTGACTCTCTCTCTCCATCTGACTCTTGATCCCCTCTTGACTGTTATTCCCCCCTTTGACTCTCTCTCCCCATCTTGACTCTTGATCCCCTCTTGACTGTTATTCCCCCCTTTGACTCTCTCTCTCCATCTGACTCTTGATCCCCTCTTGACTGTTATTCCCCCCTTTGACTCTCTCTCTCCATCTGACTCTTGATCCCCTCTTGACTGTTATTCCCCCCTTTGACTCTCTCTCTCCCCGTCTGACTCTTGATCCCCTCTTGACTGTTATTCCCCCCTTTGACTCTCTCTCTCCATCTGACTCTTGATCCCCTCTTGACTGTTATTCCCCCCTTTGACTCTCTCTCTCCATCTGACTCTTGATCCCCTCTTGACTGTTATTCCCCCCTTTGACTCTCTCTCTCCCTGTCTGACTCTTGATCCCCTCTTGACTGTTGATCCCCCCTTTGACACTTTCTTCCCCCGTCTGAATCTTTATCCCTTCTTGACCCCCCTTCCACTTACTCTTCCCGCTGCATGTCTCTCTCTCAGTGAGTACGTTTCGGTGCTCTCCCTTGGCTGGCTATTTTTTTTTTAATGTAATGTAGTGATGCCCGTTTCTCTCTCCCCCTCCGCTCCTTCAATCTTGGTCCAGGACTGAAGGAGGGAGGGGGAGAGAGAAACAGGTATCGCTGTGCTACATTAAAACAATAGCCAGCCAAGGGAGGGCACCGAAACATACTTTTTTTTTTTTTTTACTTGGGCAGTAAATGGTGAGCGGGGGGTGGGGGGTGGGCCCCGATGCGCCCCCAGAGAATGTGCACCCTAGGCCGGTGCCTACCTCGCCTATAGGTGGCGCCGGCCCTGCATATATTTTGTATTCAGCCTTCATTCTAAACATGCCCTGAAGAAGAGGCCTACAATGTCTTGAAAGCTTGCACTCTAAAGCTGTTCAGTTAGCCATAAAATGTGTCACTTGTACTCTACCAGTGTCCTACTTAATGTCAAACGAAATCATGGGTCTTGCGTGTAGTGCAAGCTTGAGGAATAGGTGTGTAATCTTGAAAAAGAGGAATCCATTGCACGCGAGCTTGATTCATTAAAATCACTTCTTTTATTTTAAATGGAACACAGAACACCGGGGAATCAGTCTCACACGTTTCGCACACATAGTGCTTACGCCATAGACTGAGTAAGCACTATGTGTGTGAAACGCGTGAGATTGATTTCCCGGTGTTCTGTGTTCCATTTAAAATAAAGAAGTTATTTTAATGAATCAAACTTGTATGCAGTAGATTCCTCTTTTTCAAGCATGTGTCTCCGATGTTACGGCTCATCGTTCCACTTTGCACCGAGATTTCGTCTCCCTCGGTGAGTGATACATTTTATATTTATGCCATCATTAGTGCTTGCAACGCTGAATAGGTGTGTAATGCCCACATAATGTATCCATTCATATTCTGGTATCAACAGGACATTGGGCATGTTTAACCACCTTAACGACCACCCAGTTCTGCCCGTGGGTGGCCGCTAAGGATCACAGAGTTTTTTTTATTTATTTCTGGGAAGGCAGAGTGGTCCTTTAGCTCTGGAACTGACGTGACGGTCTTGGCACGGCATGAGTCCTTAAAGGGATAGTAATACTTAAAATGTAAAAAAAATAAATAAAAATGTTATAAGGTTGATATCCCTGAGTAGAACAAGTTCATTCCCACTGCTGAAAGGTGTTTTATTCACTAGTTGTTACAGCTCAAACTTCAATTTTTTGGGTGCAGTATCACAGTGGCCTGAAATTGTACAGTGGCGCTGTTGCTACACCGTTCTATGGACAACTCTAGTCCGTGGACCAGAAATCTACATAGGGTGGGGTAGCAACAGCACCACTGTACAATTTCAGGCCGCTGTGATTCTGCACCTAAAAATTAATGTTTTAGCTGTAATAACTATTGATTAAAACACCTTTCAGCAGTGGGAGTACGCTTGTGCTACACAGGGATATCAACCCTACAACATTTTTTTTTTTTTTTTTTTTTTTACACTTTAAGTATAACTATCCCTTTAAAGTAGATCTATCACCTCTTTAAAAGTTATGCTCATTAGTTAGAGCAGTTAACGCATAAGCGTAAAACGATATTATTAAAAAAAACAAAAACAAAACGTTATTTGCACAAAAATGAAAGATTAAAGTGTGCCCTGTACCCTACTTCTGGGCAGACTGCTCTTACCACACTGCCTCTGCTCCCGTCCCACTACCCAGCATCCTCCGATGACGGAAGCTTTCTCTCTCTAAGCTGGAGAGATCTCATTGGCTAGATATCGATCTCTGCCAATGAGATCGCTCCAGCTTAGAGAGAGAGCTAGCCTCTGGCATGGGAGGATGCTGGGTAGTGGGACGGGAGCCGAGGCTGTACGGCCAAGACAGTCTACCTAGAAGTTGGGTACAGGACACACTTTAATCTTTAATTTTTGTGCAAATAGCGTTTTTTTTTTTTTTTTTTTAATATTGTTTTAAGCTTATTCCCTAAATGCTCTAAATAACGAGCATAATTTTCAAAGGGGTGATAGATCCACTTTAACCCCTTAATGACCCTTGACGGTCATAGCACGTCATGGGTTGTTATACCCTTAACGTCCCATGACGTACTATGACCGTCATGGAATTCTGGGCTCCCCCAGCGGCTGCATGTCGTTCGGGGGGGTCCGGAATCTGAATTAAAAAAAAATAAAAAATGCTCCGTGGTCCTTAAGTTACCGCAACGCGCCTGTGTGGCTGGTCGTTAAGGGGTTGAAGGAGAAAAAGAAAAGCAACATGTTTATCAAAAACGTTTGTGGATATTTGATAAATATATAAGTAGCTTTGAGAAAACATTTGCGATGCCCCCTTTCCTATTAACCCTTTGAGTCCCAAAAGGGTACAAAATTCATTGCTTCTCAATGAGTTGCGTTCCCCCTCTGGCACTCAGAGGGTTAAATACAGAATTTTGTTATCGTTAACCCTTTGAGTGCAAGAGGGGTACGCAACCCATCGCGTACCTCTATGGCACTCAAAGGGTTAATTTTTTTAGTACTGCAAGATTTCTCTTTTTTCCCCCCAATTCTAAATTCTTAAACGGGTAATTGCAGTAGTCCCTGTGTTGTCATTTTTGTTTAATAAGAAAAAAAATTGTTAAAAATTGGTAGATATATACATCTTAGTGACAGAGATTTGTACCTGGTTGGTAAGTTAACCCTTTGATGCCAGAGAGGTATACTTCTCTGGCAGTCTGAGTTAAATGCTCTCAGTGTAGGAAAATGGGTAGAATAGATGGGCCGAAATGGTTCTGATCTGCCGTCAAATTGTATGTTTCTATGTTTCACTAGGATAATTTGACCCGGTGTGGCATTGAGCAGCTTTGCCTGTAAGATGAGCAGCCTATCCCTAAAATGGGGCTTGTAACACCTTGAAGGCTATGCACTAAGGTGTAATAAAGAGGAGATGACTTCTCCAGTGATATCGCTTGTCCAGTTCCTATGTTATTCTATAGAGTCAATGAACGTCAAGTGGGAGTTGCACTAAAGTGTGATGAAGAGGTCATAAAATGGAGATGACTTGTCAAGTGATATCTCTTCTCCAGTTCCTCTGTTATTCTATGGAGTAAATGAACAAAGATCTCTCAAATGGGAGAAATCATCTTTCATTGGCTCCCTAGTATAACATAGGAACTGGACAAGTGATATCACTGGAGAAGTCATCTCCTCTTTATCACCTCTTTATCACGTCTTAGTGCATCTCCCCATTGAATTCTAGATAGGTGTGTAGCACATCTCTAACCTTCAATGGGGTAATTGTCATGGCAGGGTGCGCGGGCACTTTATACCTAGTTTGGTTGACACTATTTTCCCTATAAAGAACCTTGAAGAAGTATGAAACGCGAATTTGAAATATACTGGATATTTATGGAATTTGTTAGAAGAAATAAGCACGTATTTTGTAGATTCACATGTGATCTGAGAAGTAGTTATTTTTGTGCTTGTGCCTTACATGACATTGTGTATCAGTCTGAAGACATTTAGGGTTTCTAAATTCATGTATGTGTTTTTAAGAGACTTAAAGGGATAGTAATATTTCACAAAAACAGCAGCTCTAATAACACTCTCCATGGCCCACATACTATGTAGAATAATCAGTGCCTATTTTTTTTTTCTTTCTTAAACCCTTTGGCATTCAATGGGTTACTTTCATCTTCCAGACAGAATTACTTTGCCAGCTTTGGATGTGAAGTGTTAGGCTGTAGATCGCAACATTTCTTATCTTTAAATGTGCGGTCATTTTATAGTTTTAACAAATTTTTACATGAATGACTATAACAAGCTTTATCATTAACACCTTAAAAGGATAGTAATGTTTAACAAAAACAGCAGCTCCAATTAATCTTCATAGTATTTGGGCCATAGAGAGTGTTATTTCAATACTGTCAGACTTGTAGTCAAAGAGTAATTGAATGATAAAGTATCCCCCTCCCACCCCTTTTACCTAGTGTAAGCCCCCTCCCCTCAGATGTGGAATTTGGTCTCTTGACCGGTCAGATCAGAGCAAGGGACAATCTTCTTACTGTGATCATAAGGAAAACACTGCCCCCCTCCTTGACAGGTTTTTCCTTATGATCACTGAAGATTGTCCCTCTCCGTGATCCATCCAGACAGTCTTGCTGCTCTGAGGTGAGCAGTGTTACATCAGTAAAAGGGATGGGAGGGGGATACTTTATCATTGAATTATTCTTGAACTACAACTCTGACAGAACTGAAATAACACTCTCCAAAGTCCAAATACTATGATGATTAATTAGAGCTGCTTTTATTATGAAACATTACTATCCCTTTAATAAATGTGATGTGTAGAAATACTTTCACCGTTTGACATTATACCAGCATTCATCACTAATGATATAGACTTTGTTCACCTAGTTCACTAATAAGTATCTATATAATTAGCATTTTTTCTTGTTTTGCCTTTTGTTAAGTCACCTGTTAGATACAGTTGCATGGCAGCGTTTGGAATTTAACTATTAATTGGCTGCTTTGAAGAAATTACATTTTCAGTGCTCCGGTCCTTTTTTTTTCACTTCCATAATTAATACACTCCGATTCACTTGCTCCTGCAAACAGACGCAGCAGTAATTACGGCTGGTAAAGAGCTGCTGTTGTAATGTTCCCATTAACTCTGAACTATACTGCTGTCCCTTATCCACAGACCAATTCCCTGTCTTGAGTAATGGCCGCTGACATCAGCAAACATGGCTTCTGGGTGGCAGGTGTCAGACAGGGTATGGCTGCCATGGGGCCATGCTGAGCGGGGGGTGGGATTATTATTAGTATTTCTTTTAACCCTTTGAGTGCCAGAGTGATACGGAACGCATTGCAAAGCAATGCGTTCCGTACCACTCTGGCACTCAAAGTGTTAATTTCTATTTATTTGATTGATTTTTAAATCAGACTTCGTGGGAGGGGCATCAGAACACCTCGGGATGCCGCCCCCCGGCATTGACGGATTTTTCTTTAGGATAGGTGATCAATGCTGCGACCAGGGAGGCTATTACCACCTTCTCTCTACCACCTCCTCTTCAACCTGGCATTCTCTGAATTTTCGGCCGATTGGGAGGACCCTTAAAGCGGACGCATCACATTACAAGAACGTATTACCATATGTTTTTTGTTGATAAATGTAATAACAGGAAAGCTTTTTTTTTATTTAAGTACTTACAAAGATATTATATCTTCTGTTCACTTCCGCATAATGTGCACAGCACAGCTCTTGTACACGTCCGAATTCTCCTCCCACCTCCCTCAGGGAGCGCGGTCACGCTTCCCTTCGGTGTGCTGTGAATGTCTTCTATAGCTACATCGCGCTCCGGTTAGCATTGTACTGAGGTTGCAACCGGAGCTTAAAGATATAATATCTTTGTAAGTACTTAGATTAAAAAAAACCCAAAAAAAACCACAGCTCTCTTGTTTATTACGTTTATTAACAAAACATATGGTAATAAGTTTTTATAAGGTGATAAATCCCCTTTAAGACCCTCTGGCATCGTGCGGGTCTTTAAGGTCCTCCTACCCAACCCAGGCATTCATAGAACGCTGGGTTGAAGAGGAGGTCTTAGTGGGAAGGTAGCAATCCCCTTCCTGGTTGAATTTTTTCGGTGCCGTATCACAGTGACCTGAAATGTTACAGTGGCGCTGTTGCTACACCATCCTATGGACAGCTGCGATCAGTTGACTATGAATCTCCATAGGAAGGTGTAGCAACAGCACCGCTGTAACATTTCAGGTCACTGTGATACTGCACCGAAAAAATTATATTTTGAACTGTAATAACTTTTGATTAAAACACTTTCCATCAATGGGAATACCCTTGTTTTACTCGAGGTGTTTAAAAAAAAAAAAAAAAAAAAAAAAAAAAAAAAAAAAATATATATATATATATATATATATATATTTTTTTTTTTACATTTTAAGCATTACTATCCCTTTAACTACAAAGTAGTAGTTGTTTTTATATATTTTAAACTAGGAGGCCATTATTTCTGTATATATGAACTAGTGTAAAAGTCCATGTACACGGGCCAAGGTCCGGGTGATGTTAATCGGCTGGTCCTGCTCTGCTTCCTGCCGCCGATGCAGTCATGCACTGTAGAGACTGTCCGAAAGCACAGAATGCTCCCAGCACAGAACTCCCAGCATTCTGCACTCCCAGCATTCTGTGCTCCCAACGAAGAACTCCCAGCATTCCTACACCTCCCAGCACAGAACTCCCAGCATTCCTTCACCTCCCAGCCCAGAACTTATGGACAGTTAGAAAGGTACATTTCGTTACCAAAAAGTCCAGCAGATGAATAGTTCAGTGGACATTCAAACTTTTTTTTTCTCTGTCATCCAATACAGGTTACTGGTAACTCTGGGAGGCGATCCGCCCCTTCAAGTAGGCAGGAATAATTCTAGAATTGTATGCAGGGGGTGGAGTCTACCTTCCCTCCTTGGCTGCAGCTAGCCAACGAGCTCCAGAAAGATTTGTTCCTTGGTGTAGATAACACAGGCAAGAGAACAGTTCTGCTATAGCTTTAGAAGTTTTTTATTTTTCTGTTAGAAATGGAATACCACCATTAGGCGGATTACCATAACTGACAATGCCCTTAGATGTGGCTAGCTCAGTAACTAGGTGCTTTTTGTGGACCTTAAGCCCTGGGGGGAAAATCTTGGGTTCAAGTTCTTTCCCCAGGAGTTGCCCACCGAGGCTTCTTCTTTAAACATGGTAATCTGAAGACAGAAGAACTGCAGGAAAGGTGAGCAACCCTTTGAGTGCTGCAGGTCCACATGTCACACAGTGCCCCTCCGCACAGGGGTTTTTCATTTGGAATTCCTATTGCACACTCCTGCACTCATTGGGTCTATCTATGTGTCTGTTGGGTGTTTGGAGCAGGTTTATGTGGTATTTAACCCTTTAGCTGCTGGTTTGGCATTCATTTGGGGGTTTTCTGACACTTTTCCTACTGGTTCAGTGTTTTTTGGGTATCCTAACATGTTTTAGTGATGTTTCATGTCTTTTAATATTACACCTTAAATTTTGTTAAATTTGACTTGGCGCGCTTTACCTCATAGGCGCCATTGCTCCATTCACTCCTATGGGACTGTACAGTTTGGGACATATATCTGCAACCGTTTAACCTAGCGACTTCAGAGTTGGCTCATTTTACTTGTCTGCCCTTGCTGTATCATCTGGTTCAGCCATTTTGTGCTCTTTCCAGAACGAGTATCCTATGCAGGGCTTGGACTCTCCTTCTCTCCTCTGCTGATTAACCCTTTGCCTGCCAGATAAGTCTATTTTAGTGATTTCTGGGGTGAAACTTTAATCATACACACTGTAATTGGGTGATTTCTTATAGAGTAAGGTTATTGACACTGTGAGAATGTCTATACCGTTGGAGCTTGGGGCCAGACTTAAAACTAAGGAGTCTGGGGTCTCTGTATCCCATATTGCACATAGCTCTTCCTGTCATTCAGGGTTACCTAGAGAATTCTCAGGTCATTTATGCCCAGCATGTTCTGCTGTCCCTGAGAGTCTCCCAGGGACCTCCAGCCATGCTTTCTGCCCTGATCCCACCTCTGACAAGGAGAGGGATCTCCACTTGTTAGACGTGGTGCGTTGTATAAAGTTTTACGTACATCGCACTGAGTCTATTAGGCAATCAGACACACTGTTTGTCATTCCTGAGGGTCCCAGGGCAGGAAGACCTGCATCCAAGGTGACTATTGTTTCTTGGATCAAGTCCACTATTTGTAAGGCTTATGACTGAGGATGAGGCATGTCTACTTCTCGGTCACGTCTCATTCTACTAGATCTATTGGGGCCTCTTGGGCTTACAAGAATCAGGCCGCTGCTGATCAGTTGTGCAACGCTGCCACTTGATCGCCTGTGCACACCTTTTCGAAGCATTACCGTGTTGATGTACTGGCATAGGCTGACGCCAGCTTTGGGAGGAAAATCCTGGAGGCAGTCTTGCCTGTCTAGGATCTTCTTCGGCTCTTGGTGCTTCCTTAACTTTTGAGCCCTGTTGGATCTAGTTCAGTGTGCTATGTAACAGTTTGGGGTGGTGTTATCCCTGTTCAGTGTCCATTGACACTTCATTGTTTGTTGGTCTATCACTAATCTGATGGTTCATATCTGCTCTGGTATCTTTGGGGTCCTTGCGCCTGGTCCTTGCCTTCTTCCCGCCTCTGGGAAACTCAATGGTTGAACTTCCCAGAGTTATCAGTAACCTATATTGGACGACAAAGAAAAGAGGATTTTAGTCTTACCTGTTAAATCCTTTTCTCTTAGTCCATACAGGTTACTGGTCTTCCACCCTGTCAAGGGACCATGCTTGGCTCTCCTGTGGCAGACCGTGGGGGTCCTTCGGGGTCATGCTCACAGGTAGTTAGTGTCTCAAATCTTACTGGAGCTGATTGGCTAGCTGCAGCCAAGGAGGGAAGGTAGGCTCCACCCCCTGCATACAATTCTAGTAGAGATGCACCAATACCACTTTTTTAAGACCGAGTACCGATACTTTTTTCAAGTACTCACCGATACCAATTACCGATACTTTTTTCAAGTACTCACCGATACCAATTACCGATACTTATATATATGCTTTAGGTACTTGGAAAACTGGCAAATGACCGCAAAAAAAAGTATTGGTGAGTACTTGAAATAAATATATATATATATATATATATATATATATATATATATATATATATATATATATATATATACACACACACACACCACCTCTTGACTGTCCCCTTTTGCCTCTTTCTCCCCCTCTTGATTCCCACCTTTTACTTCATTCTCCCCATCTTGAGCCCCCTCCTTTTGCCTTTGCTTTTTCTCTCCCTTTTGATCCTCCTTTGTCCCCCTCCTTGACTCTTGATCCCACCCTTTTGCCTCTCGCTCTCTCCTGATCCCCCCTCCTTTTTGCCTCTTCTTGGTCCCCCTCCTTTTGTCTCCTGATCTTTACTCCTTTTGCCTTTTTTTTTTCTTAGTCCCTTTTTCCTTTTTCTCCCTCTTGGCCCCCCCCCCCTCTGCCTCTTTCACCACCCGCTCAATGTCCCATCTAGCCTCCCTTACCCTCTTCTGCCGGGTGCTTGCTGTTCTCTCGCGAGCCCCGGCAGAAGTCAGCTTCGGATCGTTGCCATGGTAATCCGCGGCAATGCTCCGATGCTACAGGAGGGAGAGAGGCAACCAGGGAGCATTGTGAGCAGCTCCCCGGGCTCCCTCTCTGCAGCACCGACCCTGACACAGGGTATCGGTGCTGGCATCGGGCGCATTTGCGCGAGTACAAGTACTTGCGCAAATGCTGGTATCGCCACCGATACCAGTATTGTTATCGGTGCAACCCTAAATTCTAGAATTGTTCCTGCCTACTTAAAGTGTTAGTAATGTCTAAAAAAAAAAGGTTTTTTGCATTTAGAAGAGCTTAAAAAGCTGATCTAAATGCAAAAAAACGTATCTCTCAAACCGCTATGGTTTAAGAGATACAGGCATTTAAAGTTTGCTGTCTCCTACTGACAGCTGTAAAGCTGTCAGCAGGAGATCCGTGTCGGTCGACACGCTGGCGCTTGAGAAGTGCCGAGATCTCGTTACTTACACGGAATCCCTTCATTGGAATGGTCTAAAACGTGTGCCTAGTGTTCAGGCCTAGTGTTCAGGCACACGTTTTAGACCATTCCAATGAAGGGATTCCTTGTAAGTAACGAGATCCCGGCACTTCTCAAGCGCCAGCGTGTCGACCGACACTGATCTCCTGCTGACAGCTTTACAGCTGTCAGTAGGATAAATCAAACTTTAAACGCCTGTATCTCTTAAACCATAGCAGTTTGAGAGATACGTTTTTTCGCATTTAGATCAGCGTTTTAAACTCTTCTAAATGCAAAAAACTTTTAGACATTACTAACACTTTAAAGGGATGGATCTCCTACCTACAGTTACCAGTAACCTGTATGGACTAAGAGAAAAGGATTTAACAGGTAAGACTAAAATCCTCTTATTTCTTGGAAAAGTGAAAATCAAAGTCTCCTGGTCCAGCACGGTGGTGCCGGTACAATTGGGCATGCCATGAAGTTCGGGGCACCCATGCCCATTCCTGTGAGAATCATTGCCCCCGATTCACTGCCTGCTGCTCATCTCCACCCGTCGCAGGGTGGCCAGTGAATCGGAAACAGTGGGCAACGATATAAAATATATAGGTTTCTTCTTCTCTGACAGCCTGTCTCCAAAATTGAGATGGGGCACTGATTTTGACAAAAGTCAGAGTGCCCTTGTTTTAAAGGGATAGTAATACTTTGTTTTATCTTTATTTTATTTTGTAGGCATTAAAAAAACATGAAGAACGATATAAGTCTTATCTCTCAGACCTTTATGGTTTGAGAGATATTCACAAGCAAAGTTTCCCCTCCCGCCCCTTTTACCTAGTGTAAGTCATCTCTTCTCAGATGTGGAATCCAGTCCATAGACCAGACAGATAACAGCAGGGGACAATCTTCTTCCTATGAGAACAATGAAAGCCCTGCCCCCCTTGAAAGGTTTTTCAGGTTTTTCCCTTATCTTAATTGAAGATTGTCCCTCTCTGCAGTCTACCTGGGCACCTCCCTTCTGATCTGGCTGAGCAGTGTTACATCAGTAAAAGGGGCGGGAGGGGGATACTTTATCATTGAATTACTCTTGAACTACAACTCTGACAGAATTGAAATAACACTCTCCAAAGTCCAAATACTACGATGATTAATTAGAGCTGCTTTTATTATGAAACATTACTATCCCTTTAACATAAAAGGAAAAGCACTGTAACTTATTAGATTTTTTTTTTTTTTTTAGTAAAAAATGACTTCTTTAAATCTGAGTTTATTGAACGTGGACATTTGCACATGATTAACAGTGAAACAAAATGCAAAACCCCTCACCCCTCCTGCAGACTCCAGGCTGCTAATCCTCACAAGGACTTTGAGATTTGCAGTGTAGCGAGTGGGCAGTAATGACAATATAATTATTATTAAGAAAGAAAACGGTTTTTAATTTCAGTAGTTGTCAGGGGAGAGCGCTGCTGGTAGAAGAGATATGATGTACCTTTTGGACTTGACTTTTCAGAGGTTACCAATATCGTCCTCTGTTTACCATGTTGGGAACGGAGCGGGGGAAATGGCAAGTTGGGAAGTTACGCTCACTGGGGGGTAGAGTCTTTAATTGAGTTGATAATAAAGCATTTCAATTAAACCGCATCACCTTTTAAGACGGCGATGTCACAGATCACTTGAATAATGTGTCATTGGCTGGTTTTAGTTAATGTTTTATGGTTTTAGGAAGGTACATTGTACTGGTGGGTAATGCGTGGCTCTCCAGAGAGGGAGATTTACTAAAAAGGGAATGGATAAACCCTCTGGGTGCCAGACAGCTTGCAATGCATTGGATGCCTCTCTGGACCCAGAGGGTTAATCCCATCATGGCTAGAGCAGTCTCCGGTGCGCTGCTTTCCTTCATTTAACCCTTTGAGTTCCAGAAGGGTACGCAACACATTGCTTTGCAATGCGTTGCACACCCATCTGGCACTCAAAGGGTTAAAGGGATAGTAATGCTTACTATGGAATATCGTATATAATAATTCGCTAAATCGTGTGTAATTCTCGACATGCGCAGTTGACACTGCTGCGCGTGCGGAGTCATGCGCAGTACAGACTGCCCGCGCCGTGGCTGATACAGAGCTGGGCGCTCCGAAGGAGTGTCCAGCTCTGTATCAGCAGTGGCGCGGGCAGTCTCTACTGCGCGTGACTGCCCCGCGACCGGCTGACAGAGGCACTGTGGCCCGTGTAAGGGGCTGTTCAACTAGTATATAATATAGTAAAGAGCAGTGTTTCTCCTGCTGAGTGAAACAAAAGCTACTCTCACCGCTGCGAGATGTTTTGTTCAAAACTTATTGCTGCTCAAACTTCCATTTTTTTTTTTTTTTTCGTGGTGCTCTACCTCACTGGCCTGAAATGTTAGTGGTGATGTTGCTGCACGTGCTAGGGAGGTTTATGGTAAACTGACGAGAACTGTTCATAGGATGGTGTTGTAACAGCGCCTCTGTAAATTTCACGTCAATGAGATACTACACCTTAAAGGGATAGTAATGTTTCATAATAAAAGCAGCTCTAATTAATCATCATAGTGTCTGGACTTTGGAGAGTGTTATTTCATTTCTGTCAGAGTTGTAGTTCAAGAGTAATTCAATGACAAAGTATCCCCCTCCCTCCCCTTTTACTGATGTAACACTGCTCAGTCAGAGCAGAAGGGAAGTGCCCAGGTAGACTGCAGCGAGGGACAATCTTCAATTAAGATAAGGGTAAAACCTGAAAAACTTATCAAGGGGGACAGGGCTTTCATTGTTCTCATAGGAAGAAGATTGTCCCCTTCTGTTATCTGTCTGGTCTATGGACTGCATTCCACATCTGAGAAGAGATGGCTTACACTAGGTAAAAGGGGCGGGAGGGGAAACTTTGCTTGTGAATATCTCTCAAACCATAAAGGTCTGAGAGATAAGACTTATATCGTTCTTCATGTTTTTTTTTAATGCCTACAAAATAAAATAAAGATAAAACAAAGTATTACTATCCCTTTAAAGGGGATATCTCACCCCTATACATGTTTGTCTAAAATGTTAGTTTAGATTAGATTGAAAACGGTTCTCGTTTAAAAAAACAAACAAACAAAATAAAGATTATTTTGCCCAAATTAAACATCTAAAGATTACCCTGCGCCTTGTTGTCTGTTAGGACAGATTGCGTTATTGAAAAATAAATCCCTCACTGGAATGGTCTACAAAGTGTGCTTGGTTTGCAAGCTTACTTTGTAGACCGTTCCAGTGAAGGATTTCTTTCAATAACCCAATCTCGGTTCTGCTGAAGAGCCTCCAATGGTCCCGGGACAATATTCCCCTGCAGGCAGCTAGAGTGCTGACGTCAGGGAAGTTTGGTTCTGAATATCTCTCAAACCATAAAGGTTTGAGAGATTGCACTGGGGGCATTTATGTTTATTTTTTAATGCCTACAAGATTATTGTTTGGAAAAACATGGCAATACTATCCCCTTAAATGTATTTGCCTCGGGAGGTTGTTTTGGTATCTTCTATAGATAGGAATTTTGGAGCCAGACAGAATCATTAGGAGCAAAATTGGGGTGTTCTGGGCGGATTGAAAGATAATATACACAGATGTGAATAAAATACCTCTCTGTTTAGGAGTCAGAAGTAAGAAGATTGTAGGATTTTTCATCCCTGCTCTAGATAACTTCCAAAATTAGTATGTCGTACCATTCTAGCTCAAACCAATACTGACAATTAACCGTTTGAGTGCCAGAGGGGTACGGAATGCATTGCAAAGCAATGCATTCCGTACCCCTCTGGCACTCAAAGGGTTATTAAAATAGCTGGCTACAATGCATATAGGGTATTGATCCAGGTAGATATCCGGTGCCCTTTTGGAGCTGGAAATACTTTTTTAACCCAATCAGGGTGTAATTGGAAATTGCTTTTATGGTGGTAATTTTGCCTCAACTTGATGGGCGTGTATCTCTCTTTTTCAACCTTCTAAACCATGATACTGTGTGGAAAAACGCGTTTTCTTCAGTGAATTTGTTTATTTTCTTCTTCATTCTAAAACTAAAATACAAGCAGAACGCGGATTGTTCCAGAGCAAAGAAGAGAAGTTATAACCGTAAGAGGTGTTTTTGTATGACTGATTAGAAATTAATCCATTTAAAGGGACAGTAATGTTTAGTTACTAAAGTACAATCGAGTCTTCTTTATACATTTTTGTAACAATGTGTAGCAGTAAAACCTTCTAAAACTTTGCTGTTTTACCTTTATCATGTAAAAAAGTCCCCCCCCTCCCGACACTTTTTTCTTACCTCAAGCACCGTCCCCTTAGATATGGAATCCAGTCCTGGGACCAGACAGAGCGCAACGAGGGACAGTCATCTTTCTTTCGGTATAAGGAAAGCCTGCCCCCTTGATGAAGGAGGGCAGGTTTATCCTTATGTTGAAAGAAAATTGTCCCTTGTCGTAGTCCATCCAGTTTTAGTGATTACATCTTAACCCCTTGAGGACCAGCGGTCCCGTGGTGCGTGGTCCTTTAAGGACCAGATAGGGAAGTTCGACGTGCAGCCCCACGTGACTGATCACGTGTGCCGACACCCCAAACGAGGGACTGAAAGAGATCGCTCCGGTCTTGGAGCGATCAACTTCAGTCCCCGGTATTACTCACCACGCTCCTACAGTAAAAGTACGTGACGTACCAGGACCGTCACTGGTCCTTAAGTACCGGAACAGCGTGACAGTCCGGGTACGTCAATGGTCCTTAAGGGGTTAATGTCGGGTATAACCTGTTCTCAATGGAAGTATATAGTGACAGTGATGTATGAGAAAAAATATTCAGGTAAGAATCTTCTGTGAATATTCTCAGATAGACAGACATGTTTATAATCTTGATTTTACTTATTTATTAATTTGACCAGGCGATGTGAATTTTACCAGCATTTCTTTAACATACACTAAGAAGACTTTTTATACATCTCTCCCAATATTTCTTTCCTTACATAAATAGAAACATAGAATTTGACAGCAGATAAGAACCATTCAACCCATCTAGTCTGTCCATTTTCCTACTGTGAAAACCTCAAACCTTATTTGGTCCTTGGTCTTTTCTTATGTTCAGGACAGCCTTGTGCCTGTTCCATGTATGCGCACATTCCCTCACTATAATTAACCACTACCACTTCTTCTGGAAGGCTGTTCCACTTATCTGCTACCTTCTCAGTGAAGTAATACTTTTCTTACATCTTTTGCAAGTCTTATTACACAGGGGTTACTACACAGGGATATGGGTGAATTTGGATGGAGTTAGAATTTCTTTAGTAAAGGTGTAATGCAAGAAATGTTCTCTATTGCTGTTTACAATCTACTGTTCATGGCAAAATGAATAGCACCAAAATATTACTGAAATGCATTTTTTTTCCAGAATTAGTGAATCTTTGCGTTTTTTTTTTTGTGTGTGACTGCATTTCAGAAAGTGTGTGTGGCTGAAATGTCCTCCATTTTGTGAGAGGATGAGCGATTGCAACTAATTCAGCAAAGCGATTAGCACACATTTTCATACATCTGGGTAACTTTGCTGTTGATTTAGGCAAATCACTAACTTTGCCGTTAGTTCAGCATCACGGTCTGACTCCATGGACATGCTATATACATTACCGTTTAAATGTTAACTTTGGAGGACCTTTCAATGCAAATAGCATTTAGAATTTTCTGCCATTAGTAAAGTAATTGAGGGTGTATTAACAGGAGTAACACCAGTGTATATATGTCTGTATATATCTTTATTTATTTAGCACCATACATGTACACAGCACTTTACAGAAGTTGAATTAGTACAATACATAAATACTGAACTGGGTTAAGAGCATTAGGCTAAAGTGCGATCATTGCATTATTTGTGGGGGAAAGTGCAGCAAGGGAATCATACACTGGGAAATGGACCCTGCCCCAAGGAGCTTACAATCTAATTAGAGTTCATGATGACATACAGAGACTGTAGGAGGAGGATCATAAGTGCAAGTACAAGGCTTAGTGAAGGAAGTGCAGAAGGATTCTGATGTGACCATAAGTGGCACAAGGAGGACATTGCTATTGGAATGCCTCCTTGCTCAGGTGGGTTTTCAGGAGATGATGAAAGTGATGAGTGTGGATGATTGGTGAATGGTGATAGGGAGGGCATTCCAAAGTCCAGGGACAGCCACTGAAAAGGATTG
>CM074723.1:17697402-17700828 GCA_037306005.1 Rhinophrynus dorsalis
CTGCAAGCACAACATCCCGAGGCAAAGAATTCCATAGCCTTACCGCCCTTACTGTAAAGAATCCCTGCCTGTGTTTTAGTCGAAAGCGCCTTTCCTCAAGTCTTAATGGATGACCTCTTGTTCTTAGCTCAGCTCTTTGCATAAATAATTAATTGGATAGTTGGATAATGTCTCAAGGTCACCCTTCCTCTTCAGTACAATGTCTCAAGGTCACCCTTCCTCTTCAGTATAAGTTGTATTTTGGTGTTCGTGTTCCTGTAACATTTTGGAAGCTACTGACGTGCTGGAGTCGTATGTAGTACCCAAGGAGTTAATCTGTCAGTGCAAGAATGAGAAGTTGCTGGCTTTCAGGTCAATAATATCCTTTCATCTAATACTCAAAATGACTTCAATCCCACATGTTCTCATTGTCTTAAACTCCTGCTGGTCAATAAAGCTGGAATTTAAACTCCATTTTTCTTCTTGTGACAGTTCCTCCCCTCCCGGGTGCCAACATCGTGTGCATGCCCTTAATTCAAATAAATCTCAAAGAGCCGAAGACAAGCCAGAAAGGCATGCCTGGATCTTGACTGTCATCCTCTGAAACCTTTTAAAGGGCTGTCACTTGTGAGCATTTTCCTTCAGCCTAAATACAGAAATCGAGACATGAAAGATATTTGTCATCCTTAGGACATTTCTCTGCGTTATTATATTTCTTTCTTCTGTGACTCAGTGAAAAGAGAACTTTGTGTTTGATCTTAAAACGAATGTAAAATTCTGATGATTGTATTAGTACAGTCATAGTACACAGTGCTGAGTGTGTGCATCATCGTAAGAAAACAAACATTACAATGGTTATTTGTGTTTCACGTAAATCAAACTAGACGTCCGTTTTCCATATATTTCTGTCTACAATACTGCACTGTGTGTGTCTGTATATATATGTGTGTGTATACATATGTGTGTATATATATATATATATATATATATAAAATATATACTACTTACAAAGCCCGTATACACGGGCTGATCTGGAGCGGGGAGCTCCGGATGGCTCACAACCTGTCTCTGCTCCCGGCTCTGGGGCAGTAGAGGAGGGCTGGCTGACAGTTTGTCACCCAGCCGCCTCCGCTGCTGCCTCGGAGCCGGGAGCACAGACAGGCTGTCAGCCTTCCGGAGCGGAGAGCTCCGTATCAGCCCATTCTGCGAGTCCTCACTGCACTACGACCTTGTTATGGGATATATGTGTATATAATTCGCTAGGATGTTTGTCAGAGGCGGCATGCGCAATAGAGACTGTGCACGCTGCAGTCATGCTCAGTGGAGATTGCCCTCTCTGCAGTCATGTGCAATAGAGACTGCCTGTAAGCACCGCGGCTGATTTGGGCGCTCCGAATTCGGACCGGAGTCCTCTCTGTGCAGCCGAGGCTGCTGGGTGGCACTGTGGCCCGTGTACATGGGCTTTTAAATGAGTGTGTGTGTGTATATATATATTACACGAGCACACACACAAATGAAATAAGCTGTGCACTCACGGATTTCAAACACAAATAACCAATTTAAAGTGTTTTTTTTTTTTTTTTTGTATTACCCTAAATAAAGTCCCCCCCCCTTAATAATTAGGCATATATAGAGATACGCATAGAAACAGTGCTATTATCGCGTACAGGTACCACATTATGAAGAAATCCTTCTTCATCTGAGACCGGCCGCCAGGCTTGCACGCAGACATCTTGGTTTTGAGACATCTGTGTGCCTGCACGGTCCGTCCCGGTCTCCACGGTGTCTTAAGGTACCAGGAAGGGACTGGTGGCACGCAGATGCCTCGAAAGCAAGAATTCTGGCCATCAGTCTCAGAAAAAGGAGGATTTCTTGGTAACGCAGTACTTAAGCGTGTTAATAGCACTGTTTCTAAGCTTATTGCCATATGCCTAATTATGGGGGGGGGGCCTTATTTAGGGCGATTAGTTCCGCTTTAATGGTAAAATATAATTTTATTTCTTTATTTTTATAGGCTGTAAATGCTTGTCCTCATTTGGTCTATTCAGTTATGAATGATATTCAAAGTAAGGCAGAGTTTGTCCTGTGATCCTGTTAAAGCAGAACTTTCACCCTGTATCAAGTCCCTCCACAATTATTAGGCATATTTCGATTATCTTCCTAATAGTAATATTATCCTGCGTAAGTACCACAGTCTGAAATAATCCTTTTTTCTCAGACTGACGGACAGGCTTCTTCCTGTAGAGCAGTCTGTGTGCCTGCTCCGTCAGTCCCTTCTGGTGCCTTAAGGCAGAGTGCAGCGCCTACTAGAGGAGACCGGGACAGACAGCACAGGTGCGCAGACGTCTCTAAGATGAGATGTCTGCATGCAGGCCTGGCCGCTGATCTCAGAACAAGGAGGATTACTTTAGACTGTGGTACTTGCTCCGGATAATATCACCGTTAGGAAACTAATCGCAAAATGCGTAATGATTGTGGGGGAATTTGATATAGGGTGAAAGTTCAGCTTTAACCCTTTGAGTGCCAGAGGGGTACGGAACGCATTGCAAAGCAATGCGTTCCGTATCCCTCTGGCACTCAAAGGGTTAACAACTGCCATGTCGGCTTCCTTGGATGTGACTACAAAGACTGATGGAAGTTATCTCAAGAACATAGACATAAAGGCAAAATTCAAAAGTACCATTAGGATTTTATGGCCACAGTAAGGTAAGCGGAGGTTATTATTATTAGGACATGTTAGATCTCCTTTAATTTAAAGGTCTGCAAAGCATGTATTTTTTTTAAAGGGATAGTAATGTTTCAAAATAAAAGCAGCTCCAATTAATCTTCATAGTATTTGGGCCATGGAGAGTGTTATTTCAATACTGTCAGAGTTGTAGTACAAGAGTAATTGAATGATAAAGTATCCCCCTCCCGCCCCTTTTACTGATGTAACACTGCTCACCTCAGAGCAGCAAGACTGTCCGGATGCATCGCAGAGAGGGACAATCTTCAGTGACCATAAGGAAAAACCTAAAAACCTGTCAAGGGGGCAGGGTTTTCCTTATGATCACAGTAAGAAGATTGTCCCTTGCTGCGATCTGTCCGGTCAAGTGACCAGATTCCACATCTGAGGGAGGTGGCTTACACTAAATAAAAGGGGCGGGGGGGATTCTTTATCCTTCAATTACTCTTGTTCTACATCTCTTACAGTATTGAAATAACACTCTCCATGGCCCAAATACTATGAAGATTAATTGGACCATTTTTTTATTTTGAAACATTACTATCCCTTTAAGCTTTATTTTAGCGATACAGATATAATGCAGGAATCAGAATCAGTGTATAAAGTGGCACTTTCCCTTTAACTCTCTGGGGCCTTGCACAGACCGAGCCTCTTCATCTGTCCCTGAGAGCGCTGCTGTCACAGCCGCTACCTCTCGAAAAGAAATCTCTGCAATTATTTTA
>CM074723.1:17701028-17826028 GCA_037306005.1 Rhinophrynus dorsalis
TGACGGTCCTGGTACGTCACGTACTTTACTCCCTGCAGGAGCACTGTGAGTAATACCGGGGACTGAAGTTGATTGCTCCAAGACCGGAGCGATCTCTTTCAGTCCTTCTTTCGACGTACCGGAACATGTGATCAGTCACGTGGGATGGCACGTTGAACTCGCCTGTCTGGTCCTTAAAGGACCAGACACCCCGGGATCGCTGGTCCTTAAGGGGTTAATGAATCTGAGCGTTTATTTTAAAAAACATAAAACATCCAACGTTTCAGCCGTTTAAATAAACGCTAAGATTTACTGAAGGAGTGTTGACTTAATACGTTTTGTTTGTATGCTGATGGAGATTTAAAAGGATAGTAATACTTCGTTTTAACTTAATTTTATTTTGTAGGCATTAAAAAAACATGAAGAACGATATAAGTCTTATCTCTCAATCCTTTATGGTTTAAGAGATATTCACAAGCAAAGTCTCCCCCCCGTTCAGCCAGATCAGAAGGGAGGTGCCCAGGTAGACTGCAGAGAGGGACAATCTTCAATTAAGATAAGGGGAAAAAGCTGAAAAACTTGTCAAGGGGGGCAGGGCTTTCATTGTTCTCCTAGGAAGAAGAGTGTCTCCTTCTGTTATCTGTCTGGTCTATGGACTGGATTCCACATCTGAGAAGAGATGGCTTACACTAGGTAAAAGGGGCGGGAGGGGAAACTTTGCTTGTGAATATCTCTCAAACCATAAAGGATTGAGAGATAAGACTTATATCATTCTTCGTGTTTTTTTAATGCCTACAAAATAAAATAAAGTTAAAACGAAGTATTACTATCCCTTTAAATTTGGAGACACCTCGGGGCTGAAGTGAGAGTGTGTGCGGCAGTGACATTTCAAAATTCAAGGAGGTGAAAGAGCCATTTAAATAGATGGGAATTTGTATTTCTCCCCTATGGCGTGCAGTTGGTACGCTCTTCTTTACGAGCAGGGTCCTTGGTGTCATTTTCATTAGGAGCTGTAAAAGAGACGTCCAGTGCTGACGGGAAGCACCTAATGATCGTCTGCCTGACTGCACACAAGGGCCCGCGTTAATAAGGCCTGCACTGATTATTTCACTGCAAACTTATTAACAATTGATGTAATGGATAAATAATGTATCCGGTGCACTAGATTACATGTTGGTAAATGTGTGTGTGTCTTGTGGCAAGGTTAGAAATGCAGCTAATATTCCTAGTGACTGGCCTCTACAGATATCAGCTGGCTTCTCTAAGCCAAGTCTGTCATAAAATTCCGAATAATACACCCCCTACTTATATTTAAAGTGTTAGTAATGACCACAAAAAAGTTTTTTTGCATGTAGAAGAGCTTAAAAAGCTGATCTAAATGCAAAAAAAAAACGTATCTCGCAAACCGCTATGGTTTAAGAGATACGGGCGTTTAAAGTTTCATCTATCCTACTGACTGCTGTAAAGCTGTCAGCAGGAGATCTGTGTCGGTTGACACGGAGGCGCTTGAGCAGAGCCGCAATCTCGTTATTTACCACAAATCCCTTCATTGGAATGGTCTAAAACGTCTGCTTGAAAACCAGGCACACGTTTTAGACCATTCCAATGAAGGGATTCGTGGTAAATAACGAGATCACGACACTTCTCAAGCGCCTCTGTGTCGGCCGACACGGATCTCCTGCTGACAGCTTTACAGCTGTCAGTAGGAGAGATTAAACGTTAAACGTCTGTATCTCTCAAACCATAGCTGTTTGAGAGATACAGTTTTTTGCATTTAGCTCAGCTTTTTAAGCTCTTTTAAATGCAAAAACTTTTTTGTGGACATTACTAATACTTTAAAGCAGAACTACCACCCCGCCTAAAGTTGCCCCCAAATAATTACCCATCTGGTGACTAGCTGATCAATAATACTAGTCACCAGGATTATTACCTCCTTATAGAGAATTCCTACTGCTCCCGGGACTGACAGCCAGGAAACAGCGGAGATGTCTTTGTATAGTGACGTCTGTGCACCTGCGCTGTCCCTTCCGGTACCAAATGGCTCCTAGCATCGCCTCCTAGAGCAGAATGGGACTGACAGCGCAGGCGCACAGACGTCACTATGCAAAGATGCCTGTGCTGTTTCCTGGCTGTCAGTCCTGGGAGCAGTAGGAATTCTCTATAACAAGTTAATAATTCTGGCGACTAGTACTATTGATCAGCTAGTCTCCTGATGGGTAATTCTTTGGGTGCAACTTTAGGTGGAGTGGTATATCCGCTTTAAGATCCTGTGAGTGCTCCTTGTTATCTGTAAGTATAGCTATATATTATACTACTAGTTGAAAAGCTCATGTACACAGCCCACAGTACCACCCAGCAACCTCAGCTGGTGGACGGATCCTTTCTTCTCACTGCCCGCTCTGCCAACGCAGTCATGCACTGTAGATACTGCCTGAAAGCACAGAATGCTCCCAGCACAGAACTCCCAGCATTCCTACACCTCCCAGCATTCCGTGCTCCCAGCACAGAACTCCCAGCATTTATACACATCCCAGCATTCCGTGCTCCCAGCACAGAACTCCCAGCATTCCTACACCTCCCAGCATTCCATGCTCCCAGCACAGAACTCCCAGCATTCCTACACCTCCAGGCACAGAACTCCTAGCATTATTACACCTCCAGGCACAGAACTCCCAGCATTCTGTGCATTTTGACAGTCTCTACTGTGCATGACAGCTTCTGACAGACATCCTAGTGAACTAATTTATAGGATAACTAGTGTAAAAGCCCGGGTACACGGGCCAAGGTCCGGGTATTGTTAACCCTTTGAGTGCCAGAGGGGTACACATTGCTTTGCAATGTGTTGCATACCCTTCTGGCACTCAAAGGGTTAAGAGGGCGCTGCCTCACTGCTCCACGCGATGCAGTCTTGCGTCGCCTCACTCACGCGAACGCGGGCAGTCTCTACTGCGCATGACTGCATCGTGACAAACATCCTAGCGAATTATTATATAGGATATTGCTACCTTAAAGGGATAGTAATACTTCGTTTTAACTTTATTTTATTTTGTAGGCATTAAAAAAACATGAAGAACGATATAAGTCTTATCTCTCAGACCTTTATGGTTTGAGAGATATTCACACGCAAAGTTTCCCCTCCCGCCCCTTTTTCCTAGTGTAAGCCGTCTCTTGTCAGATGTGGAATCCAGTCCATAGACCAGACAGATAACAGCAGGGGACAATCTTCTTCCTATGAGAACAATGAAAGCCCTGCCCCCCTTGACATGTTTTTCAGGTTTTTCCCTTATCTTAATTGAAGATTGTCCCTCTCTGCAATCTACCTGGGCACCTCCCTTCTGCTCTGGCTGAGCAGTGTTACATCAGTAAAAGGGCAGGAGGGGGATACTTTGTCATTCAATTACTCTTGAACTTCAACTCTGACAGAATTGAAATGACACTCTCCAAAGTCCAAATACTATGATGATTAATTAGAGCTGGTTTTATTATGAAACATTACTATCCCTTTAAAGAGATACAGAGATGATCAGTGTTTTGAGTGCTAGAAGGTTGTGAAGCTCATTGCAAAGCAATGTATTATTGTACACCACTGCCTCTCAGTGGCTTAGAATAATTTGGATACCACTTGTTAAGCAATCACACCATTTGCTAGGGTTGACTCAACTCTGATTATTGGACTTGCTGGAAGTCGGCTCATTTATGCATGCCCCCCTGACTTTTAAATGGTTAAAATAACTCGAGTCCATCGCTTGTTTGAGCAATCAGGCCATTTGCTAGGGTCGACTCTACTCCGCCAGCGGCAGGGATTTTTGGACTTGCCGGGAAGTCGGCTCCGTTTCACATTAAGCAGTAGCTAACGATGATTAATGTGTAAAGTCACAGCGACCATTGATGCATTTGTAGTGGAAGAAATGCCGTCGGCAGCCCCAGGTAACTCCAGAAACCTTTCTGTCCTGTGAAGAAATTAACACATTTCTGTGTGCGTGAGACACATAGAAATGCATGTCGTCTGACCTTAAAGGGATAGTAATACTTAAAATGTAAAAAAAAAAATACGTTGTAGGGTTTATCCCCCTGAGTAAAACAAGAGTACTCCCACTGCAGAAAGGTGTGTCATTCAAAAGTTATTAATTTTCAGAGTTGAATTTTTTAGGTGCAATATCACAGTGGCCTGAAATTGTACAGTGGTGCTGTTGCTACACCATCCTATGGAGATTTATGGTCCCGGGACCAGAGCTGTCCATAGATTTGTGTAGCAACAGCGCCACTGTACAATTTCAGGCCACTGTGATATTGCACCTAAAAAATTCAACTTTGAAAATTAATAACTTTTGAATGAAACACCTTTCAGCAGTGGGAGTACGCTTGTTTTACTCAGGGGAATAAACCCTACAACATATTTGTTTTTACATTTTAAGTATTACTATCCCTTTAAAAGAATGAGATTAAGGCTAACCTATCTGACCTTTGCAAACACAAGTGAACCTGTGGATGCTTATGGAGGGAGCCACAACCTGTTATACATTCCAGCCCTGGTCATCCTGAGTTCGAAAAGCAGTCTGTCATTTTAAAGTAACAGTAATACATTTCTATGAAATAAAGTATATGCAGTAGACCTCTTCCGGCTGAATAAAACAACGGTGTTCCCACTGCTGGCTGGGCGTCTTTTCAAAAGTTATTACACCTCAAAATGTCTCCTCTCAGTTTGTGTTTTTGAAAGATCAATAGTCTGTCAACCACATTTATCCATATGAGGGCTGAAGGTAAAAAAATACTTTCAGCCTCGCTACCAAAGGTGCATGGTCTATATTGCGCCTATACAATGATTGTTTATCCATAGGGACAAATGAAAAAGTACCACCTAGTGGTCACTTTTTATACACTTTCCTTTCATTTTTTTTAATTTTTTTTTGTTAAAAAAAAAAAAAAAGTTTGACCCGCTATAACTATCAAATAAAATATCTCTCATTAATGGCATTGGCCTTGTTTTACTTAGAAGGAAAAAGACATGCACACATATATATATATATATATATATATATATATATATATATATATAATTTTTTTCTTTTAAATAGACTATAGTGCAGAACACTTACTTTAGTAGGTAAGTAACCGCTGCATTGAACATATATGGTTAACAGTAGGTTATCCTGAAAATGCGTTGGGGACCTCTTATCATTCAAGGGGTTAAAAGCCCCATTTAAATGGCAATTTTTATTTCTCTCCAGTTGTTTTATTTTAGACTTGCTCAATTTCTGTATTTGTGCCTATGGCCCTTAGGAGCCAAACAAAGACTCTTGGTAAGCAGTGCTAGGGTTCTATACACACACACATCCGTGATCCTCAGATTCAGTCCGTAGGACACTCCAGGAGCTTAGGATGTTTAATCTTGGAGTGCAGAGCTGCGTACACTGCATTGCAAAGCTCTGCATTAAAAACTCCTATGGTACTGCAAGGCTTAAAGGGATAGTAATACTTGCAAATTACTAATCCCCATATTGTAGCTTTGTTAAAAAGAAACTTATTGCCCCCAGTGTCATCTCTCAAACCCTTATGGTTTGAGAGGTGATAGCGCTCAAAGTTCCCCCTCCCTCCCCCTTCCCTGACTGAATGCTTATTGCAGGGATATCCGGAATTACTTGCATCAGGTGGCTCTGCAGCATTGCCGAGATCGCATTTATAAAAAGAGAAATCTTTCACTAATATTGTCTTCTACGTGCGCATGCAAACCAAGCACACTTAGAAGACCGTTTCAGTGAAAGAATTTTTTTTTATAAACGCGATCTCGGCTCAGCTGCAGAGCCACCTGATGCACATAAGACTGTCGTACGACAGCTTCCCCTGCAGTCAGCGTTCAGTCAGGGAAGGGGGAGGGAGGGTGAATTTTGAGCGCTATCATCTCTCACACCATAAGGGTTTGAGAGATGACACTGGGGGCAATAAGTTTCTTTTTAACAAAGCTACAATATGGGGATTAGTAATTACTAGTAATTATTAGTATTACTATCGCTTTAAGTATATCCCTACCTATGTCAAAATGACTGAGCCATTGATCCCCACCCCCGACCAAGCAGGGATTTACTGAAATTTTGACTTCTCATCATCTCCCGAGGACCAACTTTAATTGAAGAATCACCAAGATGTGTGTAACATTAAATCAAAATTTAGGAGCCAGTAGTAATACTTACCCCCAATCCCCCCATCACTATGGAAAGCGATGCATTGGAAATTAGGCCTGTTCTATTATTAGAGTTTGTTTTTGTCGAATGCACAAAGAAGAGTACATTCCGGACCAACCCAACAACGCCATAGGGAACACATAAAAATCCCCTAAAGTGCCATAGATTTAAATGGGCTTTAACACTTTGAATGCCGAACAGGTCACCAAGTCGTAAAGGCGTTGCTACACAATGCCTTGGAGACCAGCATTCAAGGGGTTATCCTTTTCTTTCAAAGTATAACTAACGTTTTATAATGACTTGGTTGATTTTGAAAGAGCTTTCAAAATTAACTAGATTCAGGTTAAATGCTGTTAATTTAAAACTATAGTTTAGGAGATAGTTTACTTTATTTGTTGGTTTATGTAAATGCGTCTGTACTGGCTGTCACAGCCTGGTGTGTCAGATACTGTTATTGTACTCTCACTCCTAACTTCCACTTCCTACCAGCCAGCTAGTAACATTCCACTCTCCCTCCCAACCAGCTAGTAACATTCCACTCTCTCTCTTAACTGTCACTTCCTACCAGCCAGCTAGTAACATTCCACTCTCTCTCTTAACTGTCACTTCCTACCAGCCAGCTAGTAACATTCCACTCTCCCTCCTAACCAGCTAGTAACAATCCACTCTCCCTCTTAACTGTCATTTCCTACCAGCCAGCTAGTAACATTCCACTCTCCCTCCCAACCAGCTAGTAACATTCCACTCTCCCTTTTAACTGTCATTTCCTACCAGCCAGCTAGTAACAATCCACTCTCCCTTCCTACCACCACTTCCTACCAGGAAGTGCTGACTGATTTGCATAAGCTGACATATCTCTCTCTCTATATATGTTTGTGTATATATGTATATATATATATTACACTCACAGCATGTCTGTGCTCCCGGCTCCGGGGCAGCAGCTGAGGAGCTGGGTGGCAGTTTGTCACTCAGCCGCCTCCGCTACTGCCCCAGAGCCAGGAGCACAGACAGGCTGTCAGCCTTCCGGAGATCTCCGCTCCGAATCAGCCTGTTCTGCGAGTCCCTACTGCGCATGTGCGGTTACGCACACAGTGAGCGACGCATCCTAGGACTTTATTTTATAGGATATGAAATAAAATCACCCAAATCATCATAAGTTTAGTTTTACTTTAAATCAAAGTAAATGTTTATTTCTCTGCTACGATGCAGTCGGTTTGTTCTAGAATTGCTCTGAGGCTTTTTCATATCATAGTAGGTTGAAATGACATGAATGCAGTGTGACATACACAGCTCTGTGTCCCATCATGTGCCTCCCATGAACCCAGCGTGTTGTGACACTGAAATATCCATTCTCTCGTCTTCTTCCTCCTCCTGAGCTCCTCACAGAATTTATCTCAATTCAGTTTGTGCTTTGAGGCTTCAGACGTGTTTTCATATTGTTCTCGTTCACATTCATGTGTGGCTAGTGAAGCGAATGAACTTCATTGACGATGTGCTCTTTACTCCTGTTTAACCATGACTGTGTGTGTTTGCAAACAATGTAAAGTGGGGCCTTGCCAGACTCGACCGTTGTCTGTAGATTAACAGGAATTAAAGGAACACAAACCTAAAATGAAATTGGTTGATATACTGTTTCTTCATATATTGTCCACTTAATGCTAACATCTGTAAAATTAGATTTATATTAAATCATTAAAATAAGTTTAAAGCGGAACTTTCAACCCACCATGACCTTATCTGTGTGTGTGTAGCATTAATGTAGTTATAAAGCGCTGTGTCATTTTAAAAATCAGAAAACTGATTGATAAGGCACAAAAGAAGATTAAAGTTTAAAGTGTTAGTAATGTCTAAAAAAAAAGTTTTTTGCATTTAGAAGAGCTTAAAAAGCTGAGCTAAATGTAAGAAACCGTCTCTCTCAAACCGCTATGGTTTAAGAGATACGGGCTTTTAAAGTTAGCTGTTTCCTACTGACAGCTGTAAAGCTGTCAGCAGGAGATTTGTGTCGGTCGACACAGAGGCGGTTGAGAAGTGCAGAGATCTCGTTATTTACCATGAATCCCTTCATTGGAATGGTCTAAAACGTGTGCCTAGTGTTCAGACCATTCCAATGAAGGGATTCCTTGTAAGTAACGAGATCGTGGCACTTCTCAAGTGCCTCTGTGTCGACTGACACAAATCTCCTGCTGACAGCTGTAAAACAGCGAACTTTAAACGCCGGTATCTCTTAAACCATAGCGGTTTGAGAGATACTTTTTTTTGCATTTAGCTCCGCCTTTTAAGCTCTTCTAAATGCAAAAAAAAACCTTTTTTTAGACATTACTAACACTTTAACCTTGTGACATGTAGAGCATTGAAAGCGCTACTGTGCATATCAGTCTGGTTACCGTGCGGTTATTTAATCACTCCCATCGTTCTCTGTTATCCCACCCGTGTCGTCCTTGTCCTGCCCTTATGTGACACATCACCTGGCGTGCATGAGCCTGTACTAGACTGGAATTAACTTGCCCCTAACTGAGCAAGTGGTGCAAACACAAAGCATACCGTTTGCACCACTGGCTCAGTTATGGGCAAAATGTGGCTGAAAGTTAATTCCAGTCTAGTACAGGCTCGTGCGCGCCAGGTGACATGTCACATAAAGGCAGGACAAGGAGGTCGCGGGCGGGATAACAGAGAACAATGGGAGTGACTAAATAACCGAATGGTTCCAGTCCAGGTTTTGGTAAGCACACCCAAAGAAAAAACACATTTAAAATGACTGGAGTGCAACCAATTTTGACCAAAATAGCTAAAAGCAAATACACAAAATATTGGTGCACATCCAAGTTTTCATTACCATTAACCCTTTAAGGTTAGTAAATGCCTAAAGTGGGAGAGAGTCCGCTCATAAGACAAAGCATATTAAGGTTAGGTACTTGCCAAAATGAGATACCTTGGTGTTGGTGGCAAGCTTAGCATTCTGTGGCAATATAATGAGACTAAATCCTCATCTTTAACCCCTTAGTGACAACCACGTGCGTATGTGGCTGTCACCTTAATGCCCCATGGTGTGTGTAATATATATAATAATTTTTTTTTTTTTTTTTTTTTTTTTTAAACGAGTCCGGAGACCCGGACTTCCGGGACTTACCAGGTACGTCCTCTGTCACTAAGTGACAGTTTCTGTGTGACGTACCTGATAAGTCATTTGTCGTTAAGGGGTTAATATAGTAGTGATATGCAGGCACAGTGCTGCAGAGTAAAAAGTAACCGCACGGTAACCAGAATGACATGCGCAGTAGCGCTCACAATGCTCTACACGTCACAAGGTTAAACTTTAATCTTCTTTTGTGCCTTATCGATTAGTTTTCTGATTTTTAAAATGACACAGCCCTTTATAACTACATTAATGCTACACACACAGATAAGGTCATGGTGGGGAGGTAGTACGGCTTTAAGTTTATTTTTTTAATTCTTCTGTAGACTGTCGTATTCAGATGTTATTTTAGTTAATTTTGAACGGGGGTGGACTAGAGATGCACCGATACCGATTTTTTAAGACCGAGTACGAGTACCGATACTTTTTTCAAGTACTCAACGATACCAATTATCAATACTTTTTTTTGCTGTCATTTGCCAGTTTTCCAAGTACCTATATGCTTTAGGTACTTGGAAAACTGGCAAATGACCGCAAAATAAAGTATCGGTAATTGGTATCGGTGAGTACTTGAAATATATATACACACACACACATACATACACACACCACCTCTTGATTCCCACCTTTTGCTTCATTCTCCCCCTCTTGAGCCCCCTCCTTTTGCCTTGGTTTTTTCTCTCCCTTTTGATCCCCCTTTGTCCCCCTCCTTGACTCTTGATCCCACCCTTTTGCCTCTCTCTCTCCTGATCCCCCCTCCTTTTGCTTCTTCTTGGCCCCCCTCCTTTTGTCTCCTGATTCCCCCTTCTTTTGCCTCTTCTTGGCCGCCCTCCTTTTGTCTCCTGATTCCCCCTTCTTTTGCCTCTTTTCTCCCTCTTGACCCCCCTCTCTGCCTCTTTCACCACCCGCTCTTGATGCCCCATCGTGCCTCCCTTATCCTCCTCTGCCGGGTGCTCGCTGTTCTCTGGCGAGCCCAGGCAGAGGTCAGCGTCGGAGAGTTGCCATGGTAACCCGCGGCAATCTCCGACTCTGCAGGAGGGAGAGAGGTGACCGGGAGCATTGTGCGCAGCTCCCCGGGCTCCCTTTCTGCAGCACCGACCCTGACACGGTATCGGTGCTGGCATCGGCCGCATTTGCACGAGTACAAGTAATGGCGCAAATGCTGGTATCGGCACCGATACCAGTATCGGTATTGGTGCAACCCTAGGGTGGACACATTGTTATGGGTAAGATGGGAAGTGCCTGCTCAGCATACTAGCACAATCTATAATTCTGTCTCGGGCTAGATTTCTAAATAAAAAATGGTTAATACAACGTGATTTTGAAAGCTTTTTCAAAATCAACCTTTTTTTTTTTTTTTGGTGGTGAGTGTCCTTTAACTCGTGCCTTGCGTACCCCTCTGGCAGTCAAAGGGTTAACTCTATAAATGTTGCAGGTAATTGCTGTACTGCACTGTCAGTAGGTGTGTATTTATGGCTGTTATTCTGTTTGATGCATGCAGCACAAGTCTAATATTTTTCATTCCCGATCTAAACGGACTCAGCAAAGCCTATATTTTGTAGTCTGTTAGAAGAGACGTTGGCCAGAAGCCACAAACAAACTTCCCGCAAGCTCAGTCAAGCAAGAAGAGCGATTTTCTTTGCCGGTTGATTGATATCCAATATAGAAAACAGTGTCCCAGTATGACAAAGTTATGTTTATCTTGCCTTGTCGACTGCTACTATTTATTTATTTATAAAGACCCAAAAAATCTTTGGCGTTGTGGTGTGTCTTAAGTTCAAGAAATAAAATGATGTTGGTGCATTCGCTATAAAAATGTTGTAAATATTTTATAGCAACTTAATCTTTTTTTAATGTTAAATATTCTTCCTTTATAGCAAAAGAGTGAAGCAAGCATAATATTAACACTAACATTTGGACTGTGTTATGAAATACCACCTAGACTTCAGCTTGCCCAAATCTAGCATAACTTAAACGGAGGTATTTAAGTGTTGGACCTCAGGCTGTGAGGGTTTTGACTCCCGTCGTCCTCAACCAGTCAATAGATACTTGGTGACGATGTAGAATTGTTGGATCTCCAGATGTTGGAGACTGCAAATGACCATCACCTACTTTTAAGTGGACTTTTCATCTTGATTAAAGGGATAGTAAAGTCCCTTTAAAAAGTATGTTCTAAATTGTAGATGCACAAAAAAAAAATTTAATGTGCTTAATCCTTTCTCTCAAACCGTTATGGTTTGAGAGAAATAAGAAAATAAAGTCCTCCGTTCCTTCCCCTTTGTGCCTGATGAGCTGTAAAGCCGTCAGAGGCAGAATCCGGTCGCCCGACTGTAGGCGGCTCTTCAGGAGCTCTGTCATCTAGATATCTAAGTGTAATTACTTCATCGGTATGGTCTACAACGTGTGCCTGGCTTGCAAGCACACATTGTGGACCATTCAGATGAAGTAATTATAGTTAGATATCTAGATGACAGCGCTTCTGAAGAGCCGCCGTCTGGTCCCGTAAGCAGGATTTCATGACGTCCGCTGTACAGCGGACGCATGAGAAGGGGGAGGGAGCGGAGACCTTTATTTTATTACATCTCTCAAACCATAACAGTTTGAGAGAGAGGATTAAGCACATTAAATGTTTTTTTTGTGCATCTATGATTTAGAACATACTTTTTGAGGGTCTTTACTATCCCTTTAAAGTTTGCATATTTGAAAACCATATTAAAACCTGCAAATGTGTCATGTTAGCCAAAAGACCAGCATGTTTACACTTAAGGATATATTCATACTTGTTACCATATGCTGATGTATGATGAATGTGGTATCTGTGCTTTAACAGTGATGTTTCATATGCTAATTAAACTTTTCAGTGTATTTTCATTGGCTAATAAAGACCTTTCAGTGATGGTTCATATGCTAATGAAGCTTTGTGCCGTACCAGAAGGTTTTCACTTTCTCTTTCCCCAGAATATTTGCTGAACTATACATCTGCTGGAATTTTGGTTAAAGGGGTAGTAATACTTAATTATTACTAATCCCTATAGTAAAGTCCTACTAAAAATAAACATATTGCCCCCAGTGTCATCTCTCAAACCTTTATGGTTTGAGAGATAATCTCTCCTAAAGTTGCCCTCTCCCTCCCCCTTCCCCGAAGTCAGCATTCTAGCTGACTCAGGGAAATCTGGTCTTAGATCATCAGGCGGCTCTGCAGCAGAGCCGCGATCATGTTAATAAATAAAAAATCTTTTACTAAAACGTTCTTCTATGAGTGCTTGCAAACCAAGCACACGTAGAAGACCATTTCAGTGAAAGTTTTCTTTTTTATTAAAGTGATCGCGGCTGTGCTGGAGAGCCACCGGAAAATTGTATGACAAGCTTCCCTGCAGTCAGCTAGAACGCTGACTGTAGGGAAGGGGGAGGGAGAGGGCAACTTTAGGAGCGATTATCTCTCAAACCATAAAGATTTGAGAGATGACACTGGGGGCAATACATTTACTTTTAAAAGGACTTTATTATAGGGATTAGTAATACTTAAGTATTACTATCCCTTTAAGGACCCATGATGGTCCTGGACCGTCATAGAACCGGGCTCCCCGCGCAGCTACACGCTGTTCTGGGAGTCCGGAATCGAATGACACAAAAAAAACCCCCCAAAAAACTCTGTGGTCCTTAAGGGAATGCAGAGTACGTGCGTGGCCGGTCCTTAAGGGGTTAAAAATTATAAGGATCCATCAAAGCAAAAAGTTTGGTTTTGCAGTGATCGTCGGTAAGTTCAGGCTTATTTTTGTGTTAGAGAACCCTTAATATACTTCTTTCTCTCGTGGGTAAATTTAATTGAAACTGTAGAATCGCACGTGCGGATGAATGCACATTTGTAATGCTGTTAATGAGTATTTATGCAGGTCCAGTAAGTTTTCTCAATTTGCTAGGAGTCCCGCCATGCTGTAGTAGAAGCCCCCATCAATATATAATTCTGTCAAATCGTTGATCACCTCATTTCTGCCCGCTGAGAGGGATGTCACTTAAAAGTAGTGTCAATTCTCGGAACTGCACGCAAGCCGGTGATTTCCCTACTTTGTGTGGCACATAGGAGCCCCGCACCGTGATCGCTTATAGAGGAGAATTACATTTGTTCAACACAAGTAATTACGTGGAAGGGTGGCTGCACAGATGGAATGAACCAGCATTGCATGTTTTCTAATTTAAAGACATATGGATCATCAGTCGCAATGCTACTTCTGATTCGCAGCTTCAGCATGATGGACATAGTATTTAGATACGTCCCTGATTGGCTTTGGACATGCAAGGCTTAACGGAACAAATTATAATTAATTGAGCTATCGCTGGGGTTAAGCAACCTTGCTTTTAGCATTAAATTGCTGTGGGCGTATATTATTTTCAGTAGGCACTAAGTCTGATTTAACCATCTGAGTGCAAGAGAACTATGCAGTGGATTGCAGAGCAATGCGTTTGATAACTTTCTGGCACTTAAAGGGATAGCAATACTTAGTAATTACTAATCCCTATATTAAAGTCATATAAAAAATAAATGTATTGCCCCCAGTGACCTCTATCAAACCTTAATGGTTTGAGAGATAATCGCTCCTAAAGTTGCCCTCCACCTTCCCCGAAGTCGGCGTTCTGGCTGATTACAGGGAAGTCAGTTGTACGACCATTAGGCGGCTCTGCAGCAAAGCCAAGATCGCGTTAATAAAGAAGAAATCTTTCACTGAAATGGTCTTCTGCATGTGCTTGGTTTGTACTTGGTTTGCAAGCACACGTAGAAGACCGTTTTAGTGAATTTTTTTTTTTTTTTTTTTATTAACGCGATCGTGGCTCTGCTGCAGAGCCGCCTGATGATCGTAAGACTGGATTTCACTTCAGTCAGCTACAACGCTGACTTCGGGAAAGGGGGTGGGAGAGGGCAACTTTAGGAGCGATTATCTCTCAAACCATAAAGGTTTGAGAGATGACACTGGGGCAATACATTTCGTTTTCATATGACTTTAATATAGGGATTAGTAATTATTATAGACTAGTTGAACAGCCCGTTACACAGGCCACAGTGCCACTGCCAGCCGGTCGTGGGGCAGTCATGCACAGTGGAGACTGTCCGCGCCACGGCTGATGCAGAGCTGGATGCTTCTTCGGAGTGTCTAGCTCTGTATCAGTCGCGGCACGGGCAGTCTCCACTGTGCATGACTGCAGCAGTCTCTACTGCACATGACTGCGTTGTTACACATGTTTTAGCGAATTATTATATAGGATTACTATCCCTTTAAGGGGTTCGTAATAAGCAGAGAGAACAATTCTGAGGCAAACCAACTGCATCACAGGGGACAAATCAAAATTCCCATTAACCCTTTGAGTGCCAGAGGGGTATCGAACGCATTGCAAAGCAATGCTTTTGATACCCCTCTGGCACTCAGAGAGTTAATTTAAATGGGGTGCTTTTAACACCTTGAACGTAAAAGGCTCCAGTGAGCTGCTTTGAAATGTACGGGAGACCTGCCTAGCATTCAAAGGGTTAAGAGAGAGTGTTATATCGAAGGAATTTTTGGACGATGCACATGGCAATCTTAACCCTTTGCATGTCGGAGGAGTACACAGCTTATTGCTTCTCAGTGCATGCCCCTCTGGCATTTATAGGGTTAACTACCAGGCAGGTGTGCATGAGCTTATTCATTTTACTCTTTATGTGCATTGCACACCCATTTAGTCCTTACATGGTTAACGTTACCATTCACAGTGGGAGGAGTTTTTCCCCATGGTTCCGCTAATAACTGTCATGTCTGCCTTCATAGACGCGCCATCCAGCACTGACTGAAGATTTTATCTCTTGAACAGACACACGGACAAATTCATAAGGGCCATTAGGGGTTTCTGTAAATGGTAATGTAGGTATGGTGGGGTTATTATTAGAATTTGTTTCTTTTAACTGTAAATCTGAAGTAAGAAACTGGGGACGTGATATTTGTTTTGTCTGGAATTTGGAACCTGACACTTTCCGGGGTTCCATTATTTAATTTCTTTGCCTTCTATCTTGTTATCTTATTTATGTATCTTAGATACGTGGCGTTTGTTTTGCAGTACGGCGGAATTAATCTGACAGGCCGGCTGAGTTACACACTTCTTTTCTTGCCTGAGTAAATAAAACAAGAAAAAAAAACCCATCATACATTGCAGTGTGTCCTGGGGCTCAGAAGTAATAAAGTTATGTCATCCCCGGCATGTTATCTGTCCCGTCAGAGCTGCTTTTCTGCCGGCTGTCACGGTACATCATCACACCTGCCAGAAATGTGGCATCTTCAACCTTCGGCATGTGTCCTCGCGTGGTGCTTAAAGGGATAGTAATACTTCGTTTTAACTTTATTTTATTTTGTAGGCTTTAAAAAAACATGAAGAACGATATAAGTCTTATCTCTCAAACCTTTATGGTTTGAGAGATATTCACAAGCAAAGTTTCCCCTCCCGTCCCTTTTACCTAGTGTAAGCCATCTCTTCTCAGATGTGGAATGCAGTCCATAGACCAGACAGATAACAGCAGGGGACAATCTTCTTCCTATGAGAACAATGAAAACCCTGCCCCCCTTGACAAGTTTTTCAGGTTTTTCCCTTATCTTAATTGAAGATTGTCCCTCTCTGCAGTCTACCTGGGCACCTCCCTTCTGCTCTGGCTGAGCAGTGTTACATCAGTAAAAGGGACGGGAGGGGGATACTTTGTCATTGAATTACTCTTGAACTACAAGTCTGACAGAATTGAAATAACACTCTCCATAGTCCAAATACTATGATGATTAATTAGAGCTGCTTTTATTATGAAACATTACTATCCCTTTAAACCTTTGAGTGCCAGAGGGGTACGCAACGCATTGCTTTGCAATGCGTTGCGTACCCCTCTGGCACTCAAAGGGTTAATGCCGTAGAAGTAACGAGCTTGACTCCTCCATCTTTACACTGTACTAAGAGTCTTCGTCTTGTGTGGATGCGGCAAAAAGAGGCGAGGGGTAGCCAACTTATGGCTCTCCAGCTGTTGATGGCTACAATTCCCAACATCCGGACAGTCTTGCTGCTCTGAGGTGAGCAGTGTTACATCAGTAAAAGGGGCGGGAGGGGGATACTTTATCATTCAGTTACTCTTGTACTACAATTCTGACAGTATTGAAATAACAATCTTTGTGGCCCAAATACTATTGGAGCTGCTTTTATTGTGAAACATTTCTATCCCTTTAAGACAGCGGCTTGCAGTTAAGGACCACGGGACATTTGTTTTTTTTTTTTGTTTGTTAACAAATGGAATCAAGACTCCCGAAACGGCGTGCAACCGCGCGGGGAGCCGTAAATTCCAAGACGTGCCAGGAACATCATGGGTACTTTTGGCAAGTTCGCCCATGATGGTCCTTGCACATCACGGATCAATCAGATCAATCAGAGCTGCGTTGGTTTTAAGACATTACTATCCCTTTAACAATGCGCCGGCTGCTATTTTATAATGGTGCGTCTGGGGGGAGAAATCTACTGACCTTTGTCAGGGTAGATGCGTAAGTTATTCAGATTAGGAAAGTATTGCTTTAGTTTAACGTTAGTGGCATATATTAATACATATTAAAGGGCAGCAGTCTTCTCAGTTGTTGTCCTTGTGCAAATATCTTTCCCTGCAAATGCTGTCCCTGGCATGGGCAATATGCGGTTCTCCAGCTTGACTGCAAGTCCATTTATTACACACACACATGGCTCCTAAATGGTCCGCAATCTAACTTTCGTTCATGACCTCTTCTTGTATTTCTCTTTTCAAAAAAAAATAAAAAATGCTCCCCTCTTGAACTGTATTAAATGTCTTACTATATTAACCCTTCCAGTTCCAGAGCAGTATTCATCGCAATGTGTTTGATACCTCTCTCACACTCAGAGAGTTAAAGCGGAACTTTCACCTTTGTCTTCCTAACTCTATACAGTTTAGTCATGTCTCTAAAGTCTGTGATATATATGTTTTTAAGTAAAAAAATCCCTGCTGTATTGTAAAAAAAAGTACCTTTGAATGTGTCCAGAGCAGAGAGGGGGAGCGGCGCCATGTCTGTGATGTAGACAATGACTGGCATCGCTCTCCTGTTATCTGGAGTTCAGTGGGCGGTGAAAGTACTGCCCCCTGTTTTCCTTTACCAGATCCCTCTCGCTATCCCTCTCTGACCTGGATGTGCATAGGACAGAGAGTTTGTCAGGTCAGAGCTGCACGTCAGTAGGAGGGTGGGCTGGATTGACAGGCATATGGGAGGACGGACCTAGGAAGCGCTGCGGAACACTTAGTCCCACTGGGACCAGCTGGATGAAGTCAGGAGGTACCAAGAACTGACTCAATATCTCTTGAAACAGTAAGAGAAAAACAAGGATATCAGATGTTAACGTTTGCATTGCAATTGGTTAAACTTAACTTTAACCCTTTGAGTGCCAGAGGGGTACGCAACGCATTGCACGGCAAAGCGTTGCATACCCCTCTGGCACTCAAAGGCTTAATGCAGGTGAACGTTGAAGGGTTTCTTTCATATCACCCCTTCTAGTCAGAGAAATGACTAAGGGCTAACATTTAGTTACATGCATGCTAACAACGTCCTATATAATAATTCACTAAGGATGTTTGTCAGAAGCTGTCATGCGCAGTAGAGACGGATGCACTGCAGTCATGTGCATTAGAGACTGCCCGCTCCGCAGCTGATACAGAGTGGGGCGCTCCGAATTCAGACCAGAGTCCTCTCTGCGCACCTTCCTGGGACCGCCTGGTCCCAGGAAGGTCCGCAGAGAGGACTCCTGTCAGAGCGCCCCGATCCGTATCAGCCGCGGCGCGGGCAGTTTCTACTGTTCATGACTGTATAGGTGCCACTGTGGTCCGTGTAAAAGGGCTTTTCAACTAGTTTCAAAATAATCTGGTGAGGTCTTTACTATACAGTAGAGTAAACGGTCAATCAGTTGACTAGATGGACTTTAACTGGCTCATCTCTGACATTTTAGCAGAGGAAGGGGTTTTTTACAGTAAGGTCTGTTAAATTGTGGATTTACTTGCTCAAGGATGTGGTGATGGCAGATACAATGGATACATTTAAGAGAAGATTAGATACATTTATTTCAATAGGCAACATACAAGATTATACTGTGTATTAGTAAGTAAAACAGTAAGTTATGGTTAATAGACAAATAGTTATATTCGAGGCATGAATCTTCTGTAGTTCTCATTTGTGGTTATGATGCAAAGGTTGAATTTGATGGATTTGTATCGTTTTTTTTTTTTTTTTTGTGGGGATATAATATGTTCTGTATTGTGCCGGTGGTTTTCCTTTGAAGTCCTCCAACTTTGTGCTTTCTATCCCTTGCATCATTCCCAGTTGGTTTTTCTAACTGACCCCATAGCACAAGGTATGCAGTGGCTAACATTGTTATTACAGGTGCTAAGTGCACCCAGGTGGATTGGCCAGAGAGCCAACTGCTGATCAGGAGCGTAAGGAACGCCCCTGCTGCTCTGAGATGATGGCTTCTTTGGTCATATTTGGGAACATTAAAGGGATAGTAATACTTTGTTTTATCTTTATTTTATTTTGTAGGCATTAAAAAAACATGAAGAATGATATAAGTCTTATCTCTCAAACCTTTATGGTTTGAGAGATATTCACAAGCAAAGTTTCCCCTCCCGCCCCTTTTACCTAGTGTAAGCCATCTCTTCTCAGATGTGGAATCCAGTCCATAGACCGGACAGATAACAGCAGGGGACAATCTTCTTCCTATGAGAACAATGAAAGCCCTGCCCTCCTTGAGAAGCTTTTCAGGTTTTTCCCTTATCTTAATTGAAGATTGTCCCTCTCTGCAGTCAACCTGGGCACTTCCCTTCTGATCTGGCTGAGCAGTGTTACATAGGTAAAAGGGGCAGGAGGGGGACACTTTGTCATTGAATTACTCTTGAACTACAACTCTGACAGAATTGATATAACACTCTCCAAACTCCAAATACTATGATGATTAATTAGAGCTGCTTTTATTATGAAACATTACTATCCCTTTAAAAGGTGCTATTCTGCAGCAAAACTACTGCATCAAAAGTTGATTTGAATGGGGCTTTTAACCCCATGAATACCATAGAGATCTCCAACTCCTTTCGTTTGAGACTACTATAGCATTCAAGGGGTTAAAACAGTTATTGAAATAACTGGGGACTTTCATTTGTTCTTGCGGTGCAAACTTTCTTGCCCCAGAGTTGTTCCACTTGAGCTGAATACTCCCATCATGTTCACAACCCAGCGGAACATGATATATTTATATCAGAAGAAACCCGAGGTTAAGACCATGGACTTTACTAGCGTAGACCAAATGCTACCTCATCTGCTCTTTCGAGGGTTTCTGACCACTCAAATTGCTGACAAGACGTTTTGGGATGCCATTTTCCCCCTATTTGAGGAGACTTTGTAAAACAAAATAAATGCACATTAATCCTAACCCATGTTCCGACACTGTCTTCCTAAATTACAGTAATCTCTGTGACCCCAGCAGTTAACCGTATGGCAGATGCTGGTCTGTTACTTGCTGTTTATTATAGCTGCTAGAGAAAGAATCCACCCAGTCCGTAAGCAACCCCTTCCAGTTCCAAATTCTGCCTCTCCTAAACCAAAACCAGAGCCCAGAACCAGAGTTGTATACTCATTCAGATTTGTTTCACTTGAAACATGTCAACAAAAGGATATGACCTAAAGTTAGAGGGTGGTAAACTCAGAAGTATGTGTGTAAGTACTGCTTGACGAAAAGGGTGATAGTTTCATAGAACAGCCACCCAGAGTTAGTGGTAAGGGCTAATACAGTAACACCATAAGAAAATCTATGATAGATCTATGATAGATCGGTGTGTTCTGAAAACTGTATAAGACTGTATTATATCTGGTTAGGAAAATGGGCAGACTGGATGGACTAATTGGTTCGTATATGCTGTCAAAAATGTTTCTGTATTTACTACCCCAATTTGTACTGTAGTCATATGGACATACTTGAAAACGCGAGAAATATTGTATTCTTCCTAGTAAAACATTTTCCAAATAAAATAAATATGTGCTTATCTTTTTCTCTAGGCTCAATTACATAATTGTCCCAAATTTTTATGTTGAAACCAAATAAGGGTAGTAAATGGAAGGTAACAGAAAAGCAAACCAGCTGTCTTTAACCCCTTGATTGTTACAGCAGTCTTCAACGCATTGCGAAGCAATACTTATTGTTCAAAGAGTTAAATATCCCTGTTAAATCAGTGGGAGTTGCCCAGTTGATTTGCTCCATCCCTGCACCTTTCTGCCCTTAGATTCTGGGTAATCCGCTGATCACTTCTCTACACCTGTCTTCAAATAAACGCTTTATCTTGCATATTCAGACACCACCTGTATTTTATTTTATATGTACGGCCTTGGATCCCTTTCCTTTCCCTGTCATAAAATGTAATCAGCCATCTATTTACCAATATGAATACCCTGCCTGAAAGAGATAATTGGTGTTACCACTGTAAATGAGTCGATTGACTCTTCTGCATCTGACGCTTACTGGTGAGGGACGTTCCATCTTCTTCCACTCGCTGAATATCCTCTTGATTGTGCTGGAGAGTCTAAAGACTTCCGGAAGGAATACATTTTCATAAACAACAAATAGCAATGAATTTGACGCTTTTTTCTTTTCCTTCCACTTTCCAATTACAGGAACTTAGTTATGACTTTTAAATTCAGGAGGAGGTGACAGGACAGTAAAAATGACGTGAAACAGCTCATTAAAATGGTCTCAATTTGACAGTTCAGAGATAAGTAGGATTCATGTGTTGGAAGTAAAAGTGCACACATGGTAAAATTGTGTGTGTTACAAATGGAATTCTTGTGCCATTTTAGATTTGATGTTAAAGGGGTACCATCACCTAAAATCATTACCTTTCAAAATCTCTTATGTATAATACTGGCCATTTTTATACTTGGAAAACTAATTTGATTTATTTAGATGTGTAGATGATGGTAATTCTTTGCACTATGTTAACTTCCCCATTTACTGACACTCCTCATCATTGCGTTGCTCACCTCCACAAACACTGAATTCATGTCTTAGCCATAGGGTACCTTGGTGTTACCTGGGAGGGTCAGGGGTCTGGCCTGACTGTTTACAGCCCACTCAATCAGACGTGTCAGGGATGCTACTGCAGAGGTCTACCTGAAAAATCATAAGACTTCCCAAAACATGCAACCCACAGCACAACTCTATTATGTTATAATAATCATATTCATGATATCTGTGTGAATATCTGGACACCAAACATGCTGGGTCTAACTGGTTGCACATTGGCTATTCTTGTAACTGATAGCAGGAACACCTCCCCCTGGCATGTTTGTTACCCACCACAAGGGTAAAACCTGGGTATTCTGAATATATATTTTTATTGAACCATTTTACACTATATATACATGTTCTCCATATTTCATAATTTTTGGCTGTCCCCTGGATGAACCCCATCAGAGCAGAGGGTCCAATATATTTTATGACACACTGTTCAGTTCCGGTGATCTACTCATTCAGTTTCTGGTGATGTTATCTACTCAGCTGATTTTATGACCTAGGACTGTTGCACTTTAAATAACATACAGGTCAGCAAACAAACAATCAAATTATACAACCCAGAGGGCCAGCTTATGTCTTGGCATGACACCTCCCCCTTATGATGGTGGACAGAGGGATTCAGCCACAGGCTGATCAAATTGTTCACCATTAACCTCCATTCCCACCTGACAAGGCAGGCCATCTGCATTCCCTTGTAATCTGCCTTTCTCCTTCCTTGAGCCACAGTATGTCAATGGGAAGGGGCTCCCAGTATAAAGTATGGCTATCCCAATTTAACCAGTGCCTATCCATGTCAGCACCTGGCTTCTCAGTGCAGTGTCTCAAGGGAGGGGTCACTGCGCAGAGCATCCAGCAAATTCATATTGCGCGCGCGCACACACACACACACACACACACACACACACACACACACACTCTTTCAGTCTCTCACTGTCACTCTTCACTCTCTGGCTGTCTTTCGCTCTCTTCCTGTCTCGCTGTCTTCCTCTCTCTCTTGTGCTCTTCCTCTATCCCTCCCTCTCTTCCTCTATCCCCCTCTTGCTTCCTCTATCCCCCTCTCGCTTACTCTATCCCCCTCTCGCGCTCTCACACTCTCCCCCTCTCCCCCCTCACGCTCTCCCCCTCTCTCGTGCTCACTCCCCCTCTCTCGTTCTCCCCCCTCGCGCTCTCCCCCTCTCTCGCGCTCTCCCCCTCTCTCGCTCTCTCCCCCTTCTCTCGCTTTCCATCTCTCGCTCTCTCCATCTCTCGCGGTCTCCATCTCTCTCTCTCTCTTTCTCTCATGCTTTCTTGCTCTCTACAGTGGATCTGTCATGTAATACAAATTTAGTTGTAGAGAATCAAAATCTGCCTGTACGCTGTACTAGCCTCTTACTGTAAAATAAATAGCTTTAGAGAAAGCATCCTTTATAATTTTGTGGCACTTTATGGAAATTACTTGCACCGTATGCTAATTAGTTATTTTCTAGGCCATACATACCGCTGCTAGACACAAACTCCCAGTGTATGGGCTCCACCCAGATTCATTCATTGCACTTTGCGTGAGTTATTATTGGCCGAGCACCCAAACTAATTAGCATAAATTGCCAGACTGTGCCACCAGTAAATAAACTTTAATTTCTCAAAAACTTATTTAAATTACAAAAAAGTGCAATATAGTAATTTTTTTAATAATTCTGTTTCAAGTGATCTATACTTATCAGATGGTGACAGGTCCAATTGAAGTGCCTCAGTAGCGTGGGGCCGGCCACTTGTATGTGATTGTACCCGTCTGATAGCACTTGTGTGGACAAGTCAAGTGGTTCATCTCCTGGGATTAAACTGGATTCCTCATATGAATTCAGCTGAATGTCTATTTAAAGAACTTGTCTGTTCTATAATATCTCAGATTTGCATATGTTACACGCCTGAACTCGGGACGCTGTGAATTTCTAGTTAAATAAAAAAAAAATTAATACATTAAAAAAGAAAAAAAAACGTAAATCTCTGTATTAGAAATATCTGTGCTGAAAATTATTCAGGTTATTTGCCTTGGCACTTAACCCTTTGTGTGGCAGAGAGATATAAAAGACTGAAGAAAAACAGAAGGGCGCCCAGCAGTGCAATATTTCCTCAATAAACAATAAAATAAATGAAAAACGGTATGTACTCAGAATTGTAGAGGTCCGCTAAGATATTGGCTGACACTTGCGCATTCGGAGATATTAAACCTGTCTCTGTTCGGGACACATACAATCAAGGGTAATCAGGACGACAGAAAAACAGGATACGTCACACGGCTCCAATTATCAAAATATTTATCAACATTTAAAGGGACACTACTGTCCCAGAAAAATTGTCTCCAGTTTTGTAGAGGTTAAAATAATAAACAATACGGTCCAGACCCTATCTCTCAAACCGCTATGGTTTGAGAGATATAGGCATAGAAAATTCCCCCCTCCCTCCCCTACTCCTGACGTTGGCGTCTAGCTGACAGCAGGCGATCCTGGCCTGGGGACCAGCCTGCGGCTCTGCAGCAGAGCCAAGATCGCGTTATTTCAAAAGAATTACTTAATTGGAAAGGTCTACAAAGTCTGCCTGGTTTGCAAGCACACTTTATAGACTGTTTCAATGAAGTAATTCTTTTGAAATAAAGAGATTTCGGCTCTGCTGAAGAGCTTCCTCGAGTCGTCCGACTTGAAGGGGGAGGGAGGGAGGAACTTTGAATGCGAATATCTCTCAAACTGTAGCGGTTTGAGAGATCAGATTTGGAGCATATTGTTATTTTAACCTCTACAAAACTGGAGACAATTTTTTTGGCACATTACTGTCCCTTTAATATAAAAATAAAGGATACAAAAATGATATAAAACCATGATCATAATAACCCAGAAGTTTTCTAACGCGTTTCACGGCTATAAATGCTGCTTTTTTCAAAGTAGCCATTGAGGCTTCTGGTCATCATTGGATACCCCTCTGGCACTCAAAGGGTTAACAGCATGTGAAATAAACCAGGGCTTCCTAGATGTCATTAGTACAGTTAACCCTTGTACTACCAGAGGGGTATCCACTGCATTGCTGTGCAGTGCGTTGGATACCATTCTGGTAGTCTTAGGGGCTGTATGTTCAGTAGAGATGTGGAGGGCTTCTGGGGCAAATCAATAGCACTATAGGGAAGACCTAAAAAGCAAACAATTCCCATGGATTTAAATGGAGATTTTAACCCCTTGAATGCTAGGGAGGCCTCCAAATGCATTGCTTAGTAATGCGTTGGAGACCTCTCTGACATTCAAGAGGTTAAAATCCCCACTTAAAGGGATAGTAATGTTTCAAAATAAAAGCAGCTCCAATTAATCTTCATAGTATTTGAGCCATGGAGAGCGTTATTTCAATTCTGTCAGAGTTGTAGTACAAGAGTAATTGAATGATAAAGTATCCCCCTCCCGCCCCTTTTACTGATGTAACACTGCTCACCTCAGAGCAGCAAGACTGTCCAGATGGATCAGAAAGGGACAATCTTCAGTGATCATAAGGAAAAACCTGAAAAACCTGTAAGGGGAGGCAGGGTTTTTCTTATGATCACAGTAAGAAGATTGTCCCTTGCTGTGATCTGTCCGGTCAATAGACCAGATTCCACATCTGAGGGGAGGTGGCTTACACTAGGTAAAAGGGGCGGGAGGGGGATACTTTATCATTTGATTACTCTTGTACTAGAACTCTGATAGAATTGAAATAACACTCGCCATGGCCCAGATACTATTAAGATTGATTGGAGCCTCTCTTTATTGTGAAACATTAGTATCACTTTAAATCCGTGATATGTAGTACAAATGGTTTGCACCAGAACCCCCCCACTTCTCTTTTGAACATACAGCCCTTTGTATACAAGCGCAATTAGATCCTCTGCTCTTTGAGTCCTGGAGAGAGGTAGAGGAAGGAGAGCGTGGGGTCAGTGGGGTGTGTTCAGGGTCCCTGCAGTGATTTTAATAGGAGTGACTGGGGTGGGGTGTGGAGGGCAGGGGAGGTGATTTTGATACGCAGAAACCCCCTGCGGAAACTGGATAAGTGATTCTGACTGGATCGTCCAGAGGGGGGCGTAGCTACTGACACTTTCTTTGTTGTTAAAGATTTTTGAACTTTCGCCGCAAGGAAAAATTTCAGGAAAAAAATGTGATGGTGATTTAACCCCTTATGGACCAGAGGAGTATGCCGTGCATTTGTGTTGTGTTTTGCTCCCATGTGGTCCTTAAATCGGGACTTTATCCTAATCAAACTGCCCCACAATAGATTACTAGCCTAGCTATATGCAAAGTCTTACTATCCCTAAGCGCTGTAAGTCAGCGGTATTGAAGAAAAAAATGCATATTCTGTAGGCATCGGGCTGCACAGAGCTTACAGGAGGTCAGTCCCTTCCAGGGCCTTAAGGCACCAAGGAACATCACCACCAATGTTGGCTGTGAACGGGGCAGACAGCGCAGACGCAGAGGTACATTTCCTCCAAGACGTCTGCACTGTATGTCCTCTGGTTCCTGCTGAAGATGTGTTTTTTCAGCAATACCACTGACTTATTCATCTTAAAGGGATAGTAATGTTTCAAAATAAAAGCAGCTCCAAATAATCTTCATAGTATTTTGGCCATGGAGAGTGTTATTTCAATTCTGTCAGAGTTGTAGTTCAAGAGTAACTGAATGATAAAGTATCCCCCTCCTGCCCCTTTTACCTAGTGTAAGTCACTTCCCCTCAGATGTGGAATACAGTCTATAGACCAGACAGCTCACAGCAAGGGACAATCTTCTTACTGTGATCATAAGGAAAACCCTGCCCCCCTTAACAGGTTTTTTTCCCTTATCTTAATGGAAGATTGTCCCTCTCTGAAATCCACTTGGACACCACCTTGCTGCTCTGAGGTGAGCAGTGTTACATCAGTAAAAGGGACGGGAGGGGGATACTTTATCATTGAATTACTCTGGAACTACAACTCTGACAGAATTGAAATAACACTCTCCAAAGTCCAAATACTATGATGATTAATTAGAGCTGCTTTTATTATGAAACATTACTATCCCTTTAACCCTTTAAGTGCCAGAGAGGTACGCAACGCATTGCAAAGCAATGCGTTGTGTGCCTCTCTGGCACTCAAGGGATTAAGGACAGTATGACTTTGCATATTGCTAGGTTATTAATCTGTTTGGGGGCAGTTTTGTTAGGCTGAAAGTTCCTCTTTGAAAGGTTAATGGATATGAATCCATATCTTTTTTTTTTTTTCCTTTAACTGATTGCCAGAGAGGTACGCAGCGCATTGCTCTGCAATGCTTTGCGTACCTCTCTGGCACTCAAAGGGTTAACTAATGTTTATGTAAAATCTCAATATAAATACATGTGGACATGTTACTCCCTGCTGTGCCTTTGCGTTACACATAAATTGTTCAAACCCTTCTGAGGTTGTTCAGTAAAACATATTTTTGCTATCTGTCTCCAGTAGTACTAGTGACCTACATGGCGCACGAGACGCGCTCTTTATAATCCTGCTGTGCTATTCTGCATGCTTTTGTGATTGCTGATTTTTGTCTTTATTTCGATTTATATTACAATAGAACAAACACTGTCACAATAAATTCTTCCCTTGAGATTCTCGAATGCGGTTTCAGACTTTATTAGGTCAAGCTGGAATGCTCCAAAACATGAATCCGCGGGCGCTTAATACTGGCCGCAGCCATCGGACTTGTAAAATAAATGCTGAACAGACCAGTTTATCTGGCTCACAAACAGCATTAGTGGGCAGGAATAATGTGAAGACTGACGGCGTATAAGGGTCATTTGAACACTGTGTATTACGTGATATACTGGTATGTTGTGAAAGGCCACGTGTGCTCGTTAAATGCAATTAACTCTTTGAGTGCCAGAGAGCAATGCAACACATTGCTCTTTGATTCCTTCTAACACTCAGTGTGAACCCATTTACCTTTTCGAGCTTAGGGTGATCTTGTATTTACCATTGCATTACATACTGCTCTGGCACTCAAATGGTTAAAAATAAAATCTTAAGGAAAAAAAGTGTTAAAGGGACAGTAATGTTTCATAGTAAAAGCAGCTCTAATTAATCATCATAGTATTTGGACTTTGGAGAGTGTTATTTCAATTCTGTCAGAGTTGTAGTTCAAGAGTAATTCAATGACAAAGTGTCCCCCTCCCGCCCCTTTTACTGATGTAACACTGCTCAGCCAGATCAGAAGGGAGGTGCCCAGGTAGACTGAAGAGAGGGACAATCTTCAATTAAGATAAGGGAAAAAGCTGAAAAACTTGTCAAGGGGGGCAGGGCTTTCATTGTTCTCATAGGAAGAAGATTGTCCCCTTCTGTTATCTGTCTGGTCATGTGACCAGTTTCCACATCTGAGAAGAAATGGTTTACACTAGGTAAAAGGGGCGGGAGGGGAAACTTTATCATTCGATTACTCTTGAACCACAACTCTGACAGTATTGAAATAACACTCTCTATGGCTCAAATACTATGATTTAATCGGAGCTGCTGTTTTTGTGAAACATTACTATCCCTTTAAAGATCAGTCTTGTAGCAGTTAGTGGCAATTAAAGAGTTAGTAATGTCCGCTTATAATTTGATGCTATATTGTAGATTTTAAAAAAAATTATCTGGAGCATGTCCCATCTCTCAAACCTTTATGGTTTGAGAGAGATAACATTTTAACCCTTTGAGTGCCAGAGTGGTAAGCAACGCATGGCAAAGCAATGCGTTGCATACCACTCTGGCACTCAAAGGGTTAAAGTGCCCCCCTCCTCCTTACCCTTGCACTCACGTCAGACAGAAGGAGATCCCAGTCCCGGGACCAGCCGGCGGCTCTTCAGTAGAAACAAAATACCGCAATCTAAAAATAAATACTTCATTGGAATGGTCTGCAAAGTGTGCCTGGTTTGCAAGCACGCTTAGTAGACCCTTCCAAATAAGTATTTCTTTTTAGATATCGGTATTTCTGCTCTGCTGAAGAGCCGCCGTGAGTCAGCCACACGAATGTCCTTCTGTCAGGTTTACAGCTGTCAATAGGAGAGATCAAACTTTAAACGCCTGTATCTCTTAAACCATAGCTGTTTGAGAGATATGTTTTTTTTTTTGCAGCTGGCAGATCTATACAGTGATGCTTTATCTGGGAGTATTTTTGACATTTACACAGTAACTTTGATTGTGTGATTAAACAACATACAGCATTCGGCTTGGGGCACAATATGTGGAGTCACTGATAAAAAGTAGTGTTTGGCTGCGCTATACAGCCCAGAAATGGCTACTGTCAGATGGTCGAGGGTCGGTGGGACATAAACCTGACCCTTGTGCTTGAAGTGGGCTGGAATGCAACCCAAAAGTTGGAGGCTCACGTTGTATGTGCAGCCTCCATAGATCCTGTCTGTTGAGCTTGGAAGCCTTTCATTGGCTGAAAGAGACTGGACTGCAAGACTACAGAGTCTTAGTCCAGTGACTCGGAGGACCAACAAGAGACTCTCTTTCCAGACTCCCCCTTCCCCCACTCTGCTCCCACTCTGATGTGTCAGTCCCGGTTTAAAGGGATGGTAATGTTTCAAAATAAAAGCAGCTCTGGTTAATCTTCATAGAATTTGGGCCATAGAGGGTGTCATTTCAACACTGTCAGAGTTGTAGCTCAAAAGTAATTGAATGATAAATTATCCCCCTCCTGTCCATTTTACCTAGTGGAAGTCACCTCCCCTCTGATGTGGAATCTTGTCTTGAGACCAGACAGATCACAGCAAAGGACAGTCTTCTTACTGTGAGAACAATGAAAGCCCTGCCCCCATTGACAGGTTTTTCCCTTATGTTAATTGAAGAGTGTCCCTCTCTGCAATCTACCTGGGCACCACCCTGCTGCTCTGAGCTGAGCAGTGTTACATCAGTAAAAGGGGCGGGAAGGGGATACTTTGTCAATGAATTACTCTTGTACTACAACTCTGACAGAACTGAAATAACACTCTGAAGATTAATTGGAGCTGCTTTTATTATAAAACATTACTATCCCTTTAATCAAGAAGCGGGAGGGGGTTATTGCTGCTGACAGTGTACTATCGTAGTTATAGTTTCCCTTTAAATCCTGTTCAGTTTTCCTTCTTTCTTGTGCAAGAAACCATTAAATGTGCAGTGCTCTTTCCGGCAGGTTGTAATCACTCCCAGTGTTCTAGCCACCAGTGTATAAGATGGACACAGGGACGTTACACTTATTAATCATTTCTTCACTGTGGAATCAATGTTACATTATAATGGTCATCTGGGGATGTATTGTAATCTGTCGATATGGGCATGTGAGGAATGTAAATATCCATCCACTGGTGATATTTGTGTTTGTGTATCTCACAACTTGTCACTAAGTAATTGTTGTCTATACCAGGGGTTCTCAGCCCATGCCCTCAGTGGCCACTAACAGGGCAGGACTTAGGAATTTCCCTGCTAGAACACAAGTGTGGTGATCAGAGGCTCAGTCATATTGATTAACTCACCTGTGCTCTTAAAAGGAAATTCTCAAATTCTCAAACCACTGAGGGCACAGGTTGAGAACCACTGCTATACAGTGCCAGACCATGGTAGAGAATTTTTATCCCTTTGAGTGCCAGGGGGTAAGCAGTGCATTGCATCCCCTCTGGCACTGAAATGGTTAACTTACTCTTTGTGTAAATGAACGATTTAGAAGAAGATGAAAGTATTTTTTACACAGACTAATTTAACAGATATATACAGAAGTTTACGCCTACATTACTGTGGGTTTTATTGATGTGGAACAATCTGATACACTGGTATATACACCACACAGTGTGATCTCCTAAATAGAGGAGCAGAGGGATTTGGGTGTCAGACAGGGACTGTCCCTCCTATACTGTATAGTGCCAGTCCTTATACACAGACACATGCAGACTGTATACTATACAGCACAGGTTCTCAACCCTTGTCCTCATTGGCCACTAACAGGCCAGGACTTAGGAATTTCCCTGCTAGAACACAAGTGTGTTGATCAGAGGCTCAGTCATATTGATTAACTCACCTGTGCTCTTAAAAGGAAATTCTAAAATCCTGGCCTGTTAGTAGCCATTGAGAGCACGGGGTGAGAACCACTGGTATAGACATGAATTTTTGCACTGAAATAAAATGAAACGGGTAAAATCCAGGCAGAGGTTTATCATTAAAAATGGACAATGCGATCAGTAACGTTTGCGGAGCTAACACACAGCGAGTGCCAAAATCAGCCACAGATAATTAACCCTTTGAGGGGCACCCCTCTGCACTCAAAGGGTTAATTCTTTGGCTACCAGAGAGAGTTGTCCAACTCATTTTCTCCGGCATTCAAAGGGTTAATGGGGAAGTATCACTTTGAGACTTTTTTTATTTCCCAGTTTGAGTATTGCTATTCCTATAAGAGTAAGATTCGCATATATCATGAACAGTCTGAAGTCCTGTGGTCCACAGCTGAAAGGTGTTTTATTAATAAGTTATTACAGATCAAACATGAAATTTTGTAGGTGCAGTATTACAGTGGCGTTGTTGCTACACCATCCTATGAACCAGTTCTGGTCAGTTGACCATAAATCTTCTTAGGATGTTGTATCAACAGCGCCACTCTATAATTTCAGGCCACTGTGATACTGCACCTAAAAAATTCAAGTTTGAGCTGTAATAACTTTTGAATAAAACACCTTTAAGCAGTGAGAGAACCCTTGTTTTACTCAGAGGGATAAACCCTACAACTTTTTTTTATTTCCTTAAATCAGTGGATTATAAGATATTCTACTATTTTTTTTTTGTCAGTTAGTACAAATCCTCCAGGAATTGCCTGGAGGACTCAAACACTCCAGTTTGTTCTGCATTGCTAACTGTCACTTCCTACCAGGAAGTACTAGTTCAGCTGTTTAAAAAAAATGTCAGAAACTATTGTTTCAAATTAAAAAAAAAAAAAAAAAAAAAAAAAATATATATATATATATATACATAATATAATCCTATATAATAATTAGCTAAAATGTGTGTAACGACAAAGTCATGCGCAGTAGAGACTGCAGCGCGTGCTGCAGTCACTCTCAATAGAGACTGCCCGCGCCGCGTCTGATACAAAGCTGGATGCGCCGGTATCAGCCGCGGTGCGCACAGTCTCTGCTGCGCATGGTTGCTCCGCGACCAGCTGGCAGTGGCCTGTGTAACGGGCTCTTCAACTAGTATAATATAATACGGGTGATTTCGGATGCTCTATTTTAAAATCACTTATTTACACAAAGTGACAGTTTCGCTTTAACCCTTTGAGTGCCATAGGGGTACGCAACACATCACAAAGCAATGTGTTGCGTACCCCTCTGACACTCAGAGGGTTAAAGGGATAGTAATGTTTAACAATAAAAGCAGATCCAATTAATCATCATAGTATTTGGGCCGTGGAGAGTGTTATATCAGTACTGTCAGAGTTGTAGTACAAGAGTAATTGAATGATAAATTATCCCCTTCCCCCTTTTACCTAGTGTAACACTGTTCACCTCAGATATGGAATCTGGTCTCTTGACCGGACAAATCACAGCAAGGGACAATCTTCTTACTGTGATTATAAGAATATCCCTGCCCCCCCCATTGACAGGTTTATCCTTATGCTCACTGAAGATTGTCTCCCTCTGCGATCCATCTGGACAGTCTTGCTGCTCTGAGGTGAGCAGTGTTACATCAGTAAAAGGAGAGGGAGGGGGATACTTTATCATTCAATTACTCTTGTACTACAACTCTGACAGTAGTGATATAACACTCTCCATGGCCTAAATACGGTGAGGATTAATTGGAGCTGCTGTTTTTGTGCAACATTACTATCCCTTTAAAGGGTTAATATTAGCATGGAAAAGAATGTTAAGCCAAAGCAAATACAGACCGTTAAATTCATTCCTAAGGATAGATTTATGTTTAATCTTCTGAGGGAACACTGTGCTATCTCTAAGAGCAGAGTGGGGTGTCTGCAGATGTAAAGGTTTAGATGTAACCCCCCCCCCCCCACCATGCGCACACACACACACTTTAATGAGCAGTAACTATGATTTGGCTGCCACTGTCTAGATGGTAGAAGAGAGGGGGCATTAGTATTTGTATCACAGTAAGGTTATAAAGGAATTAATATTTTTTTTTTGCTGTCAGCACGTTGGGCAAAAGTTAGTCACCTCGGAGATGCCATGGAAACCCGCTTCATATTGAGCTGGAAGAGATGAAAAGATGCGGGAGGAAGATTTGTCCTTCTCCATCTGCATTTGCCAGATCCGAATATGTTTTACTCAGTGCAGTATAATAACCCTTTTGGTGCCAAACGTGGGGGAGTGTGCAAAGCAATTATGGCACTCAAACTGGGTTGTTTTGACTCTGAGTAGCAGAGAGTTATCCAGCTCATTGTATTGCAATGTGTTTGATAACTCTGTCACTTATAGGGTTGCAGGTTGATCATCCCTAATCCGAAATGCTCCAAAATCCGAAACTTTTTAAGTGCTAACATGACACATGCTTTCTGATGGTTCATTGTACACAAACTTTGTTTCATGCACAAAATTATTAAAAATATTGTGTACTATTAACTTTAGGCTATGTGTATAAGCTGTATATGAAACCTAAATTAATTTTGTGTTTAGACTTGGGTCCCATCTCAAAGATATCACCGAACCATGTATACACGGTATGACACCTCAGCCTTTTTCCAGTGCTGGTCACAGAATCACATATACACTTTCTGACACCCCAGCCTTGTTCCACTACTGGTCACAGAACCATGTATACAATGTCTGACACCCCAGCCTTGTTCCAGTGCTGGTCACAGAATCACATATAGACTGTCTGACACCCCAGCCTTGTTCCACAGCTAGTCACAGAACCATGTATACAATGTCTGACAGCCCAGCCTTGTTCCACAGCTAATCACAGAATCACATATACATTGTCTGATACCGCAGTCTTGTTCCACTGCTAATCACAAAACCATGTATACACTGACAATCCAGCCTTGTTCCACTGCTAGTCACAGAATCATGTATACAGTGTCTGACAGCCCAGCCTTGTTCCACTGCTAGTCACAGAATCACAGATACCCTGTCTGATACCCAACCTTGTTCCACCGCTAATCACAGAATCACGTATACACTGTCCGACACCCCAGCCATGTTCTACTGCTAGTCACAAAACCATGTATACACTGACAACCCAGCCTTGTTCCGCCGCTTGTCACAGAATCACGTATACACTGTCTGACAGCCCAGCCTTGTTCCAGAGCTAGTCACAGAATCACATATACACTGTCTGACACCCCAGCCTTGTTCTACTGCTGGTCACAGAACCATGTATACAATGTCTGACAACCCAGCCTTGTTCCACTGCTAGTCACAGAACCATGTATACAATGTCTGACAACCCAGCCTTGTTCCACTGCTGGTCACAGAACCATGTATACAATGTCTGACAACCCAGCCTTGTTCTACTGCTGGTCACAGAACCATGTATACAATGTCTGACAACCCAGCCTTGTTCCACCGCTAGTCACAGAACCATGTATACCCTGTCTGACACCTCAGCCTTGTTCCTCCTTTAGTCACAGAACCACATATACACTGTCTGACACCCCAGCCTTGTTCCACTGCTGGTCACAGAACCATGTATACAATGTCTGACAACCCAGCCTTGTTCCACCACTAGTCACAGAACCATGTATACAATGTCTGACACCCAGCCTTGTTCCACCACTAGTCACAGAACCATGTATACCCTGTCTGACAACCCAGCCTTGTTCCTCCGTTAGTCACAGAATCACATATACACTGTCTGACACCCCAGCCTTGTTCCACTGTTAGTCACAGAACCACATATACACTGTCTGACACCCCAGCCTTGTTCCAACGTTAGTGACAGAATCACGTATACACTGTCTGACACCTCAGCCTTGATCCATTCTTAGTCACAGAACCATGTATACAATGTCTAACACCTCAGTCTTGTTCCACTGTTAGTCACAGAACCACATATACACTGTCTGACACCTCAGCCTTGTTTCACAGAACCACTATGCTTCCCTTTACCTTTTTTTTCTGTTTGTAGTGGTAGGATGCCATGTGTGAAGCCAGTCCGCCTCTTGTGCATTGAAGTCAGATGATGTTGGTGTGCACAGAGGAGACAGCTTGTTGTCGGTGGATCAGCTACACACTGAGTGGAAGTCAAGACCGTTCAGGGCTTGTAATTACTACCTACAGAAACTAAATGGAAACAATACTAAAATCCCTGGGGACACAGATAGTGTGTCAGAGAGCCACAGGTTGCTGACCACTGACCTTGGAAGTGCCGAGGCCCCCCGATCCCCCTGGCTTACGGTGGGAATACCCAGGCGGTAAAATGTCACTGACTGTAAGGATCCGACATTCACAAGTGAAACAGGAGCGGTTCTGGGGTAATCCAACTGCAGTAACACTATAAACGCAAATTCACATTGATTTCATTGAGACTTTTAACCCTTTGAATGCTAGAGGGGTCTCCAAAACATTGCATTACTAAATTTGGGGAATTTTTTTCTACTATGGTGTAGTTGGCTTGGTAAAGATTTGTCTTTAAAGCGGAAGTACCACCGCACAACATTTTTAGCTTAATTAAGTCCCCATCTTTCGACTAGCTCCTTAGTAGCGCTAGTCACCAGAATAACTACCTTATTTAATAGATTTACACTTTCTTCCATAGCTGACAGTAGCAAGGAGCGCGGACATCTTGCCATTGTGACATCTGTACGCCTAAGCTGTCAGTCCCTTTTGGAGCGAACGGCTCCTAGCAACATCTCCTAGACCTGGCTGGGACTGACAACGCAGACGTGCGGACGTCACTATGGGAAGATGTCCGCGCTCCGTCCTGCCTGTCGCCCATGGAAGAGGGGAGAAATCTATTAAATAAGGTAATAATTCTGGTGACTAGCGCTACTAAGCAGCTAGTCGCCAGATGGGGAGTTAATTAAGCTAAAGATGTTGTGCGGTGGTAGTTCTGCTTTAAACCTTTGAATACCAAATGGGTACGCAACGCCATACATTGCACACCTCTCTGGGACTCAGATGGTTATATTGGACCTGTTACTTTAAGACAGGTACATTTTGAAGAGAATTTCATATCTGCCTATATTTGTGTTAGTCTGCAGAGAGAGAAACACTAAGGTACGCTAAAGAGGAGATAATGTATCCAGCTCTGATGTTATTCTATGGGAGAACTTTAGTTATAGACTACAGTGGAGATGTACTAAGGTGTGATAAAGAGGAGATACCTTCTCCAGTGAGATAAACTCTCCAGTTCCTATGTTATTATATGGGAGATCTTTAGTTATAGACTACAGGGGGAGATGTACTAAGGTGTGATAAAGAGGAAATAACTTCTCCAGTGAGATAAACTCTCCAGTTCCTATGTTATTGTATGGGAGATATTTAGTTATAGACTACAGGGGGAGATGTACTAAGGTGTGATAAAGAGGAGATAACTTCTCCAGTGAGATAAACTCTCCAGTTCCTATGTTATTCTATGGGAGATCTTTAGTTATAGACTACAGGGGAGATGTACTAAGGTGTGATAAAGAGGAGATAACTTCTCCAGTGAGATAAACTCTCCAGTTCCTATATTATTCTATGTGAGATATTTAGTTATAGACTACAGGGGGAGATGTACTAAGGTGTGATAAAGAGGAGATAACTTCTCCAGTGAGATAAACTCTCCAGTTCCTATGTTATTATATGGGAGATCTTTAGTTATAGACTACAGGGGGAGATGTACTAAGGTGTGATAAAGAGGAGATAACTTCTCCAGTGAGATAAACTCTCCAGTTCCTATGTTATTGTATGGGAGATATTTAGTTATAGACTACAGGGGGAGATGTACTAAGGTGTGATAAAGAGGAGATAACTTCCCCAGTGAGATAAACTCTCCAGTTCCTATGTTATTATATGGGAGAGATTTAGTTATAGACTACAGGGGAGATGTACTAAGGTGTGATAAAGAGGAGATAACTTCTCCAGTGTGATAAACTCTCCAGTTCCTATGTTGTTCTATGGGAGAGATTTAGTTATAGACTACAGGGGAGATGTACTAAGGTGTGATAAAGAGGTGATAACTTCTCCAGTGAGATAAACTCTCCAGTTCCTATGTTATTATATGGGAGAGATTTAGTTATAGACTACAGGGGAGATGTACTAAGGTGTGATAAAGAGGAGATAACTTCTCCAGTGAGATAAACTCTCCAGTTCCTATGTTATTATATGGGAGATCTTTAGTTATAGACTACAGGGGAGATGTACTAAGGTGTGATAAAGAGGAGATAACTTCTCCAGTGAGATAAACTCTCCAGTTCCTATGTTATTCTATGGGAGAGATTTAGTTATAGACTACAGGGGGAGATGTACTAAGGTGTGATAAAGAGGAGATAACTTCTCCAGTGAGATAAACTCTCCAGTTCCTATGTTATTCTATGGGAGAGATTTAGTTATAGACTACAGGGGAGATGTACTAAGGTGTGATAAAGAGGAGATAACTTCTCCAGTGAGATAAACTCTCCAGTTCCTATGTTATTCTATGGGAGAGATTTAGTTATAGACTACAGGGGAGATGTACTAAGGTGTGATAAAGAGGAGATAACTTCTCCAGTGAGATAAACTCTCCAGTTCCTATGTTATTCTACTAGTGTAAAAGCCCTTGTACGCTGACTAAAGGGAATGGCACTGAATGGGTTAACCCTTTGAATGCCAGAGGGGTACACAATGCATTGCAGAGCAATGCGTTGCATACCCCTCTGGCACTCAAAGGGTTAAGAGAGCCATGCACCCGTCAGTCCCTGCATCTGCCGCCTCAGTAACAGCAGCACGTGAGGTACCAGGAGAGGGAGCGCACCTCTACCTTGTCAGTCTCGGGTGTGTGTGCGCGGGCATGTGCCTTGACCCAGAACAGGGGGTTTGTGAATGCGCCTCGCACCTCCAGGCTCAGCTAGACACCGCCGACCTGGGCCATGGCTCCCTCACACGCCGGGATGGACACTGGGCACACAGGGCTGAGAGAGCAGCTGGGAAGATGTTGCTTTTTGTCTATTCAGGCAGTCTCTACTGCACATGACTGCATCTGACAAACATATGGCCTTTTATGTCATAGGATGGGAGAGATTTAGTTATAGACTACAGGGGAGATGTACTAAGATGTGATAAAGAGGACATAACTTCTCCAGTGAGATAAACTTTCCAGTTCCTATGTTATTCTATGGGAGACATTTAGTTATAGACTATAGGAGAGATGTACTAAGGTGTGATAAAGAGGAGATAACTTCTCCAGTGAGAGAAACTCTCCAGTTCCTATGTTATTCTATGGGAGACATTTAGTTATAGACTATAGGAGATATGTACTAAGGTGTGATAAAGAGGAGATAACTTCTCCAGTGAGATAAACTCTCCAGTTCCTATGTTATTCTATGGGAGAGATTTAGTTATAGACTACAGGGGAGATGTACTAAGGTGTGATAAAGAGGAGATAACTTCTCCAGTGAGATAAACTCTCCAGTTCCTGTGTTATTCTATGGGAGATATTTAGTTATAGACTACAGGGGAGATGTACTAAGGTGTGATAAAGAGGAGATAACTTATCCAGTGTGATAAACTCTCCAGTTCCTATGTTATTCTATGGGGCCAGTGCATTGTGAGAGATTGTAGTGCACAGACTCCATAGAATAACATAGGAACTGGAGAGTTTATCTCACTGGAGAAGTTATCTCCTCTTTATCACACCTTAGTACATCTCCCCTGTAGTCTATAACTAAAGATCTCCCATAGAATAACATAGGAACTGGAGAGCTTATCACACTGGAGAGGTTATCTCCTCTTTATTACACCTTAGTACATCTCCCATGTAGTCTATAACTAAATATCTCCCATATAATAACATAGGAACTGGAGAGTTTATCTCACTGGAGAAGTTATCTCCTCTTTATCACACCTTAGTACATCTCCCCTGTAGTATATAACTAAAGATCTCCCATAGAATAACATAGGAACCGGAGGGTTTATCTCACTGGAGAAGTTATCTCCTCTTTATCACACCTTAGTACATCTCCCCTGTAGTCTATAACTAAATCTCTCCCATAGAATAACATAGGAACGGGAGAGTTTATCTCACTGGAGAAGTTATCTCCTCTTTATCACACCTTAGTACATCTCCCACTGTAGTCTATAACTATATCTCTCCCATAGAATAACATAGGAACTGGAGAGTTTATCACACTGGAGAAGTTATCTCCTCTTTATTACACCTTAGTACATCTCCCCTGTAGTCTATAACTAAAGATCTCCCATATAATAACATAGGAACTGGAGAGTTTATCTCACTGGAGAAGTAATCTCCTCTTTATCACACCTTAGTACATCTCCCCTGTAGTCTATAACTGAAGTTGTCCTATAGAATAACATAGGAACTGGAGAGTTTATCACAAGTATCTCTTCTTTAATTCGTCTTGTGCATAACCTGCCTGTAGTAATTCTGGGATGAACGAACTACAACATAGCGGACACAGTAAGATCACCCAGGATTTGAATGACGCTTTTAACCTCTAGACTGAGAGAGCATATTGCGTGCAAAGTTCATCTTTTCAAGTTAAAAATTAAAGAAAACCATGCATCTTAGAAAATTCATCAAAACACAATGTCCGATTAACCCTTTGAGTGCCAGAGAGATATCCAGTGCATTGTGTTGCATACCTGTCAGGCACTCGAAGGTTTAAAATTGTGGCGTTAACTATCAGGAGAAAGTTTAATCAGTCCTCTTGTAAACATACATAATCTGAATCAAACATTTTGACCAGTGCCATGCGGGGCAATACGTTGACCTGGGCCGTAAATGGCCCTCAGAGGCTGCTTCTACTGGGGGCCAGTCTGTTCTCAGCTATAGTGAGAAGAGGAGATTATTTCCTTTTTTCCCGCTCAGTGCATACACCTCCAGTTACACTTCTCCAACTTAACTCCTTGGGTGACAGAGAGGACCTGGAGACCTCTTTATCACCCAAGGGGCTAATCTAATTTTCTAACACAGTTTAGATTTTCCAACTGTAATCTGCATCCCTTTGGTAGACTTGAGGGCCTGACTGTGGCCCATGGGTGGAATCTGGTTGTCTGTCACTGCAGTAGTGCGTGATCTGCCCATTTACAGCTGTTATATTCATGCCTGTGCTGGGCCACAAGAAAATGGCTGTCTCGCCCAATGAAGCACTTCATGACCATGAACTCTATAGGTACACATATATATATATAAAAGGGATAGTAATGTCTAATTACAATTATTTTGCAGAGGCTTCTGTATATATTAATCATAACATATTGTGCTGTATTTAAAGGGATAGTAATGTGTCATAATAAAAGCAGCTCTAATTAATCTTCATAGTATTTGGACTTTGGAGAGTGTTATTTCAATTCTGTCAGAGTTATAGTTCAGGAGTAATTGAATGACAAAGTGTCCCCCTCCCGCCCCTTTTACTGATGTAACACTGCTCAGCCAGAGCAGAAGGGAGGTGCCCAGGTAGACTGCAGAGAGGGACAATCTTCAATTAAGATAAGGGAAAAACCTGAAAAGCTTGTCAAGGGGGGCAGGGCTTTCATTGTTCTCACAGGAAGAAGACTGTCCCCTTCTGTTATCTGTCTGGTCTATGGACTGGATTCCACATCTGAGAAGAGATGGCTTACACTAGGTAAAAGGGGTGGGAGGGGAAACTTTGCTTGTGAATATCTCTTAAACCATAAAGGTTTGAGAGATAAGACTTATATCATTCTTCATGTTTTTTTAGTGCCTACAAAATAGAATAAAGATAAAACGAAGTATTACTATCACTTTAAGGCCTTACTTTATTGTAGTTTAAAAGTGATGCAGAGATACAGATCCCCCGTCCGCCCCTTTTGTCCATGTCACAAGAATCTGCAGGCTGGTCCGGACGGCTGCAGCAAGGGACAAACTTCAGTAAGCAAAGGGAAATCCTGCTCTCCTTCGTCAAGGTGGGGCAGGATTTCCCCTATACTTACTGAAGTTTGTCCCTCATTGCAGCCGTCCAGTCACACGACCTGATTACAGATTCAGATGGAGGCGGCCAGAAAGGGGTGGGCTGGGGATCGTTATCTCTGCATAACTTTTAAACTACAATAAAGTCAGGACTTAAAAACAGCACAATATGTTACTATTAACATATAGAAGACTCTGTGAAATAATTGTAACTAGACATTACTAACCCTTTAATATACACGTGTACACATAGAGTTCATGGTTATGATGTCCTTCATTGGGCGCGACAGCCATTTTCTTGTGGCCCAGCACAGGCATAACTATCACAGCTATAAATGGGCAGATCACGCATTAGTGCATTGACGGACATCACTTTAAAGCTGTATTTCTGTCTTTCAAATCCTGTTTAGAATTATGAACCATCATTTTTTACCCTCTTGTGTGCCTGAGGGCCACAAATGACTTTTAGGAGGAATCTGGTAACCAGCTTTATTTGACTACGATGCAGGGAATTTCTGGTTACCTTTTGGGGAAAGTTTAGCTCCTTGAATGACTGAATAAGTTCCTCTCCTCAGCAAGGCATTGAATCGAGATCTGGAACCGGCTGTCTTTGAGAGCCTGGCATGTGGAATGGTCTATATCCGTCAAGATACCAAACAAACACAGATGCATTACATATTTCACTGAGCAGCAGAATTACATTTCAAGTGAATTTGGGCAATGTGTTGCCTGATTCAGTGCTGCTTACAAAGTCTGCATATTAATTGGGAAGTTAAAACTGGCTAAGCATTGAGTAAGAATTCTTTATTTCATTTTTTTTTCGCTATTCTAGAAAATTAATGGGGAACAGTACCCTTGGAGTAATTGTCTTGTGTTTTGTTTAACAGATGTGTCCGTCATACAATAGTTAGGTCTCATTTACACGATTTACAGTTTTGTGGCACATTTTTTTTGTAGCAGCAGTGATTTTATTGTGACAATGTAACAGGGATTTTACAGTAAACAGAACTGACACAGTTACAATGTTATGTTATTCCATTGAAACACATACTACAGTCTTATAGCTGCTTTAACGCACTCTCAAAGTATAGTTGCGACAATCACAGTTCATGTTGCTTAAGTGAAATGCCCTATAGTACACAGTTATTCTCTCATCTGTTTTTTAACCGTTTGCGTGCCAGAGGGGTATGCATCGCTGCATATCCCTCTGGCACTCACACAGTTAAAGGAATAGTAATGTTTCAAAATAAAAACAGCTCCAATTAATCTTCATAGTATTTGGGTCATGGAGAGTGTTATTTCAATACTGTCAGAGTTGTAGTACAAGAATAATTGAATGATAAAGTATCCCCCTCCCGCCCCTTTTACCTAGTGTAAGCCGCCTCCCCTCAGATGTGGAATCTGGTCTTTTGACCAGACAGATCACAGTAAGAAGATTGTCCCTTGCTGTGATCAAGGAAAACACTGCCCCCTTGACAGGTTTTTCAGGTTTTTCCCTTATGATCACTGAAAATTGTCCCTCTCTGTGATCCATCTGGACAGCATGTGACACATCACTGAAAAGGCTTCATTGGCATATGACACATCACTGAATCCTTCATTAACATGACATATCACTTAATCCTTCAGTAGTATATGACATCACTTAAACATTCATTAGTATATGATACATCACTGAAATCTTCATTAGTATATGATAAATCACTGAATGCTTCATTAGGATATAACACATAACTGAAACCTTCATTAGCATATAACACATCACTGAATCCTTCATTAACATATGATAAGTCACTGAATCCTTCATTAGCATATGACATATCACTTAAACATTCATTAGTATATGACATCACTTAAACATTCATTAGTATATGATACATCACTGAAACCTTCATTAGTATATGATACATCACTGAATGCTTCATTAGGATATAACACATAACTGAAACCTTCATTAGCATATAACACATCTCTGAATCCTTCATTAGCATATGATAAATAACTGAAACCTTCATTAGCATAGGACACATCACTGAAACCTTCATTAACATATGATATATCACTGAAACCTTCATTAGGACATAACACATAACTGAAACCTTCATTAGCATATAACACATCACTTAAACCTTCATTAGCATATGATGCATCACTGTAACCTTCATTAGCATATGACACATCACTGAATCCTTCATTAGCATATAACACATCTCTGAATCCTTCATTAGCATATGATAAATAACTGAAACCTTCATTAACATATGATACATCACTGAAACCTTCATTAGGATATAACACATAACTGAAACCTTCATTAGCATATAACACATCACTTAAACCTTCATTAGCATATGATACATCACTGTAACCTTCATTAGCATATGATAAATCACTGAATCCTTCATTAGCATATGATAAATCACTGAAACCTTCATTAGCATATGATACATCACTGTAACCTTGATTAGCATATGATACATCACTGAATCCTTCATTAGCATATAACACATAACTGAAACCTTCATTATTATATGATAAATCACTGAAATCTTCATTAGTATATGATACATCACTGAATACTTCATTAGCATGTAACACATCACTTAAACCTTCATTAGCATATGATAAATCGCTGAAATCTTCATTAGTGTATGACACATCACGTAAACCTTCATTAGTATATGACACATCACTGAAATCTTCATTAGCGTATGACACATAACTGAAACCTTCATTAGTATATGACACATCACTGAAATCTTCATTAGTGTATGACACATCACTGAATCCTTCATTAGTATATGATACATCACTGAATGCTTCATTAGCATATGACACATCACTGAAGCCTTCATTAGTATATGATATATCACTGAATGCTTCATTAGCATATGACACATCACTGAAACCTTCATTAGTATATGAGACATCACTGAAACCTTCATTAGTATATGAGACATCACTGAAAATGCTTCTTTAGCATATGTTTCTCCCCTGAGGAAAAACAAGGGTACTCTCTCTGCTGACAGATGTTTTATTAAAAAGTTATTACAGCTCAAACTTGAATTTTTTTGGGTGCAGTATCTCACTGGCATGAAAGGTTATAGTAGCGCTGTTGCTTCACCATCCTATGGACGGCTCTGGACAGTTGACCATGATTCCAAATAGCATGGTGTAACAGCAGAACCACTGTACAATTTCAGGCCACTGTGATACCGCACCTCAAGAAATTCAAGTTTCAGCTGCAATAACGTTTAAATAAAACACCTCTCAGCAAGCATACACGTCGGGCATTCAAAGGGTTACGTTTTGTCTCAGAGCATTGCCTATTGTTCGTCTCTCCGCATCCCCCCCCCCTCTTGAGTAAATAACATTTTTTTCTTGTCTGACAAGTTGAGACTCAATCAACACTTTTTCTTTGAGTTTGAAATGAAAGAGCAAAACGTGAGTGCTCGGTAACAAAAGGACTGATCTATATAGCGAATAAACGTCCCACAATCATTATATGCGATCCCAAAGCCAGCAGAGTCGCAATCAATTTGCCTTGCCACTGAGTGCCCCCCTCTGCCTTTGATTACCACGCCAGTGGGTAATTTACACCGGGCATACAGTGTCATGCCATCGACAAGGCAATCTGCTCAGCCCTTTAACTGATGTACATCACGTTGCACTGTGTGTCTTCTGGGAAAAAGTTCAGATCTTTTTTTCGTTTATTTCTAAATCCCAGTTCTTCAATTTCTTTATTTAAAGGGGAACACAACCCTTTAAAGACCATCTAAGTAATTCCTTTTCTTACACACAATCCTATATAATAATTCGCTAAAATGTGTGTAACGATGCAGTCATGCGCAGTAGAGATTGCCCGCGCCTTTGGCTGATACAGAACTGGACGCTTCGAAGGAGCATCGAGCTCTGTATCATCCTCGCTGCGGGCAGTCTCTTCTGTGCAAGACTGCCCCGCGACCGGCTGGCAGTGGCACTGGGGCCCGTGTAATGGGTTCTTCAACTAGTAATTATATAAATATGTATTACTACTGTATGATGGATACCTACCTAGGCAAGTTTTTCTATTAATCCCCTAAGGAACCATGACGTGGCATGTCATGGAATTCTGGGATGGCAAGCCGCTCTGCCATCCCAGGATACTATGCTGCAAAAAAAAAAAAGAGAAAAGAAAAAGGAAATGTGGTTAACTCTTTGAGTGCCAGAAATATATCCAACACATTGCAACACAAGAGGGTTAAACCTGTTAAGAGACAGTTATTCCAAGGGTGTTGTCCCCTTTTAAGAACCTCTGATCCCTTCATTTATAGTTTTTCATTAACCCTTTAACCCCTTAAGGACCGGCCGTGAGCACACGCGGCACTTAAGGACCACGGACCTTTTTCTTTTTTTTTTTTTTCTTTTTTCCGGTTCCGGACTCCCCGAACGGCGTGCAGCCACGGGGGGGAGCCTGAAATTCCATGACGGTCATAGTACGTCACGGACCGTTAAGTCAGATCTACCCATGACGTACTATGACCATCAAGGGTTGTTAAGGGGCTAAGCACCAGAGCTTAATTTGCAATGCATCGCACACCTCTTTTTCTTAAGGGGCTAAGTATCTTTTCACATAAATGTTTGACCTAAAAATTGTATAGAACAGCAGTTACCATATTTCTTTAGGAATATATTCTTCTTACAGGATAACTAGTGAAAGTGTTCGGGTCAGTGTGAAGTGTAAAAGTGGAGTAATTCTGTGAAGAAGTAACTAAAGATTGTTAAGACCTTTAAATTCTTGGATTCTAAAGAGCTCTTCAGCTCGTGTGTCCACTGCCCGGTGGTTGTCACAGATCCCTGCATACACTGTCTGATCCTCCACCTGGGTTCCACTGGTTGTCACAGATCCCCGCATACACTGTCTGATCATCCACCTGGGTTCTACTGGTTGTCACAGATCCCTGCATACACTGTCTGATCCTTCACCTGGGTTCTACTGGTTGTCACAGATCCCCGCATACACTGTCTGATCATCCACCTGGGTTCTACTGGTTGTCACAGATCCCTGCATACACTGTCTGATCCTTCACCTGGGTTCCACTGCCCACTGGTTGTCCCAGATCCCCCATACACTGTCTGATCCTCCACCCGGGTTCCACTGCCCACTGGTTGTCCCAGATCCCTGCATGCACTGTCTGATCCTCCACCCGGGTTCCACTGGTTGTCACAGATCCCTGTATACACTGTCTGATCATCCACCTGGGTTCTACTGGTTGTCACAGATCCCTGCATACACTGTCTGATCCTTCACCCGGGTTCCACTGCCCACTGGTTGTCCCAGATCCCCCATACACTGTCTGATCCTTCACCCGGGTTCCACTGCCCACTGGTTGTCCCAGATCCCCCATACACTGTGTGATCCTCCACCTGGGTTCCACTGCCCACTGGTTGTCCCAGATCCCCACATACACTGTCTGATCCTCCACCCGGGTTCCACTGGTTGTCACAGATCCCTGCATACACTGTCTGATCCTCCACCCGGGTTCCACTGGTTGTCACAGATCCCTGCATACACTGTCTGATCCTCCACCTGGGTTCCACTGCCCACTGGTTGTCCCAGATCCCCGCATACACTGTCTGGTCCTCCACCTGGGTTCTACTGGTTGTCACAGATCCCTGCATACACTGTCTGATCCTCCACCCGGGTTCCACTGGTTGTCACAGATCCCCTCATGCACTGTCTGATCCTCCACCTGGGTTCCACTGGTTGTCACAGATCCCCTCATGCACTGTCTGATCCTCCACCTGGGTTCTACTGGTTGTCACAGATCCCTGCATACACTGTCTGATCCTTCACCTGGGTTCCACTGCCCACTGGTTGTCCCAGATCTCCACATGCACTGTCTGATCCTCCACCCGGGTTCCACTGCCCACTGGTTGTCTGATCCTCCACCCGGGTTCCACTGCCCACTTTTTGTCCTAGATCCCCACAAACACTGTCTGATCCTCCACCCGGGTTCCACTGGTTGTCACAGATCCCCGCATGCACTGTCTGATCCTCCACCCGGGTTCCACTGCCCACTGGTTGTCACAGATTCCTTCATACACTGTCTTATCCTTCACCTGGGTTCCACTGCCCACTGGTTGTCCCAGATCCCCGCATACACTGTCTGGTCCTCCACCTGGGTTCCACTGCCCACTGGTTGTCCCAGATCCCCACAAACACTGTCTGATCCTCCACCCAGGTTCCACTGGTTGTCACAGATCCCTGCATGCACTGTCTGATCCTCCACCCGGGTTCCACTCTCCACTGGTTGTCCCAGATCCCCACATACACCGGGTGACCACCCAGCCTGCATCCACTGCCCACTGGTAGTCACAGATAACCACATACACTGCTTATTTCAATACGGTATGCCTTGAATACATTTTATCTGCAATGGTTAGGACCATTCCATTGCGAGTAGGAGCTCTTATGTTTCTTTCACTCCCTGATAGGAAACCATTTTTCTCAGAAGAGCGATAGCTAATGAATACAGTAGGAATTGCAATAGCTTTCATAGATTTCGTTACATTTGAAGTGGTGGAAATGTTAAGTAAAATACCTGTTTTTGAAACATTTGTGCACATCAGGCTAGGGGTATAAAGGAAAGTGACCCCTCATATGATGCAATGGGGTATCTTCTTTCTAAAATTGTCTGCCTTCACATCTGTAGCTGTTACAACCATTTTAGTACAGATAAGTCATATTTGAATTAATGTAAGAAAAATGAGATTGTAGTTGATATAGTTTTGTGCTTCTAGTCCCTCCTACGGTAGGTTAACTCATACCAATTTTCTTTTAATAGCAGTAGCTATTGAATACAGTAGGAAATTCCATAGTTTTCAAACATTAAAGGGTTAGTAATGTCTAACATTTACTACCCCTAATATTGAAGGTATTAATGTGCCAAGTCGTATCTCTCAATCCATTGCGTTTGAGATGCTACGGAGGATGCAAGCTCCGTAGCATCTCAAACTGAGCTGGATGTAATGTTAGCCCACAACAATACAGCTCCGAGGTGAAGCGAGAACGCGCTCATTGGGGCTTCTGGGAGCGAAATGGGAAGTCCTGCTGCTCCGTGCCGCACATCAATATCTCGGCTCCTAGTTAAGTAAATCTAAAACAAAACTCAGCACTGATATTGCATTAGGAGTTATAACCAGCGCTCCAATTTTTTTTCCATGTGAACGTTCCCCTTTAAAGGAATCTAAGATTTTATATTGTTATTGAGCTAAGAGTAGTTTTACAAAGTTGAAGCTACCCTTAGCGTTCCTGTTAATTAGGGGTCTGTGCAGATCATGCATGTAGATAAAACTATACATATTTGGTATTTTTATACTCGTTGAAATCAAGGCTTTTAAAAAAAACTGAAACTTCACAACCAGAATAAATAGTTTTGTTATATAGTGCGGGATTTTATCAAAATAATAATTTTTTTATTTTTTTGTATTTATATCATAGCTTATCTCATGAAGCTAAATTAAAGGGGAACTACCACCCCACAAAATCATCATCTTAATCCAGTCCCCATCTGGCGACGTCCGTGCGCCTGCGCTGTCAGTCCCTTTTGGAGGTGGCCGGCTCCAAAAGGGACTGACAGCGCAGGCTCACGGACGTCACTATGGCAAGATGTCCATGCTTCCTGCTACTGTCAGCCTCGGAACAAGTGTAAAATCAGTTAAACCAGGAAATAATTCTGGCGACTAGCGCTACTAAGCAGCTAGTCGCCAGATGGGGACTGAATTAAGATGAAGATTTTGTGGGGTGCTAGTTCCCCTTTAAATTCTCATGAGGAACCATGAAAAACGTGCATTTGTTCTGGAAACAAACAAAAAAACAATATATATGGTTTTCCATAAATAACTTGTTACTTTTGGGAATCAAAGCTAAACCATAAATGCTGAAAATGTGTCTGGCCACCAGGGTATATACAATGCCCCAAGCATTTGCTTAGAGAAGTTAAAGGGATAGTAATGGTTAATTTTAAGTTGATTTAATATTGTAGACATTAAAAATAGATGAACATCAATGTAAGTCTTATCTCTCAAACCTTTATGGTCTGAGAGATATAACTTGCTAAAGTTACCTTTTCCTGGCTGTTTTACTCAAGTCTGCCATCTAGCTGACAGCTGCAGATTCTAGTCATTTGACCAGACAGAGGCTCTTCAGCAGAGCTGAAATCACGCTATTTAGAAATAAATACTTCAATGGAACGGTCTACAAAGTGTGCTTGCAAGCCAGGCACACTTTGTAGACCATTCCAAATGAAGTATTTATCTTTAGATATTGTTATATCTGCACTGCTGAAGAGCCACATCTGGTCAAGCGACCAGAATCTACTTATGACAGCTTTACAGCTCATCAAGCAGAAAGGGGAGGGACCAGAGAACTTTATTTTCCTATATCTCTCTAACCATAATGGTTTGAGGGGTACGAATAAGTGTAAGTACTCTCTTTTAATTGTATCTACCATATAGATAATACTTTTTTTTTCTGACATTACTATCCCTTTAAGTGTCAGTGAGTGGGGGAGATGATGCAGGGCTAAGAGCAGAAGGTCCTGCATGGAATGCCTTAATTACCATCATCTGTACATCTGCGGTGGTGCTAATCTCTCTAGGCATGGAGAACAAAGGTATCAAGGTATGTCTGGTATACCCCGTAGGTTTCAAAAAGAGACCTGCACAAGTGAATATACACCAAGCGTGTCCATATAAATATCACATCTCTAACACAATTCCATTCTTGGCTGGGAATACATTAAAGACCAAAACAGCTTTATTTGTGATGTCACTCCACACGGATTGCGAGACCGTCCAAATATCAATTACACGTCCCAGGAACCCCTAATTACAGCTTTTGGTTGAGCGTCGTACTTTGCCCACTTCTCTTTTAATGTCATTGCTGCTAATATCCTGATTAATAAGGGGGCGTAGGAACAATCACAAACCGATGACTCACTGAACACTAATTATTTAATTCAGTCGCTGCAGCCAGTAATGTTGGTTTTAGTTTCTTGTTGTGTAGAAATTTAGTCTTAACTGAATATTGATTGAATCATTAGTATCTGTAAAGGGAGTGAATTGGAAATGGTGTACAAAATACTACACACACTGCACAGGTAAATGATTTAGTATAGGTGTTTAACCCTTTGAGTGCCAGAGGTGTATGCAACGCAACTGAGCTAAAGAGGAACAATTTTGGAGTAAACCTAAAACTTCCAATTGATTCAAATTGGGATTTTAGTCCCCTGAATCCTAGAGAGGTCTTCAACGTATTGCAGAACAATGCGATGGAGACTTCTCTAGCATTGAATGGGTTAAAAATCCCCTTTAAATCAACGAGCCCTTTGGAAATTTATGTTTCTGCTCTGCGGTGCTGTTCTAGGAAATGCTCTTTTGCCTTTATACATATTGCCTGTGTGTGTATATCTATCTATCTCTATACACACACACACACACACACACACACACACACACACACACACACACACACACACACACACACACACACACACACACACACACACACACACACACACACACACACACACACACACACACACACACACACACACACACACACACACACACACACACCAGACCAAGCTCACAAGACCATCAATTTAAATTGCACTTTTAACCCTTTGAGTGCCAGAATGGGGTTTTCAATGAATTGTGAAGCACTGAATTTGAGACCGCTCTGGCAGGCAGAGGGTTAACACCTTGGACAGTAGAGAAGTCCTCTAGACAGTGTGAAGGAACGCGTTGGAGAATCCTCCATTACTGATATGATTAAATGAGAAGTAACGTCTAATAACCACCTCCCAGTTTACCGTGGACAGAAAATCCTAATGACCATTATGAATTTTGTCCTTCTGCATGTTTTTTTTTTCTTTTCAGTCTGTTACATGATAGTTTGCTTTTTTTTAAACTGAAGCTCTCTTGAGCAAACGCGCAAGGGCAAACTTCATAGGTGCCATTAGGATGTTTTGACCATTGGAAAGTAACTGTGTGTGTGTGCGTGGGGGTGATTATGATTAGACGATGTTTGTTTTACCTTTAACCCTTTGAGTGCCAGAGGGGTACGCAACACATTGTTTTGCAATGCGTTGCGTTCCCCTCTGGCACTCAAAGGGTTAAACCCCCGTTTAATTAAAGGGATAGTAATAATTAATATGTAAAAAAAAAAATGCTGTAGGGTTTATCCCCCTGAGTAAAAGAAGGGCACTCCCACTGCTGAAAGGTGTTTTATTCAAGAGTTATTACAGTTCAAATGTGAATTTTTTTTAAGGTGCAATATCACAGTGGCCTGAAATTGTACAGTGGTGCTGTTGCTACACCATAATAGGGGACAGCTCTGGTCAGTTGACCGTAAATCTCCACAGGATGGCGTAGCAACAGCGCCACTGTACAATTTCAGGCCACTGAGACACTGAGCCTAAAAAAATTCAAATTCAACTTTGAGCTGTAATAATTTTTGAATAAAACACCTCTCAACACTGCTATTGCCCTTGTTTTACTCAGGGGGGATAAACACTACAACACTTTTTATTTATTTATTTATTTTTTATATATTTTACTTATTACTATGCCTTTAATTCCATATGGACTATGGACCAGAATTGCCCAACTCTTGACTTTGTGCATTTAGGTTAACCCTCTGAGTGCTAGAGAAGTATCCAATGCCTTGCGTTACCAAGCCTTGGATAACTCTGTAGTACCCTAAGGGTTAAGGTATTAAAATGAGCAATACCATGATTTCACTACATAAAATAGATTTGTGGTTTTTTTTTCTATCCTTCAATAGTCCACTGAAGATTTTTATGGATTATTCATTATTAAAAGCACTTTTGCAGTCCTTCCCTGCGGCAACAGTTAACCAGCCAAAATTCCCTCCAGCCTTTATTTAATATACACGATTGGATTTCAGTATTTTATGTAAGCTGACGGTTTAATTTTGCCATAGGTGTGGTGCTTCAGAGCTCGTCAATCAGCAGCTCCTGTTACACTCAATAAATGTCGTCTTTTTTATTGGGAGAACTCCCGAGCCAGTCCTAATTTTGATTCCAGCATTAAAGAAAGAGGCAACTTCCGCTCAGTATATTAGGTCTACCATCTATCTATATTCCAAACAGGAAGATTGCAGAGCTGCTTGAAAGGTTAGGTGAGGATTCTGTCTGAAGTGCGGACATTACAATTTTTTTCTGTTAACCCTTTGAGTGCCAGAGGGGTATGCAACACACTCAAAGAGTTAACCTAACCCTTGCAATGCTTGAAGAGTCCTCTCTATCATTCAACCAAACCTTTGCTCAAGTCATGTGTTAAAGGGATAGTAATACTTTGTTTTATCTTTATTTTGTTTTGTAGGCATTAAAAAAACCATGAAGAACGCTATAAGTCTTATCTCTCAAACCTTTCTGGTTTGAGAGAAATTCACAAGCAAACTTTCCCCTCCCGCCCCTTTTACCTAGTGTAAGCCATCTCTTCTCAGGTGTGGAATCCAGTTCATAGACCAGACAGATAACAGAAGGGGACAATCTTCTTCCTATGAGAACAATGAAAACTCTGCCCCCCTTGACAAGCTTTTCAGCTTTTTCCCTTATCTTAATTGAAGATTGTCCCTCTCTGCAGTCTGCCTGGGCACCTCCATTCTGATCTGGCTGAACAGTGTTACATCAGTAAAAGGGGTGGGAAGGGGATACTTTGTCATTGAATTACTGTTGATCTACAACTCTGACAGAATTGAAATAACACTCTCCAAAGTCCAAATACTATGATGATTAATTAGAGCTGCTTTTATTATGAAACATTACTGTCCCTTTAAGACCACTGAAAGGGAGCACTCAAACGGATCCGCTTTGTGTAGTGAACCAGTCAGATATGAAATACTTAAAAGCACAGTTTTATTCTTTGAAAAATAAAATGTCCATAAGAACGGATATAAGTGATTCTTACTAACACAGAGACAAATACTCGATCCACCTAACATGTTTCATATATCACTTATTCATAGTCATGCGTTAACCCTTTAAATGTCAGGGTTTCAACGCATTGCAAATGTTGTGACCCACCTCTGGCATTCAAAGGGTTTAAGATTTACCTACGTGTGCACGGGGAATTAACTGTTTCAGTGTGAGGGGTACACAACACATTGCTTTGCAATGCGTTGTGTACCACTATGGCGCTAAACAGGTTAAATTACTGAGCCCTCTGATAGACTTACCTGTGCTGAAGTAGGATAAACCCGAAAGATTTAGGATGAAATTCATCAATCAAATATGCTGCTGTCCTTTTTCCATGCTTTGCTGCAATTATATTTGGATATATTCTGGTGTTCATCAATGATCTATCGCAGGGCTTATAATTTTAAGTCCTTTGCTACTAGCCAGACCTGAAAAGTTACTCGCCACTGCAAGCCAATACATACCCACCAGGGCTGAATTTCTACTCACCAGGGCTAAATTTTCACTCGCCATTGGCTAGTGGCGAGTGGACATTTTGAGCCCTGATCTATCGTATTTCCCTGCCTTGTGTATGTGAAGAGGGGAAATCCTATATAATAATTTGCTAAACTATGTGTAACGACAAAGTCATGTGCAGTAGAGACTGCTGCATGTGTTGCAGTCATGTGCAGTAGAGACTGCTGCGTGTGTTGCAGTCATGTGCAGTAGAGACTGCTGTGTGTGTTGCAGTCATGTGCAGTAGAGACTGCTGCGTGTGTTGCAGTCATGTGCAGTAGAGACTGCTGTGTGTGTTGCAGTCATGTGCAGTAGAGACTGCTGCGTGTGTTGCAGTCATGTGCAGTAGAGACATTTGTGTGTATTGCAGCCATGCTCAGTAGAGACTGCTGCGTGTGTTGCAGTCATGTGCAGTAGAGACTGCTGTGTGTGTTGCAGTCATGTGCAGTAGAGACTGTTGTGTGTGTTGCAGTCATGTGCAGTAGAGACTGCTGCGTGTGTTGCAGTCATGTGCAGTAGAGACTGCTGCGTGTGTTGCAGTCATGTGCAGTAGAGACTGCTGCGTGTGTTGCAGTCATGTGCAGTAGAGACTGCTGCGTGTGTTGCAGTCATGTGCAGTAGATACTGTTGTGTGTGTTGCAGTCATGTGCAGTAGAGACTGCTGCGTGTGTTGCAGTCATGTGCAGTAGAGACTGCTGCGTGTGTTGCAGTCATGTGCAGTAGAGACTGCTGCGTGTGTTGCAGTCATGTGCAGTAGAGACTGCTGCGTGTGTTGCAGTCATGTGCAGTGGAGACTGTTGTGTGTGTTGCAGTCATGTGCAGTAGAGACTGCTGCGTGTGTTGCAGTCATGTGCAGTAGAGACTGTTGTGTGTGTTGCAGTCATGTGCAGTAGAGACTGTTGTGTGTGTTGCAGTCATGTGCAGTAGAGACTGCTGTGTGTGTTGCAGTCATGCACAGTAGAGACTGCCCGCGCCGCGGCTGATACAGAGCTGAACTCTGTATCAGCCGCAGCGCGCGCAGTCTCTACTGCGCATGACTGCCCCGCGACCGGCTCGCAGTGGGCACTGTGGCCTGTGTAACGGGCTCTTCAACTAGTAGGACAATAAATGGCGTAAATGGTGGCAATCCAGCGATATATACAGAGTATGTGTGTTAGAGTGTTTGTCCACATTGATTAGAATGGGATCCAGCAGCTTTAAGCTGGTGAGTGGAATTCCTGGATCTATCTGATCATTAGGTATTGGTGAATAAGCAATGGCCAATTACAATCCAGCATCTGAATAGATGAATGGCTGATGTTTAAGGACATCCTCTGATTTATTTGTGCGTTGAGCCATTCACACTTTGATGAATCCTGGACTTAAGACATGTTTGCACTGGTGACTTGGCCGTGCTGCATTTTAGTGAGTGTTGTGCCAATCCTGCCATTGTACCTGTGATGTATTGCATTCCCCCTGTGGTCTCTCACATGGGGCTGGCGGAGGTGTCCGAAGGCCAGGCCATGTGAGCGTCGGCCATATATATTTTTCGCTAACGTCCACGTGAGTTTGTCAGTCACTGTACAATGCAAATGGCATAGCATCCACCAGAATCCCTTGTGTGGCAGCCCATAGTTCTCCATGCAGGTCAGCACGCTGCAACGTGGATCCAACTACGAGCGTGCTGCATTCCGCTGTGTTCTTGAACAGAAATTGCCCATGTGAACAGCACCATAGGAACACAGCTGTGTATGTGGGTGCTTTTAGCTTTGTATTAACATGTTCAGTGCTGTATGGGCACGTTCAGCATGTACACAAAGCTTTAACACCTTATCCACAAGAAAAGAGGAGCAGTTCAGGACCAATCCATCTGCTCCATTGGGGATAAATAGAGCTTTCTATGCATTTTAATGAGGTTTTCATCCCATGAATGCTAGAGAGGTCTCCAGTGCATTGCAGAGCTTCTTCCTGGATTGGTCCTCTGTATCTTTGTGCATACAGCCCTAAGGTGCCTTGAAACCACAATGAAGAAATCCACAGTAAGCGCCCTTCCCCCGGGATAGGCACAAACTGGGCACCCTACGCTAGGAGTAGGGTAGTAAGAAGGGTCCATTTCTCCCCTTGTATCATTGATGCAATGTCAGTGAGCACCGAGTTTACTCATGAATTTTATCTCTGACTACCACCTCCTCCTGCCAGCGGGGCTCTGCTTGTGATAATGAGCATGCTCAGTACTCGCCCTGCATCAGTGAGGTACGAGGTGAGGAGAGACCTACCTTCTTCCCCTCTCCTACTGCAGGGTGTCCAGTTGGTGCACAGGCTATCTGGGTAGGACATTTACTGTGCTGTTCCCAGGGTACTTTAGGACATTTATTAAAAAACAATAAAAAAAAACACCCAAAAAAAAACTGACCTCAATTTTAGAGATCTTCCACGTCTATGGAAAACGCTCTGTGGTGTGACTTACACTCTGGGATGTTTCTTATTGTACTTGATTTTATTTTATTATTAATGTAATTTATTTTAAAGCGGAACTTTCATCAAAATTAAATTGCTCACCAAATCATTATTAACGTAGCGATACGCATAGAAATACTTGTATTCTGTTGAATAAGTCCGGCATTATTGAGAAATACAACTTGTTTTGCCGGCATCAGTGGCTGTAGTCACTCTGTGCGTCAGCGCCGTGAGTCACTTCCGGTTCCTTAACCCCTTAAGGACCATTGACGTGCCAGAATCGTCAAGGCGGTCCAGCACTTTAAGGACCAGTGATGGTCCTGGCACGGCATGGAGTTCAGGGCTCCTGGCACGGCTGCACTCCGCTCTGGAAGCCCTGAACTGGAACTTAAAAAAAAGCCCCGTGGTTCTCAAGTGCTGGCCATGCGTGCGTGTCCTGGTCCTTAAGGGGTTAAGGTGCAATGGAACTCCTCCTCACCAATCCTGGAGGAGACCGGGATGGACAGAGCAGACCCACAAATGCCTTTTCGTCAAGATGTCTGCGATGTTGCCAGCTGATGCCCAACGAGCAAGTTGTATTTCTCAATAACGATGGACTTGTTCAGCATCATAAAAGTATTTATATGGTTATCGCCACGTTAATAATGATTTGGGGGGCACTTTAATTTTGATGAAAGTTCCACTTTAACCTTATGATTACCAATGTTTTGCATGCACTTGTCCACAAATGTATATGAGCCAGAATATGTAAAGGGTTATTCCCTGTAGTCACGTGGTCTTATCCACAAGATTAGAGAGATGCAATACTAGAGCTAACCAGCCACACCATAAGGGACAAGCAGACATTACTGCAATTCCCATTGCTTACACCGGGGCGTTTAATCTCATTGAATGCAAGAGAAAGGGGTCTGGTGCTTTGCATTACAATGCATTGGACACACCTCTCTAGCATTCAGGAGGTTAAAAGTTGCATATAAGTCACGTGAATTGTTTGTTCTCCCTGTGGGGCACTTGGTATGATCCAGACATGCTTCTCACTTCCGAGGTGCATAAGACCCAAAATATTTCTCCTTTCCTCCATAATCTAATAGTGTTTTTTTCTTTCTCAGTTCTCTAGCATCTGGGATCAGTCTAATTCAAGGTACAAAAATGTCGTATGGATCTCTGGATGGTAGCGGATATGGAAGCAGAAACCCGTTTGGTGGCCCCCCTTCTCATGGATACCAACCGCTAGGTAAGAGCCTCCTTCTCTTTTTGGGTGGGAGTTTGGGTGGAAGGAAGAGTTGTGTCTTGGAATAAGTACTTGCAAAAGGGGTTCCCCAACCCGCGGCTCCCCGTGTGCTGTTGAAGTATAATGGGGCATCCCACATAAAACAAAATCTATATGGCTGCTGCTGATGATGATCACATTCTATGCAGCACTGTGGTCAGTGACTCACCTCTCACATAGAACACAGTAGTACAACTGGGTGGATCCCAGGTGAACTGTAGGTGCGCTCTTAATGTAAAAAAAAAATAAATTTGAACTGTAATAACTTTGGAACAACAATGCCTTGTACGGGAGTGCTGGAGCGGTCACTATCAGACCCCTGTTCGGCGAGTCCGAGCAAGTTATCAGTCACGTGTGCCAGTGCTCCGACCAGGATCAAAGCGGAATTTAAAGGGAATACACTCCCTGAACCGCTCATCATTAAGAGTTTAATAGATTTAAAAGGACACATTAACACTAAAAAACAGACTATGATTTGTATACATGTACTGCTCCAGACTGCAGCGCCTGCAGCCTTCTCTACTGCGCATGACGGCTTCTGACAAACATCATTAGGGAATTATTATACAGGATGTAGGGTAAAACTCAAGGCACTAGAGGTGCAATTCTGCATCAAGCCGGCCGCGGCCTGCAGACAAAAAAATAACCCCCCCAATTCCTGTTGCTTTAAATTAGATTTTTTTTAACCCTTTGAGTGCCAGAGGGGTACTTGCAATGCATTGCATACCCCTCTGACACTCAAAGGGTTAACCTCATGAATGCGAAAGGTCTCCAAGCTTGTTGACTTTATAAGTGTGGTCCAGAGTTGCACCTCGTTAGCTTGGTGAATAAGGCACAGTGTGTACTGTATAAGTGTCAGCATGTACCATTATTATAAAGGACTGTGTCATGGCGTTGTCACTTTGTACTAGGGTTGCACGATACCGATACTGGTATCGATATCGGTGCCGATACCAGCATTTGCGCGAGTACTTGTACTTGCACAAATGCGGCCGATGCCAGCACCGATACCCTGTGTCAGGGTCGGTGCTGCAGTGAGGGAGCCCGGGGAGCTGCACACAATGCTCCCCCGGTTGCCACTCTCTCTCCTGTAGCGTCTGAGCGTTGCCGCGGGTTACCATGGCAACTCTCTGATGCTGACTTCTGCCGGGGCTCGCGAAAGAACAGCGAGCACCCGGCAGAGGAGGGTAAGGGAGGCAAGATGGGACAGAGGGTGGTGAAAGAGGCAGAGAGGGGGACCAAGAGGGAGAAAAAGGACTAAGAAAAAGGAAAAAAAAAAAAAAAAAGATCAGGAGACAAAAGGAGGTGGACTAAGAAAAGGCAAAAAGGAGGGGGGATCAGGAGAGAGAAAGAGGCAAAAGAGTGGGATCAAGAGTCAAGGAGGGGGACAAAGGGGGATCAAAAGGGAGAGAAAAAGCCAAGGCAAAAGGAGGGAGCTCAAGAGGGGGAGAATGAAGCAAAAGGGGACAGTCAAGAGGTGGGGTGTGTATGTGTATATATGTGTATATATATATATATAATATTTCAAGTGCTCACCAATACATTTTTTGAGGTCATTTGCCAGTTTTCCAAGTACCTAAAGCATATATATTATATATTTATAATATATGCACTTTAAGTACCTGGAAAACTGGCAAATGACCGCAAAAAAAAGTATTGGTAATTGGTATCGGTGAGTACTTGAAAAAAGTATTGGTACTTGTACTCGGTCTTAAAAAAGTGGTATCGGTGCATCTCTATTTTGTACATTTAGGTAGAATTCGTCCACCCCCCACCCCCCCACACACACACACACAACACAACACAACACATGAGTAAAATATCGGTAGATTACAACTTCTTTTCTGTGACTTTCCCGTAATGGCTGTTTTTATTTGGCAGTTCTGCCTGGCAGTAATCACTCTCGACAGGTTGGGTTTTACAATAATTCCGCCATTTATCTTCTCTCTGCCTGAACTGTTCTTCATTAGCTTTGGGGGGTGGGGGCGAGAGCTACTTGTGTTTGTGAGATCTGAAATAAAACAACTTGCTAAAAGGTATCAGTGGTTACCATAAAACATTATGACTGGGGCTGGAATGAGTTCATGCTTTTGATACGTTCCATTAAAAAAAGAGACTGTGCGGTTGCCTCGCGTCCTGATGGGGTTACAGCTCTGACCTGGACTACAGTGCGTGTTCATTTGGGTTTTTTTAACCATGTGAGTGCCAGAAAAGTAGCCAATGCATTTGATACCGCTCCAGAGGTTGACGGGTTAATTAAATGTTAGGTTTAAAGGGATAGCAATGTTTCATAATAAAAGCAGCTCTAATTAATCATCATAGTATCTGGACTTTGGAGAGTGTTATTTCAATTCTGTCAGACTTGTAGTTCAAGAGTAATTCAATGACAAAGTATCCCCCTCCCGCCCCTTTTACTGATGTAACACTGCTCAGCCAGATCAGAAGGGAGGTGCCCAGGTAGACTGCAGAGAGGGACAATCTTCAATTAAGATAAGGGGAAAACCTGAAAAACTTGTCAAGGGGGGCAGGGCTTTCATTGTTCTCATAGGAAGAAGATTGTCCCCTTCTGCTATCTGTCTGGTCTATGGACTGGATTCCACATCTGAGAAGAGATGGCTTACGCTAGGTAAAAGGGACGGGAGGGGAAACTTTGCTTGTGAATATCTCTCAAACCAGAAAGGTGTGAGAGATAACTTATATAGTTCATGTTTTTTAATGACTACAATATAAAATAAAGATAAAACGAAGTATTAATATCCCTTTAAAGGAACAGTAAACACTATGTGTAAACTAACCGAAATCAGTGCCCATGTTGTATCTAAACTTCCAATAATTAATACATTAAAAATAAAATTAACTGAAAATAATGGGTATGGAAGGTGAAGGATGGGGCCGAGAATGGTTGGCTGGATAGTTCTGCTGAAGAGGCTGGAGTGTATTTTTCCTAGTTTAAGTTGACGTAGAGAGTGGTGCACAGTGTTGCCCGTTCGATTGGTTGAGCTGTCCGTGTTGGGGACTCGATGGACCACTGCAGCGGCGAGTCATGATACAGCAATTTTCATGAGTGGGCATGGAGGTGAAGCTCTACTCCTGTGAAAGTCAGCATCCCCTTATTTGCTGCATGTGGTTGAGCTCCGCCCCTTCTAACCCGCTGCAGGGCGGGCAGCAAGCCAGAAACAGATTTTTATAAACCGATTAGGCAAGGGTTAGGTCAGCTGGCCATAAAGCTCCATAGGATGTAGCAATAGCGCCACTGTGATACTGCATCTAAAAATAAAATAAACTTTGAGCTGTAATGCATTTGAATAAAACGCCTTTCAGCAGTGGGAGTGCCCTTGTTTTATTCAGGGGATAAACCGTACAAGATATATATATATATATTTACATTTAAAGTATTACTATCCCTTTGAGATTACTTGTAATCTAAAAACAATCAGTCTGTGTAAAGTAATGTCACAGTGCTGGAAATTAGTTGCTCAAATGTGACAAATAAAAACCATAATTGAGATTTATTGACTTCAATAAGCACTTACAAATCTCATGCAAGCTGTATATATATGTGTTTTATATTTTGTCATCTGAAACAGATGCACACAAGAACCCATTATTGCTGTTACCTTGGATTTTGTTTTTTTTTTCATCTCCCCATTGTGTCCAACGCAAGTTACAAGCACACAAAGCCATCATACGGTTTGAGAACAGGATTTGTACCAGTTACGTGAACATTGTTCGGAGCTTTGTTCCATCTCTATTCAGCTTCAAGGGAAGTATTCAATCATCATAAGAAAATACTTAATGGAGAAATCTGCCATCACCCCTTTAATTAAGAATTGCCATTAGACTAAAAGGTTTGCATTGAGCAAATTTTGCTAAATTAATAACCCTTTTTCCCACTATCACAGTTGTCACATTTTTCAGTTTTAACGAGTGAAAATTCTTGCCAATTTTGCCATTTTAATTCTCTGACCGTTCTTCATTATATTGGAACTTTTATCTTTGGGTTTTAACTCCTGAAAAGAAAAATGGGAAATAAAATAATGAAGGTGATTTTGATGTACCGGTGAAACAGACGCTCCGTCTAATTCCGCTGGATGAATCGCCCACTCTGACCAACAGACGATTTGAAATGATGAAGCACTTTTTATGGTCCATCCTCCATAAAAAGAAAAAGAGAGAAACCATTCAGCAATTTCATTGGTATTAACCTTATCTTGTAAATTTATTTCTGCTGGTCACATAAATAGCTGGCTGGTAATATAATGGAAGGTGGCGCCAAGGATGTTTTAAGGCACCGGTGAGCTCTGGATAAATTATAAAGTAGAGGGCCCCCTTAATCCCTTAGTTGCTGGAGTTGTCTTTCTAAGAGGTTAAGACACAACACCGCCTCTTTTTCTTGCTGTTAAAGAGAAACTGTACGTGCGATACCCTAGTAATACATAGTAACATAGTAATTTAGGTTGAAAAAAGACTTGCGTCCATCTAGTTCAACCCTTTTCCTATTCCTGTTTACCATCGTTGATCCAAAAGAGAGCAAAAAAACCCCTCAATATAGAAATTTCAAATTCTGTCTTGAATGGGGGGGGGGGAATTCCTTCTTGATTCCAAATGGCAATCAGATTTCTCCTTGGATCAACAAGCCCTAAGTAAATATTAATCCCAATACTAACGTACATAGCCCTCTATGTTGTGCTCTTTTAAATAAGTATCCAGGCCCCTTTTAAAGGCATCTAATGTATTCGATAGCACCACCTCCTCAGGCAGTGAATTCCATACCTTTATTGTCCTTACTGTAAAGAAACCCTTCCGCTGCTGTAGATTAAATCTCCTTTCCTCAAGTCTAAGCGGGTGGCCCCTTGTCCTGTGTACTGTTCTGTTAATGAACAGGTCTTTGGTAGGATTGCACCGATACTGGTATTGGTATCGGTGCCGATACCAGCATTTGCGTGAGTATTGTACTCGCGCAAATACGGCCGATGCCAGCACCGATACCATGTGTCAGGGTCGGTGCTGCAGAGAGGGAGCCCGGAGAGCTGCTCACAATGCTCCCCGGTCACCTCTCTCACTCCTGCAGCGTCGGAGCATTGCCATGGGTTTCCATGGCAACGCTCCGACGCTGAACTCTGCCGGGGCTCGCGAGAGAACAGCGAGCACCCGGCAGAGGAGAGTAAAGGAGGCAAGATGGGGCAGGGGGTGGTGAAAGAGGCAGACAGTGGGGTCAAGAGGGAGAAAAAGTGAAAAGGAGAAAGAATCAGGAGACCAAAGGAGGGGGGCCAAGAAGAGGCAAAAGGAGGAGTGATCAGGAGGGAGAGAGAGGCAAAAGGGTGAGTCAAGGAGGAGTGGGAGAAAGGGGGATCAAAAGCCAAGACAAAAGAAGGGGGCTCAAGAGGGGTAGAATGAAGCAAAAGGTGGGAATCAAGAGGGGGGAGAAGAAAGAGTCAAAAGGGGAGAATCAAGAGTCAAGAGGTGGTGTCTGTGTGTGTGTGTGTGTGTGTGTGTGTATATATATGTATATATATATATATATATATATATAATTTTTTTTTTTTTTTTTTTTTTTTTTCCAAGTACTCACCAATACAAATTACCAGTACTTTGTTTTGCGGTCATTTGCCAGTTTTCCAAGTACCTAAAATATGTAGGTACTTAGAAAACTGGCAAATGACTGCAAAAAATAGGTATCTGTAATTGGTATCGGTGAGTACTTGAAAAAAGTATCGGTACTTGTACTCGGTCTTAAAAAATCGGTATCGGTGCATCTCTAGTCTTTGGAGAGCCCTTTGTATGGGCCCTGAACATATTTATATAGTGTTATCATATCTCCTCTAAGATGCCTTTTCTGTAGTGTGTACAAGTTTAACTTTTCTAGCCTTTCTTCATAACTAAAACTTTCCATTCCCCTTACTAGTTTTGTAGCCCTCCTCTGCACTTTCTCTAGTTCCATAGTGTCCTTTTTCAGAAAAGGCGCCCAGAATTGAACAGCATATTCTAGGTGGGGTCTTACCATGGACCTGTAAAGAGGCATAATAATATCTTCCTCCCTTGAGTCAATCCCCCTTTTAATACATGCCAATATCTTATTGGCCTTTGCAGCTGCCAGCTGGCACTGAACGCTACTGCTAAGTCTATTGTCTACCATTACTCCCAAATCCTTTTCATTAGTAGATTTCCCCAGAAAAACAACAATATATGTTGCATTTTTATTATTATACCCAAAATGCATAACTTTACACTTGTCTATACTGAATGTCATTTGCCTGCCCAGTTACTCAATTTGTCCAAATCCTCTTGTAATGAAGACACATCCAGTTCAGACTTTATTACCTTACTTAATTTTGTCAACATTTTCAGGTCAATCTCGCTGGGCTGGGCAAGCCACCTCCATGGATCCTAGTGAAGGGCTTTTTATCCTGACCCTACTGGTCCATGGAAGTTGCACGCTCACCATAAATACATTGTGACTTCCTTTGAAGCTGAATAGAGATGGAACAAAGCTCTGAATAATGTTCATGTAACTGGTGCAAATTGCGTTCTCAAATAGAACGGTGGCTTTGTGTTCTTGTAACTTGCATTGGACACAATGGGGAGATGCAGAGACAAAACAAAACAATTCAAGGTTCCTTTCGATCCCACTACACTCGCAAAAGGTAGGTTTTCTGACCTCTCCAAACAGCTTACAGGAGCTGTTTGGTGGCCCTACATCACAGCCGTGGACTTTTTACCAAGCCTTCTCCCATCATGACTGACTTGGTAAACTTCAAAGAAATTCACAAAAAGATAAGCGCTTATACCTACCTAACTTGATGAAATACTGAGTTTTTACACTCATCTTTACATAATGCTGAGTTCTCACTCCTGACTTGATCAGAATTTGTGTGTCCCAGATAATCAGGGAGAAGGGAATCCAGAGCGTTTCCACCTGCATTTTATGACCGTTTCTTATGGACTGTGGTGGAGCCCCTTCCTCTGTTGGGCCCTTGGCACACTGATATGGTATGGTACTATCACTACAATAAGTCACACTGATACAGTATGGTACTATCGCTACAATAAGTCACACTGATACGGTATGGTACTATCACTACAATAAGTCACACTGATACAGTATGGTACTATCACTACAATAAGTCACACTGATATGGTATGGTACTATCACTACAATAAGTCACACTGATACAGTATGGTACTATCAGTACAACACGTCACACTGATACAGTATGGTATTATCACTACAATAAGTCACACTGATATGGTATGGTACTATCACTACAATAAGTCACACTGATACAGTATGGTACTATCACTACAATAAGTCACACTGATACAGTTTGGTACTATCAGTACAATAAATCACACTGATACAGTATGGTACTATCAGTACAATAAATCACACTGATACAGTATGGTACTATCAGTACAATAAGTCACACTGATATGGTATGGTACTATCACTACAATAAGTCACACTGATACAGTTTGGTACTATAAGTACAATATCAGTGTGACTTATTGTAGTGATACTACCATACTGTGTGCTCTGCTAATCTAAATTAATGGTGTATTGCTATGCTGATACTACACAGTACATTGCTGGCCTCATGTAATGGTGCATTGCCCTGCTGGTCTTGTATTTTGATGGCATATCTATACCTTGCTCAGGCAACTTTCCATACAACATTAGTCTCCCCTCAGCACAGAATGCTCCATGTGCTATCTTCTTTACATTGTATCTTTTTTACATTGTATCACTATCCCTGTTTTCATGTTCCCTGACAGAAAATTCTCTGCCAGCAGATCCAGGGAGATCACTGTCAGAGACATAGTATGTTAAAAAAAAAAAAAAGAAAAAAAAAAAAAGTTTAAAGAAATATTATGTACTTGAAAAATATGTAAAAATGGTTGCTTATCATTGCATTTTGCACCAAGCCACTTTGGTTTGGCTCTTCATGCAATTTCAACTCAAAATTTTACAGAGTGCAGACATGACTCCAGAACCTATGTTTGGAATTTCCTGTGTTGAAGAGCAACCATCTCTCAAGTAGTGCCTGCTTCCCTGTATTGTGAGTCCCAGCAACAAATGATGGGGTGTAACGGTTTTCAGTACACTCAGAGGCAGGATGTTTGGTAAAACACAGTTTTACTGAAACCAGACAGAATAAAGTAACCCTCGTGGGTCCAACAACAGTTAAACGTAATACTGACACAGGACAGGTTACAGAGTAAATATTAACCCACACGGGTTCAGTACATATATCTGAGAGCAAAACATATATTACTGACACAGGTTAGGTTACAGTCCGTGTGAATCAGTGAGACAACTATAGGAAGGTGCTATTAGGCTGGGAGGCTGATAGGCCCTAATAGTGGAAGGCCCAAGAAACACTCTCTACGCAGAGAGTGATACAATATCGACTTGGCCACAATGGGTGAGCGAGGCCCTGAATGAATAACGGACTACCAGACAGCACAGTATCACTGTAACCGGAGGAACAGTGTAATGCCAAACCGAACCAGCAGGAACTGCGACCCAAGGATAAAGGCACCAGACCGCAAGGGTTAACGGACGCTCAGGCTCGATGGCAACTGGCAGGTGGTAGAGACAAACTGAGGCACCCAGGAGACCAACCTCAGTAGGAGAGCAGTAACAAACCAAGCGTACAGTGTGCAACCGGGAATAGCTCCTACCCTGGGGTATGGAGATACAAGGCACAATAGCGTAATTGGGTCGCAGTAGCTGAACAGCTAGAGCAGCAATCGAGGCAACCAACCGGGTCTTTAACAAGACCTGGACAGAGCACAGGAAAGTTTCCTCAACCGGATAACCGGACGAGGTAGTGAACCGGGCCTGAGTGATACACAGAGCAGGAGTCTCAGCCAATCCGGGTCGATACACAGAGCAGGAACGTACTCTAAACCGGGTCGGTACACAGAGCAGGAACGTCAGCAAATCCGGGTCGATACACAGAGCAGGAACGTCAGCCATGCCAGGTCGGTACACAGAGCAGGAACGTAATCAGGCAGAGTAGTCAGGCAGTCCGGGTCATACACAGAATTCACACGATATACACAGCATGCACTAGGCAACGGGAACACCACGAAAGGGCCCTGCAGATGTGACAGGGCTCAGTACTTAAAGGCTACCACTGGGTGGAGCAACATCACGCTAGCCAATAAAAAGGCATCAGGAAACAACACTATCAAAATGTCGCCAGCAATACATGGGCACCGTTATATGGGGGCAGAAGAGGCGACTGAAGAGAGACACCTGGGGCTTCCTCATTGGTCTATTCTGCACAGTGCAGTCCCCATAGACCCTCTGTATCAGGCTTGAAAGACCAGGGACACAGGACTCTATGGGTGTCTCTGCAGCAGGACTTTATAGGTGGCTCTGCAGGCAACGCAGGAGTGTGTGGGTAGCTCTGCACAGCACAGGAGTCTATGGGTAGCTCTGTAGGCAACACAGGCTTCTACTCTTGTCTCTGCAGAAAGATTTTATAAGTGGCTCTGCAGGCAACACAAGAGTGTATGGGTGGCTCCGCACTCAGCACAGGAGTCTGTGTGTGGCTCCGCAGGCAACACAGGGGTGTATAGGTGGCTCTTCAGGCAACAAAGGAGTCTATGGGGGGGCTCTGTACTTGGCACAGGAGTGTATAGATGTCTCTGCAGGGAACACAGGAGTCTATGGGTGATTCCGCATACAGCACAGGCGTGCATGGGGGCTTTGTATGCAACACTGTAGTGCATGGGTGGCTTTGTATGCAACACAGGAGTCTATGGGTGGCTATGTAGGTATGATACATGGAAAGACAAACACAAGAGAGTGCCCAATGATATAATACATAACCAATATATGGCCAGATATAAAGAATATATAAAAGTTGCACTCATGCGTGGATATGGTCAGAAGGCTGATATCAGACAATCTGACAGACTCGCTTATGAAGAAATTACTTCTGTCTCCACTCACAGTACTGATGATCAGCTGCAAGACCAAAGACAGCTCCAAACAAACGGCTGGATCCAAGAAGCCACAAATTTATTCAATATAAAACAATAAATAAATGGTGACATCAAGTGGAATGAGTGATACCGGTGGGCTACTCTGGATGGCACTGTGCTCTATTTGAATATACTTCATGAAGGTGGTATTATAGCTGTCAAACATTTTCTGTTGTCTGACTTTTTGATGCCTATTCAACAGCGGGATTTCCTTTTACGTGCGATTCAATTCATCTTGATCCACAACTGTTTCGAGTTCGATGATCGTCTTTTCCTCCAGGTGAGGGGGACAGACATGGGGACCAGATTCTCGCCGAGTTACGCCAATTTATTTATGGGTTATCCGGAAGAACTTTTGGTCTGTGGCCCAGGCGGGCTCGGCGTGGCTCTGGTCCTGTATCGTCATTACATTGACGACACCCTTATCATCTTTGGGGGACGACGTCCTCGGACTTGAGGCATTTGTGACTCATTTGAATCACAATGAGTGGGTTCTTTCTTTTACGATCAATCATCACCCCACCAATATTCAATTTTTAGATCTTGACCTTGTAGGAACTCCCAATTAAAGCATTTGCACTAAGACATAATTTAAGTCAGTAGATAGAAATAGCTTTTTTGAGATTTGACAGCTGTCACCACTGTTTGCTGAAGCGCCAATTGTTTATTTATTTTTCGTTATTATTCCGTAGTAGTATGGGTTGTTGGTTTTTCGATGCTACAGCCATTTTATATTACAGTGAGATACTGTAATCTCGTTCATGATGAATCTGGATTTGGAACACAGATCCTTTATTGGCAATTGATACAATTGTATTTTGTTGTATTGATTCTCTGTATCGACTCTGGTTGGCTGATTCATGTTTGAATTAGTCCAATCAGAACCGACGCGTGTTGTCATATGTTTGATGTCCGCTCCTGTTGGCTTTAGTCCTTGTTCGCTTTTATACTGTTTTTACCTTTGAGAAAGCAGCATTCTTGCTGCGAAACATGTTATGTAACAGTTGATCTATTGTTTTATTTATTGTGTTATCATAAGTTTTATATTTAACCCCTTAACGACCCTTGACGGTCATAGTACGTCATGGGTCGATCTGACTGAACGACCCATGATGTACTATGACTGTCATGGAGTTCCGGGTTCCCCCTGCGGCTGCACGCCGTTCGGGGAGTTCGGAACCGGAAAAAAAAAATGCTTTTGCGGTCCTTAACTCACCTCGCTGCGCCGATCGGCCGGTTGTTAAGGGGTTAAGAAATTCGTGTCTTCTTGGATCCAGCCGTTTGTTTGGCACAGTCTTTGGTCTTGCAGCTGATCATCAGTTCTTTGAGTGGAGACAGAAATAATATCTCCACAAGCGAGTCTGTCAGATTGTCTGCTATCTGCCTTCTGACCATATCCACACGTGAGTGCAACTTTTATATATTCTTTACATCTGGACATTATTGGTTACGTATTATACCATCAGGTGCTCTCTTGTGTTTGTCTTTCAATGTATCGTATCTACAAGTTCTTTACCGCTCTGGGGCAGTGTGTTTACTGAGCGCAGCCTATTCATACAAGATATCCATTGGAGATACTGTGCTGGGGGCAGTTTTATATATTCCCAGACGCTTTGTTGCCGAGTTTGGTATATGTAGAAAGAAAGGTGAGAGATGCTCAACTAGGCTCATGAGCTAGCAAATACATGCAAGAAGCTCACTGGGACTGTGTCCTCGTGCCCAGGGTGCAATCTCTTTTAGCTCACCAGTGCCATACACAGAGAGGAAATATTCTGAAGCATATCATACTGGTCCTGCCAAATAACAGTCCAGCCACAAAATGCCAGACAATTCCTCTCTGAACAAGGGAAACCGCTAACCCCAGACGTACGTTTCGGCATTCTTGGGCCTCGTCAGTGAGGTGCAGCTGATCTCTCTAGGCACTGTGAGCAAGGGGTCCACGGCTGGATTCCCCTCATTACTCTTAGGGTGACTAACCCCAAGAGCAATTTGCATATGTAGAAAGAAAGGTGAGAGATGCTCAACTAGGCTCATGAGTTTGGTATATGCCATTACCCAGCCACTCATCTAGTTAGTACGCACCTTAGGGTGTTGGTGGTGAAGTTGTATCCTGGTTTATTGATCCCGCACAGGGGCGCCCGTTCTTGTTTCCCCTTCCTCCTTCTATTTGTTACATTATGGGTGGCTATGTACGCAACACTAGTGTATTTGTAATCCATTGCTTAACACTTTAATTATCAAAGGGATGTTCAACACATTGCCACCCCTCTGGCACAGAGAATAGTTAACGTGTGATATGATAATGTAAAGCGCGGGTACAGACGTGCGGGGGTGCGGATGATCGCAGTATGCAGGGATGCTGTATGTATGTATAGTACTTACTGATCCAACTCATGACATTTGTTTACCGAATCCTCCGTTTGGGGCTCTGAATCACTGACGTTCCTTTGCTTCTTTTCCTCCTGCCAAGGAGACATCATGTTAATTTATCATGTGCCCTGCACCACGCACACATCTCACCCTTTTGCTGCGTAATCGCCACTCTCGCTTCCCAAAGCCAAAACAGATGCATTAAGAGAGTCAGATAATTGCCAGACATATTGCTCCATTACCAGTGGGGCGTTTAACCCTTGGAGCTCACAAAGAATTCCATCACAGTGATCTGCAGTGTTAGGCACCACCTGTATCACTCACAGGGTTAATAAAGCACTTTTTTCTGTATTTTAACCATAGGCTCTAGAAAGGTGAGACAATTATGGAACAAACCAACTATAACGTAGGGCAGAAGTAAAAAATGTGTTGATTTAACCCCTTGACCAGAACGGTGTGAAACACATTGCTTTGCACACAATGGGGGCTGTGGACAAGGCAGACATATCTGCTCCCTCAGAGTATAAGACTAGATTTGAGGCCTCAGAAAGTTAATGGAGGATTTGTACAGATGCTGCATGAAGTTAAAGGTATTTCCGTATATAAAAAATGTAAATGCACCCCAGTATAACCATTTTGGTGTCCTTATGTTGTTGTTATTATAATTTCTTATTATAATGTTATTACATATTTTACATCAGTCCTTGAGAGATTTACCAGTTGAGTGCCACATCTCCAAATAGATTGCTTTTTAAGTTTGCGTATATAATCCCAGTTAAAGGGTAAGTCATGTTTTAACCCTTTGAGTGCAATGCATTGCTTACCCCTTTGGCACTCAAAGGGTTAAAAACAGATGACCCTTTGAGTATTCTTCATAGTTTTTTTGTACTTGCGCAGCATTATTACAATACTGTCAGAGTTGTAGTACAAGGGTAATTGAATGATAAAGTATCCCCCTCCCGCCCCTTTTACTGATGTAACACTGCTCACCTCAGAGCAGCAAGACTGTCCGGATGGTTCACAGAGAGGGACAATCTTCAGTGATCATAAGGAAAAACCTGATCTCCTTTGTGAAGGGAGGGGCAGGGCTTTCATTGTTCTCACAGTAAGAAGATTGTCCCTTGCTGTGAGCTGTCCGATCAAGAGACCAGATTCCACATCTGAGGGGAGGTAAGCCACCTCTAGGTAAAAGGGGCGGGAGGGGGGCACTTAATAACTTATTTACTCTTGAACTACAAATCCAACAGTATTGTAATAACACTGCTCATGCACAAAAAGAACTATGAAGAATACTCAAAGGGACATTGATTTTAAAACATTACTATCCCTATAATTGTTCTGTTAGTTTTCCCAAAAAAGCAAAGTTGTAAGCAGTGTTAAGGAAAATTAACCCCTAAAAATGATCTGAGGTTATATACTGTAAAATCTCATGTATAATACTCATAGTTTGCCCATTTTTATTTATTTATTTATTTTTTACCTTATTTGAAGGGGGGGTGCATATTAGTATGCTCGCACATTCCTCTCCCTCTCCTCACCCCCTCTGGAGGCATCTGCACAATGGGTGGCAATACTTGCATTTGCCGCCCGCTTTCCGCATCCCCCTTTGAGGACCTGTGTTAATTCAAGATACTGGTAGTGCACTTTGAGGACCTAAAGGTCCTCGCAGGGCATAACCATAGATCCAATGCATAGACTTCTGTGTACTTAAACTACAGTAGTGCGCAGAGAGGACCTTTGGGTCCTCAAAGTGCACTACTATATCTTGAATTAACACAGGTTCGCACAGGGGGATATGGGAAGCAGGTGGCAAATACAAGCATACTGCCTGCTGCGCAGATGCCTGAGGCTTCCGGAAGGGGGTGAGTAGAGGGAGATGAAGGGAGGGAGCGAAACGGACAAACTAATTTTGTTTTCGGTGGGTAGAGGGAGGGAAACAAGGGTGGGTATTATTCATAGGCACTTTTCCCCTAAAAACGTAGATACAATTTACACCTGTGTATTGTACCTGAGATTTTACGGCACTCTTAAATACCATGTTCAACCTCTGTAAAAATTCAGTATTTGTTTTCTGAGGCCTAAAATCTAGTCTTGCAAATGCTTTTTGGGGGGGGGGGGGTCCTATCACCAGAGCAATCTTGATAGATGTCTCAGAAGTGATTGGGTTTTGTCTGTTAATGAGCTTGGGAGAAATTATCACCCTGTCTGAATAGAAGAGCGGTGGGAACACACATACCTCCTAACATTCCAAGTGGCCAAAGAGGGACACTTGTGTTTTAGGTGGTGTTGCTGGGGGAGTGGCTGGTGGGCACCTCTTTGTGTAACTGAATAAATGGTTTAGAGCAAGACCAAAGTATTTTATTTACACAGACTGATGTATAATCCCTTACAAGATAAATACAGATTATACTTAAAGGGTCCACGCCGACGTGTTTCGTGATACTTCCTCAGGGCTTGTTTTTAATTCCACTTTTTATTTTAGATAGGTTTATTCAGTATATTAGTGTAGGTACTCACCATATATTGAGGTACCGTGATGGGGTTGGTGAGCTTATATCTTTTGGCCAAAACATAACTTAATCCTCAATTTTATTTAAATAGAGATCAGGGCTTAAAAGTTGAAGTCCTTTGCTACTAGCCAGACCTGAAAAGTTACTCGCCACTGCAAGCCAAAACATACCCACCAGGGCTAAATTTCTACTCACCAGGGCTGAATTTTCACTCGCCATTGGCTAGTGGAAAGTGGAAATTTTGAGCCCTTGAGTTATTAAATATTCTTAGCTCAGGGCACATTATAGCACTATTGTGTGGAGGAGCGCAGGGCTTCCTTTGTTTGTTTGTAATGTATAAACATATACACTGAGGTTTAATCAAAAATTAATGTGAGTTTTATTGCTGTGGCGCAATGTGATACACTTCTATGCACACCACACAGTCTGATCTCCTAAACACAGGGACACCAGGGTGATACACTTATATACATACCACACAGTCTGATCTCCTAAACACAGGGACACCAGGGTGATACACTTCTATACACACCACACAGTCTGATCTCCTAAACACAGGGACACCAGGGTGATACACTTCTATACACACCACACAGTCTGATCTCCTAAACACAGGGACACCAGGGTGATACACTTATATATACACCACACAGTCTGATCTCCTAAACACAGGGACACCAGGGTGATACACATATACACACCACACTGTCTGATCTCCTAAACACAGGGACACCAGGGTGATACACTTATATACCCACACCGCACAGGCTGATCTCCTAAACACAGGGACACCAGGGTGATACACTTATATATACACCACACAGTCTGATCTCCTAAACACAGGGACACCAGGGTGATACACTTCTATACACACCACACAGTCTGATCTCCTAAACACAGGGACACCAGAGTGATACACTTCTATACACACCACACAGTCTGATCTCCTAAACACAGGGACACCAGGGTGATACACTTCTATACACACCGCACAGTCCGATCTCCTAAACACAGGGACACCAGGGTGATACACTTCTATACACACCACACAGTCTGATCTCCTAAACACAGGGACACCAGGGTGATACACTTCTATACACACCACACAGTCTGATCTCCTAAACACAGGGACACCAGGGTGATACACTTCTATACACACCACACAGTCTGATCTCCTAAACACAGGGACACCAGGGTGATACACTTATATACACACCACACAGTCTGATCTCCTAAACACAGGGACATCAGGGTGATACACTTCTATACACACCACACAGTCTGGTCTCCTAAACACAGGGACACCAGGGTGATACACTAATATACACACCACACAGTCTGATCTCCTAAACACAGGGACACCAGGGTGATACACTTATATACACACCACACAGTCTGATCTCCTAAACACAGGGACACCAGGGTGATACACTTCTATACACACCACACAGTCTGGTCTCCTAAACACAGGGACACCAGGGTGATACACTTCTGTACACACCACACAGTCTGGTCTCCTAAACACAGGGACACCAGGGTGATACACTTATATACACACCACACAATCTGATCTCCTAAACACAGGGACACCAGGGTGATACACTTCTATACACACCACACAGTCTGATCTCCTAAACACAGGGACACCAGGGTGATACACTTATATACACACCTCACAGTCTGATCTCCTAAACACAGGGACATCAGGGTGATACACTTCTATACACACCACACAGTCTGATCTCCTAAACACAGGGACATCAGGGTGATACACTTCTATACACACCACACAGTCTGATATCCTAAACACAGGGACACCAGGGTGATACACTTATATACACACCACACAGTCTGATTTCCTAAACACAGGGACACCAGGGTGATACACTTATATATACACCACGCAGTTCGATCTCCTAAACACAGGGACACCAGGGTGATACACTAATATACACACCACACAGTCTGATCTCCTAAACACAGGGACACCAGGGTGATACAGTTATATACACATCACACAGTCTGATCTCCTAAACACAGGGACACCAGAGTGATACACTTATATACACACCTCACAGTCTGATCTCCTAAACACAGGGACACCAGGGTGATACACTTATATACACACCACACAGTCTGATCTCCTAAACACAGGGACACCAGGGTGATACACTTATAAACACACCACACAGTCTGATCTCCTAAACACAGGGACACCAGGGTGATACACTTATATATACACACCGCACAGTCTGATCTCCTAAACACAGGGACACCAGGATGATACACTTATACACATACACCACACAGTCTGATCTCCTAAACACAGGACATCAGGGTGATACACTTATATACACACCACACAGTCTGATCTCCTAAACACAGGGACACCGGGGTGATACACTTATATACACACCACACAGTCTGATCTCCTAAACACAGGGACACCAGGGTGATACACTTATATACACACCACACAGTCTGATCTCCTAAACACAGGGACACCAGGGTGATACACTTATATACACACCATACAGTCTGATCTCATAACCACAGGACATCAGGGTGATACACTTATATACACACCACACAGTCTGATCTCCTAAACACAGGGACACCGGGGTGATACACTTATATACACACCACACAGTCTGATCTCCTAAACACAGGGACACCAGGGTGATACACTTATATACACACCACACAGTCTGATCTCCTAAACACAGGGACACCAGGGTGATACACTTCTATACACACCACACAGTCTGATCTCCTAAACACAGGGACACCGGGGTGATACACTTATATACACACCACACAGTCTGATCTCCTAAACACAGGGACACCAGGGTGATACACTTATATACACACACCACACAGTCTGATCTCCTAAACACAGGGACACCAGGGTGATACACTTCTATACACACCACACAGTCTGATCTCCTAAACACAGGGACACCAGGGTGATACACTTCTATACACACCACACAGTCTGATCTCCTAAACACAGGGACACCGGGGTGATACACTTATATACACACCACACAGTCTGATCTCCTAACCACAGGGACACCAGGGTGATACACTTCTATACACACCACACAGTCTGATCTCCTAAACACAGGGACACCAGGATGATACACTAATATACACACCACACAGTCTGATCTCCTAAACACAGGGACACCAGGGTGATACACTTCTATACACACCACACAGTCTGATCTCCTAAACACAGGGACACCAGGGTAATACACTTATATACACGCCACACAGTCTGATCTCCTAAACACAGGGACACCAGGGTGATACACTTATATACACATCACACAGTATGATCTCCTAAACACAGGGACACCAGGGTGATACATTTATATACACACCACACAGCCTGATCTCCTAAACACAGGGACACCAGGGTGATACACTTATATACACACCACACAGTCTGATCTCCTAAACACAGGGACATCAGGGTGATACACTTATATACACACCACACAGTCTGATCTCCTAAACACAGGTACACCAGGGTGATACACTTCTATACACACCACACAGTCTGATCTCCTAAACACAGGGACACCAGGGTGATACACTTATATACACACCTCACAGTCTGATCTCCTAAACACAGGGACATCAGGGTGATACACTTATATACACACCACACAGTCTGATCTCCTAAACACAGGGACACTAGAGTGATACACTTATATACACATCACACAGTCTGATCTCCTAAACACAGGGACATCAGAGTGATACACTTCTATACACACCACACAGTCTGATCTCCTAAACACAGGGACACCAGGGTGATACACTTATATACACACCACACAGTCTGATCTCCTAAACACAGGGACACCAGGGTGATACACTTATATACACACCACACAGTCTGATCTCCTAAACACAGGAACACCAGGGTGATACACTTCTATACACACCACACAGTCTGATCTCCTAAACACAGGGACACCAGGGTGATACACTTATATACACACCACACAGTCTGATCTCCTAAACACAGGGACACCAGGGTGATACACTTATATACACACCACACAGTCTGATCTCCTAAACACAGGGACACCAGGGTGATACACTTATATACACACCACACAGTCTGATCTCCTAAACACAGGGACACCAGGGTGATACACTTATATACACACCACACAGTCTGATCTCCTAAACACAGGGACACCAGGGTAATACACTTATATACACACCACACAGTCTGATCTCCTACACACAGGGACCCCAGAGTGATAGACTTATATACACACACCACACAGTCTGATCTCCTAAACACAGGCACACCAGGGTGATACACTTATACACACCACACAGTCTGGTCTCCTAAACACAGGGACACCAGGGTGATACACTTATATACACACCACACAGTCTGATCTCCTAAACACAGGGACATCAGGGTGATACACTTATATACACACCACACAGTCTGATCTCCTAAACACAGGGACACCAGGGTGATACACTTCTATACACACCACACAGTCTGATCTCCTAAACACAGGGACACCAGGGTGATACACTTATATACACACCACACAGTCTGATCTCCTAAACACAGGGACATCAGGGTGATACACTTATATACACACCACACAGTCTGACCGCCTAAACACAGGGACACCAGGGTGATACACTTATATACACTCTATACAGTCTGATCTCCTAAACACAGGGACACCAGGGTGATACACTTATATACACACCACACAGTCTGATCTCGTAAACACAGGGACACCAGGGTGATACACTTCTATACACACCACACAGTCTGATCTCCTAAACACAGGGACACCAGGGTGATACACTTCTATACACACCACACAGTCTGATCTCCTAAACACAGGGACACCAGGGTGATACACTTATATACACACCACACAGTCTGATCTCCTAAACACAGGGACACCGGGGTGATACACTTCTATACACATCACACAGTCTGATCTCCTAAACACAGGGACACCAGGGTGATACACTTATATACACACCACACAGTCTGATCTCCTAAACACAGGGACACCAGGGTGATACACTTATAAACACACACCACACAGTCTGATCTCCTAAACACAGGGACATCAGGGTGATACACTTATATACACACCACACAGTCTGATCTCCTAAACACAGGGACACCGGGGTGATACACTTATATACACACCACACAGTCTGATCTCCTAAATACAGGGACACCAGGGTGATAGACTTATATACACACCACACAGTCTGATCTCCTAAACACAGGGACACCGGGGTGGGAAAGAGGGACACAGGGATTTGGTCTCTAAAAAAGGGACTGTCCCTCCTAAAGAGGAACACTTGGGATTGGGGAACCAATCCATGCAGAAGTGATTCAGTGTCGATGCATATTTTGTGTCTGTATTAAAGTGGACCAGTTGCTCACAGATTTCAGTCTCTGTATAACTGTATCTATTTAAAGGCAGAGTAACACTTAAAAAAAACAAGAAAAAAAACAACTTATAGAATTATAAATATTGTGTACTTCCATGCAGCATCTGTAAAATTTTATTTTATTGTAGATCCCTAAAATCTAATCCTAACTTTGCATTTTTAACCCCTTAAGGACCAGATGACATACTGTGATCGTCACGGTCCTTGTACCCTTAAGGACTGGGGATGGTCATAGTACTTCACATACATTTTACTTACAGCTCTCCACCGGGTGCGCTATAAGTAAAAACAGCGTCTAAAACTGACCGCTCCAAGACTGCACAGGTCTCTCTTAGACCCCAAAGCGGCGAGCTGGTACATTTATCAGGTCACGTGTAGCGAGGTCAAGGATCAAAACGGTCCTTAAGGGGAAGGTAACTCTCTGGCACTGAAAGGGTAAAATCGGCATGTAAATCCTCGTAAACCATCAGTGCATGTGTAAAAGTGTATTCCTGTCAGGCAAGTCTTCGTCAGGTCATGTATAATGAAGAGTCCTTCCCATCATACGATCCGTAGCGCCCTCTGATCTGCGTCATTGTGCTTTTAGAGCTGGTGAAGAGCGGCTCCAGGAAAGTGCTGCTATGTGAAATGTTTAATGTAGAAGAGCGAATAAATTACACATGGAGATAGGGTAAGATTTAAGGTTACAGGCTTGTACCGTGTTCTAGACGAGGTACATGAAAAATACATATCGGTCAAGGGAGTCACATCTTTCATTCGTCTGTGATGTATGTCATAATATCCTTAGGGCATTCACGGTTTTTGCTTTAGTGACCATCCTGCGACCCTCCAGCTGTTGGGATTCTGCAGTTTGCCCTTTGCATGACCTTTCTACCAATCCAGGGGTTGAAAGCCTCATTTACAGTGCCTCCTACATGAAGAAAAAAATCACATTTACATGGAAACGTAACATCTGACATCAGAAAATCATTCTGCGCATCTAGTTTGGCCATTCATCCTACTGTAACCCTTTGAGTGCCAGAGGGGTACGCAACACATTGCTTTCCAATGCGTTGCGTACCCATCTGGCACTCAAAGGGTTAAACCCTTAATGACACATGATATGCCAGGACTGTCATGCTGGTTCAGACATTAAGGACCTTTGATGGTCCTGGCACGTCATGAAATTTTGGCATGGCAGTGTTCCTTAACAGCCATCCCGTGCTGGAGTGGGCAGTCGTTAAGGGGTTAAAAACCTCAAAACTTGTTTGGTTGTTTGTCCTATGTTCAGGATAGCCTTATGCCTATCTCATGCATGCTTACATTCCGTCACTGTATTAACCTCTACCACTTCTGCTCATAGGCTTTTTTACTTATCTACCACTTCTACTTGTAGGCTGTACCACTTATCTACCACTTCTGTTTGTAGGCTGTTCCACTTATTTACCACTTCTGTTGACTGGCTATTCCACTTATCTACTACCCTCTCTTCTTACATTATATTGAAGTCTCTGTCCCTTTAGTTTTAGACTATGGCCTCTTGTCCTAACATTTTTACTCCTGTGAAATGTACTTCCCTCCTGCACTTTGTTGACTCCCTTCATGTATTTGAATGTGTCTATCATATCATAGTAAACTAGGCTGAATAAAGACACAAGTCCATCAAGTTCAACCTTCTCCTCATACCCCAGTAATTTTATAGCTTTCCTGCTACCAAATAAGTTAGTCTTTATTAGACCTTCCTGATCTGCCTACTGATAAACAGTATAACTCTGTATGTTCCCTTTGGAAAGAAATGTATCTAATCTTCTCTTGAATTGTATCTGCCGTAACCACCTCCTTGGGCAAATAATTCCACAATTTAACAGACCTCACTGTAAAAAAAACCCTTCCTCTGCTGAAGACTAAACCTCCTTTCCTCTAATCTCAAGGGGTGTCCCCTGGTCACCTGATCAGGCCTTGGAATAAATAGCTCACCACAGAGCTCTTGTATTGACCTTCTCATATACTTGTACATTGTGATAAGATCTCCTCTTAGTCGTCTTTTCTCTAGAGTAAATAAACCAAGTTTGTCTAGTCGTTCCTCATACGTCAAGTCCTCCATTCCCTTAATTAATTTTGTTGCTCTTCGCTGTACCCTCTCTAGTTCTAGTATATCCTTTTTCATAACTGGTGCCCAAAATTGCACTGCATACTCAAGGTGAGGTCTTACCAATGATTTGTACAATGGCAAAATAATGCTATCCACTCTTGCTTCAATACCTCTCTCTCTTCTTGTCTCCAAACTATACATGTTCAGATCCTTTAGTCTATCCTGATATTTCTTTTCTGGTAAACCAGTCACCATTTTAGTAGCCTGAATTTTCTCTAGAGTATCTATTTCCTTCTGGAGTTGGTGTCTCCAGTACTACAATAGGTGAGGTCTAACCAGAGGTCTGTAGAGTGGCATGACCACTTCCCTTTTTCTGCTTCTAATGCCCCTAGCTATACAATCCAGCACCCTGCTTGTGTTCCCTGCTACTTAAATACAGAATTGAGGCGCTGGTCCTAAATAGTCACACAAAACTTAAAGGGATAGTAATGTTTCAAAATAAAAGAAGCTCCAATTAATCTTCATAGTATTTGGTCAGAGGAGAGTGTTATTTCACTGTCAGAGTTGTAGTACAAGAGTAATTGAATGATAAAGTATCCCCCTCCTGCCCTTTTACTGATGTAACACTGCTCACCTCAGATGTGGAATCTGGTCTTTTGACCATACAGGTCACAGCAAGAGACAATCTTCTTACTGTGAGAATAAGGAAAATATTTTCTTCCTTTACACCTCCCTCTAGAAATCAGTATCAGTACCCCACAGATGGAAATTTGAAAGGAGAGTCCTGGTTGACATTTGAGAAGCAGACATCTTCAGAGTAGGGAAACCTGAGCGTTATAAAGTTGCCATAGCAACATTCCAGACTCGAACCTAAGCTGAACCTGGTCCTTACAGATTTAAGTACTCGCACAGTCTGCTTGTTTCAGTTGGGAAAAAAAGTGCCAGCAACTGTGGTGTCCTCCTCGGTGGACCTGACGTTGAGGACTGGCTGAAAAAGTTAACACAAGGGCAAAATTCGCAGGTATTTTTTTCAGGCCATAGCACGGTAATTGGGGATGGGGGCGTTCTTATTGCGAACCATTGATTCTTATTTACATTTATATGTAGGGAAATTGTTATTCAAAAAAGAAACATTTTGTTCTCATTTTGGGATCGAAGACTATGTGTCTATATATTCTTTTCCCCACTTTTAACCCTTTGAGTTCCAGAGGGGTGAGTTGCGTAGTCCTTCAGGACTCAAAGGGTTAATATTCCTTTGACAAAATTCCTTTTGGCAAATGACTTAGAACAGGGCTTAAAGGGATAGTAATACTTAAAATGTAAAAAAAAAATATATTGTAGGGTTTATCCCCCTGAGTAAAACGAGTACTCCCACTGCTGAAAGGTGTTTCATTCAAAAGTTATTAATTTTCAAAGTTGAATTTTTTAGGTGCAATATCACAGTGGCCTGAAATTGTATAGTGGCGCTGTTGCTACACGATCCTATGGACAGCTCTGGTCCCGGGACCATAAATCTCCATAGGATGATGTAGCAACAGTGCCACTGTACAATTTCAGGCCACTGTGATATTGCATCTAAAAAATTCAACTTTGAAAATTAATAACTTTTGAATGAAACACCTTTCAGCAGTGGGAGTACTCTTGTTTTACTCAGGGGGATAAACCCTACAACATATTTTTTTTACATTTTAAGTATTACTATCCCTTTAAAATATGAAATCCTTTGCTACTAGCCAGACCTGAAAAGTTACTCGCCACTGTAAGCCAAAACATACCTACCAGGGCTGAATTTTCACTCACCATTAGCTAGTGGCGAGTGGAAATTTTGAGCCCTGACTTAGAAGACAACAGGGGTTGCTGTAGAAACTGTAGCATACTCGTTACAGGGTGCCTTGGGCGAAAAATAGATTTTGAGGCCCAGGAATAGGGACCAGACGTCACCTTGTTCTCCCCCGGGTGTGTTTGGAGTGTTTTCACTTTGTTTTAGGATAGTTTAGAGCATGTCGGAGTCCTCTGTGTCAGCCGTACAGCTCAAGTTTAGATTTTTGGAGAGATTTATGGCTCCTCAATTCACTGCCCCCTCCGGTACCCTTTCCAGGCAGATTTATGCGTTTTCTTCTGTTCTCTTGTATATGTCGGACTAAAGCACCGAGAATTTCCCCCCCGCCGCATAAGCTGACCGCAGAGAGCTGTACGCAGTTCATAATAAAGAGTTATGGAGGCTGCATTGATTTGGGATAAAACTAGATTCTGTGCAGGTTAAGGTACCATCCACTGGACCAAATCCCAGGTTCACTCTTAAATTTACGGCGATTCGGGGAAAGTGAGTTTTAATTCCAGAATTTGCTGATTCTTTTCTTATATCTTGTCTAGTTGGAAGCTTTAACTCTTTGAGTTTTAGATTGATGCACAGTGCATTGCACAGTTTATATCCGTTTGAGTGGTGTAGTGCATATCCAGTGCATTGAAAAGGAATGTTTTTGATATCTCTGGCACTCAAATGGTTAATGGTGATACCTGCAATCCCCCTGGGTGATGCAGGGTTGTCAGTGGACTTGACGCTACTGAGGGCCATATGTATACGTACAAAGGTGCATCTATGTCAGGATCTATCAGAAGTTCTAGGGCAGGCGTCAGCCTGCAGGAGAGGGAGTGCTCGGGAGCGCTGGCTAGGGAGTGTCGCTAGTAGTGCGGTGACTGTCTAGGCAAGACCGTGCTGCGGCTAGGGCCATATTAAAGTTGCTGGCCGCGAAGCCAGATGTCTGATCCCGGTTTAGCCGGAACCCTGACCTGGATAGAATTACCGTAGACAGTACAGACTCTCCTGCAGGGGGGAGTGAAGGCAAGAGAGCGGTGATTAGGGTTCGTGGCTGGAGTGCGAAGGCTACCTGGTAGCATAGACTCCCCAGGGATCATACAGAGAAAACAGGCAGAAAGGACAGTAAGTGGTACAGAGTTGTACCTTCTGGAGACCACTTTGCAAGGAGCTGAAGCAAAGAGTAGGCAGGATCAAGACTGAAGCCAAGGGTCAATACCAACTAGCCTGAGAGGTATCTAAAACGTGAGGCAATAAGAGCAGTCAAAGGAATAGCCAAAGGTCATACACTGCTAGGCTGGGTAAGGTATCCAAAACGTCAGGCAAGAAGAGGAGTCAAAGGAATAGCCGAAGGTCATTCACTGCTAGGCTGGGTAAGGTATCCAAAACGTGAGGCAAAAGAGGAGTCAAGGAAATAGCCAAATGGTCATACACTGCTGGGCTGGGTAAGGAATGTTCAAAAAACAAAACTAGGTACTAGGGGAACCTGGACTAGGTGAGCGTACAGTACAGGAACACTGTGTTAGTGCTCCGAGCGGCTGGAAATGCGACCGTATATGTGCGGCGAGGGATGATGTCAGCATCCGGTGACGTGGCGAACCCGGAAGTAAGATGCTTCGAGAAGCGGTGTGAAGGGAGCAATAGCTCACAGGACTCATGGGTGCGGACACGAGGTAGCGTTACAGTCTATTTTAGAGAAAACAGGTGCACTATATGCCAGGGACACAAATTCATAACGACTCCATTGTTTTAAAGGGATAGTAATGTGTTCTAAAAACCTTGTATTGTATTGTAGCTATTTCAGAAATAAACTAAAAGATCCTAGTCCCATGTCTCACACCTTTATGGTTTGTTTTAAAGTTCTCCGGTCAGCCGACTCGAGACGGCTCTTCAGCAAAATGAAGTACTTCTTTTTTGATTTCGGTATCTCTGCTCTGCTGAAGAGCCGCCTGCCGGACCGGGGACCAGGATCTGCTACTGTCATCTTACAGCTGACGTCAGGGAAAGGGGGAGGGAGCAGGGAACTTTAAAATGTTCTCTCTCTCAAACCGTAAAGGTTTGAGAGATGGGACTAGGATCTTTTCGTTTATTTTTTTAATAGCTGCAATACAATACAAGGTTTTTAGAAGACATTACTATCCATTGTAATGGAGCTGTTAGCACCTTTAATGCAAGAAAGCTAAACAGCGCTTTACTTGGTACTGTGGATGTTGTAGACCTCAGTAACATTCACTGGATGTAGACAACTGTACATACCATGCAAAACAATGTACAAATGTAACAACCGACTGCTGCATTAAAGAGCAACCAACATGCAGTATTTGCCCCCCACTGATAGGTTTTTTTTTTTTTTTTTTATATACCTCTTAATCAGGTCTTCTGAGGAAGCCATGCCTGGCAGATAAGCAGCACAGCAGAACACGGGTCTGAAGAGACCTATTTAGCTCCTTTCTGATGCCTCAACTGCATCCCCTCTGGGCTTTACAGTTCTGGTCATGTGAGGAGTGGCTCAGTCCCCAAAGACTGCAATGGATGGGTTTTCTAATCCGCTCCTAGCAGTCTATCTGACTGCACATACTGCAAAGATGAGGAGCGCAAACACACACACAAACTCTGTCTCTCACTCTGTTCTGAGACATCACAGCCCCCGTATTACATCTGCTCTCATAGTAACGACCTGTTAACCCTTTGAGTACACGCTGTAATGCGATACCCCTCTGGCACTCAAAAGGGTTAATGACCAAAGAGGTGCGCAGCACATGACTTTAGAATACATTTCACACACTTCTGATCCTTTAGGCAACATTCACATGGTGACATAGTCTCAGCAACAGAAAATCGCGAACGAGAACCATGTGACTTGTCAACCATTTTATGCTATGTGGCATTTAACACAGGTGGCAGCAATTTTTTTTTTTTTTTTTTTTATGCTGCAAGTTTCCTCACCATGTGATAACTCTGCTACAAATATGTTTCCTTGGTTTGATATGGGATCACATTTAAACTGAACACTGTAGCAGTCCGCTGCGTTTTTCATTGATTTGATCACTTTTATTCTGAGGGAATGGGATTCTGGGAAAACCTTGCTTACACTGTAGCACTAAAAATGTACCAGCATTTCCAGCTGCCGCAAAGAAGTCACAAAAGAGAAGAGTGTTGCTACAAACGTTTTGAGTGCCACAGGTATATGTGATGCATAGCTTCACATTGTGTTGCATACCCTTCTGGAACACAAAGGGTTAAAGGTATTTACCCAAGGGCTCTTTCAGATGGGTGCCTTTTTGGTCCATCTTTTTTTGTGATACGACTGTTGTGCAGCATGACTTTTTAGTGCACCTTTTTGTGATACAACTGTTGTGCAGTATGACTTTTTAGTGCACCTTTTTTTGAGATACGACTGTTGTGCAGCATGACTTTTCATAGCCACTGACAATGTTGGTGCTTTTTTTAATGCTTCAGTTCATCAAAGTTTTCTCAGACTGCTATTTTCTCAGTAGGAACAGAAGTGGTAACATTTCAGGGAAAGCATAGGCAGAGATTTTATATGGTAAGGACAGTAAAGTTACAGAATTCTTTTTCTTGGCATGCTATGCTTGTAGATACTTTAGTTGCTTTAAAAAAAACAAGTAAAGAATACCTTTGTAGCTCAGAACCAGATTGAGAATTCTGACCGTTTGTTTCAAAGCAGATAGGTTATTGATCCAGGGAACTATGTGACGGCAATTTGAAGTCAAGGAAGTAATTTTTTAAGCTCTTGGGGCTTAATTGGAAATGGCTTCAATGTTTTTTTTTCCTTCCTCAGAATCAACAGGGATGAAATGACATGGGCTCATCAATTATCTTACTTTGTTACTACCTGCAACAGTTGTGACTTCAATGCAATTTCATTGAAATCAGTACTGCCAATTTATAGCTGTGTTCTTGCACTATATGAGGAATATTGCAGCATGTTGCATCCTTGTTACAATTCCAGTGCTTGTTCCCTGTATGAAATGCCCCATAGGACATTTTTATTCACAAATTGTGAATTTTTTCCCATGAAGTCAGTTATTCTGTTACAGAGATAAGAATCCATTATTCTTGCAGGGATTGATACCCTATAACCACTTTGCTGCTGAGAGCGCTCCGTTATTTTGCAATCATTAACTAATACAGACCCCTAAAAATGGAATTGGTGGCTGTGCCTTTAAGTATTATGTGCGTACAACTAACATCTGTAAACTTGTTTATTTTATGTGATATTTCTAAAGTATCCTAAACTTAATTTTTTAAAGGGATAGTAATGTCTCTCAAAAAAAGCAGCTCTGATTAATCTTCATAGTATTTGGGCAATGGAGAGTGTTATTTCAATACTGTCAGAGTTGTAGTACAAGAGTAATTGAATGGTAAAGTATCCCCCTCCCGCCCCTTTTACCTAGTGTAAGACACCTCCCCTCAGATGTGGAATCTGGTCTCTTGACCGGACAGATCACAGCAAGGGACAGTCTTCTTACTGTGATCATAAGGAAAACCCTGCCCCCCTTGACAGGTTTTTCCTTATTCTCACTGAAGATTTTCCCTCTCTTCGATCCATCCAGACAGTCTTGCTGCTCTGAGGTGAGCAGTGTTACATCAGTAAAAGGGGCGGGAAGGGGATACTTGAATCTTCAATTACTCTTGAACTACAATTCTGACTATTGAAATAACACTCTCCATGGCCCAAATACTATGACGATTAATCTGCGCTGTTTTTTGTTTGTGAAACATTACTATCCCTTTAAAAGCAATGCATTCTGTACCGCTCGGGCACTTAAAGGGTTAATGCAGGTGTAGACTGTTATAGCAATGTGTCGCATGCCCCTCTGGCACTCAAAGGGTTAATTTATTGAAATAAGTATCCACAGCTCTTCTCTTCAAAATGGCTGCTACCTTATCTAAGCCAATTTACAGGCAATTCAACCCTATTACTTCTCAGTCAGCTATCAAAAGTGGCGTGTTAATGGGAGTCAGGGAGCAATTGAAACCCTCGTGAAGCGTAAATAAGACTTAGATTTTAGGCTTCAGAAAACAGAGACGCCGGCATGGTGTACTCCGTTTATTTTTAGATGTTAGTTTCTTTAACCTCTTAAGCGCCGCTGTGATGTGCAACACATTTCACCCTATGTTTTTTTTAACACTTTGAGTGCCAGAGAGGAAACTAAAGCATTGCAGTGTGTTGGTTACAGCTCTGGCACTCAAATGGTTAAGGGGTTAAAATCTGCATTTCAGATGTCGCAGGCAGATGAAAAAAATTAATCGTAATGGTGGGAAATAAATGGTCTCTGTCCCTCCATTATTATAATTATTTATGTGTTTGCCACTATGATAGATATATTGTTCACTGGAGATAAGATTGCACAGATTTAGAAGATGAAGGATTGCTGTGTGTAAGGAAGCAGTGCCCAGCCGGTATATAGAGACGCACTTGCGCGTGCCCGTGGTACGGAGGTGCAGATTATGTATCCATTCATCACTGCCTCTCTGAGTCATTCCTCGCTTTCGTCTCACAACAAATCTCTCTTCCTGTGTCTGCAGGACTCCCCAGGGCTGGGCCGTTTTCGAAATAGTTTTACGATGCCGCTTCTTCTTTTTCTGCAGGATATGAAAAATTCTGCTGTGCTCTGCGTCTTCTCGCTGTAGTAAATAAACCAGCCTTTTGGTCTTTTTGTACCGCGTCCAGCCGGGGCTGCGCAGAAGCTGATCGCAAGGGCGGGAGGCATCTGATGTTGTGTTGCAGGCGAAGCCGCCGGTGTGTGCGCGCAGTGGAAAGCGGCTCTAATCCAGTGGCCGACCAACTTTACTGGAGGGGACAAAACAGTTCCCATTGACTTTTAAACGGGGCTTTTAGCCTCATCAGTGCTTAGAGACCTTGCTAGCATTAACCCTTTGAGTGCTAGAGTGGTACGGAATGCATTGCTTTGCAATGCATTCCGTACCACTCTGGCACTCAAAGGGTTAATGGGTTAAATTGATGGACAGGTTGCAGGTTTTTTGTCTCAGAATTGCTTCAGTTTCATATGTATGCACGTGCCTGAAAATACGTATGAAGAAATGTGGAGCAATTCTGGGGCAAACCAGCTGCATATGCTTTGCAATGTATTGGAGCCCTCGCTAGCATTTAACCGGTTTGCAGTGCGTTGCACACCCCTCTGGCATTCAATGGGTTAAGAGGTTTTCTGCCCGCATTGATTATGATATCCAGAGCCGATTGAAGATATCATCTCTCTGCTTCTTATGGGCTTAAAGGAATAGTAATGTTTCAAAATAAAAGCAGCTCCAATTAATCTTCATAATAGTATTTGGGCCATGTTGTAGTTGTAGTACAAGAGTAATTGAATGATAAAGTATCCCCCTCCCGCCTCTTTTACTGATGTAACACTGCTCACCTCAGAGCAGCAAGACTGTCTGGATGGATCACAGAGAGGGACAGTCTTCAGTGATCGTAAGGAAAAACCTGTCAAGGGGGCAGGATTTTCCTTATGATCACAGTAAGAAGATTGTCCCTTGCTGTGACCTGTCCGGTCAAGTGACCAGATTCTACATCTGAGTGGAGGTATCTTACCCCAGGTAAAAGGGGAGGGGGATAATTTATCATTCAATTACTCTTGTACTACAACTCTGACAGTAATGAAATAACACTATCCATGGCCCAAATACTATGAAGATTAATTGGAGCTGCTTTTATTTTGAAACTTAATATCCCTTTAAAGGCACAGCCTGTGCCGTAGGATTTATGGGACATACAAGGAGCCAGCAGCTGAATTATTATGATGTGCATTGCAGTGTCCAATCATTGTAGACTTTATATGAACATCAGCCAATCACATCTGTCTAATGTGCCAGCCCACTCTTCCTTGCACCTGCCTCCTCCTGTTAGCGACCTCCACTCTATGGGAAACGTGCAGGGGATTCGGCTCCTTGATGATCATTGTGAACTAGCGGCCGTATTCAGGAAGCTGATGTTGCAGTTCTGGTGCAAACCAACTTCACGACAGGGGAGAAATGATTATTGAAACTGATTCCTTCCACTTCCCACCCACTTCTTCTCCTTCTCACCCTGTTCTTCCCATTTCCCACCCACGTCTTCTCCTTCTCACCCTGTTCCTCCCATTTCCCACCCACTTCTTCTCCTTCTCACCCTGTTCCTCCCACTTCCCACTGACTTCTCCTCCTGGGTATAGAACTGGTGCAGGAACGTTAATTGCTCTGGCCACACCCACTGTTCAGAATGTGGGTGTGGCTACCAGTGGTGGAGGAGTTCTGGGACAAACTATTTGCTCTGTGGGGGAGAACTAAAAATACCCATGATTTAAATCCTCCAACGTTACTTTTTGGAATATTTAATTCTTCCCTACAGTGCAAATGGTTTGCCTCAGAGATCCTGCAATTTTCTTTTGAACATACGGCCTAGTTTCTGCTTCTCCGCTACTGTGGCAATTTGGTGGGCCACGGATATCCAGTTAGGGTGCCCCCCTTTTTTTACTTAAAGACGTTAACAAAAAAAACGAATGCTGACTTTAACCCTTTAGTGTGTTGGGACCTGTCTGCGGGAGCGCTGTCAGCACTACAGGGGGTCTGAAACTGACTGCTCCAAGACTGGAGTGATCACTATCAGACCCCCGTTCGACGAGCCAGGGCACGCGATCAGACACTTGTGCCGGCTCCCTGAATTAGATCAAATTGGTCCTTAAGGGGAATCCATTCCCGAGGACTGCGGATGTTAAAGGGATAGTAATGTTTAATAACAAAAGCAGCTCTAATTAATCTTCATAGTTGTAGTTCAAGAGTAATTCAATGACAAAGTATCCCCCTCCCGCCCCTTTTACTGATGTAACACTGCTCAGCCAGATCAGAAGGGAGGTGCCCAGGTAGACTGCACAGAGGGACAATCTTCAATTAAGATAAGGGAAAAACCTGAAAAACTTGTCAAGTGGAGCAGGGCTTTCATTGTTCTCATAGGAAGAAGATTGTCCCCTTCTGTTATTTGTCAGTGTGGATGTCAGTGTATGTGTGGGTCTGTGATTTCCAGTGGAATAGTGGAACAAGGCTGGGGTGTCAGTGTATGTGTTGGTATGTGATTACCACTGAGACAGTATGACTCAGTGTGGATCTTTAACTACCATTGGGACAAGAGAACCAGGCTCCGTGTCACACGTTGTATGTGTGGGTCCAGGACTACCAGTGGAACAGTGCATAAAGGCTGTTAACATGTATGCCTTTTTGAATTTCAGCACTTCTGCTTGTGCAGTGCGGTGTTGTGCAGTCGTGTGTGGGAGTACGGTTAGGAGGGTGTCTGTGTGAAACCAATAGGCAATTGACTCCATGAAGAAGTGTGCATGTTCATCAGCATTTGTCCTCTCCTGGGAGTAGCTAAGACACTGGAGATGAGGAGGAGGGAGATTACGCTTTCATTATAAATCAGTCTATTTCACACTCCTCCACACTGCCTGAATCACAAGTACACAGAGGAATCCTGTCTTTAGGGGTGATTGGGTTTGTGTTTAGGCTGGTGACATTACACGCTGCTGATCTGTCAGCGCTCCCAGTGGGTATAAACAGCTCTCAGTGGAGTACAGTCAGGAAGAAGAACTGATGCACATTGAAACTTGGTCATAGAACCGCATACACTCTGTCAGACACCCCAGCCTTATTCCACTGTCCAATGGTACTCAACAACCACACATCCACTGGTAGATACAGAACTACATATGATATACATACTCTGACACCCCAGCCTTGTTCCACAAACCTCTTGTAGTCACAATACCACGTATGCTCTGACACCTCATCCTTGTTCTACTGGTATTCACAGAACCACTTATGTATTATAACACTTCATCTTGTTTCTCTTTCCACTGGTAGTCATAGAACATCACATACACTGTCTGCCCCCAGCCTTGTTCCACTGGTAGTCACAGACCCTTGCATACACTGTCTGTAACCCCAGCGTTGTTCCACCGGTAGTCATAGAACCATGCATACACTGTCTGCAAACCCAGCCTTGTTCCACTGGTGTTCACAGACCCATACATACAGTCTGCCCCCAGCCCTGTTCCACTGGTAGTCACAGATCCATACATACAGTTTGCCCCCAGCCCTGTTCCACTGGTAGTCACAGGCCCAAACATACACTGTCTGCCCCAAGCCTTGTTCCGCTGGTATTCACAGACCCACACATACACTGTCTGACACCCCAGCCTTGTTCCACTGGTAGTCATAGACCCATACATACAATGTCTGACACCCCAGCCTTGTTCTACTGTCCACAGATAGTCACAGATCCACACATATGCTGACATCCCTTCCTTATTCCACTAATAGTCACAGAACCACTGATTAGCTATCTGACGCCACAGTCTTGTTCCAGTGTGGACCATTACTTACATTTATGCCATAAAATCCCCTGTACTTGTTTTGGCAATCCTGTGACACCACAGAGTACCGTTTGAGAACTGCTGTCCTACCAAATATATATTTTATTGTCAGAAAAAAATGTTTCTATTACTTTAATCCCTTGGAAGCCGGAGAGGTCTTCAGGACATTGTTTTGCAGTGTGTTGGAGGCCTTTCTGATATCCAAAGGGTTAATGTTTTCATCTCTCTGCCAGTCTTCCCCCTTTCTACACAGTAGGGTCGCAGAATCCTGCGGGATTACAATTAAGGAATCTCTGTGTATTTGTAGAGTTACATTCACAGTTTCCGCTCTCTATCTGTCCTCTCCTACCATAACGTTCTGCCAGATAGGAGCGTTAGCACTACTCAGACCTCCTTGAATTCCATGCAGTATCCAAGGCAGCTTGAATTTACCTTATACTTTTTCGAATCAGAAGATGATATAACTGTGAGTTGTATAAAGTAATTAAATTATTGTACGTTTTCAGGGGAGTAAGATTTCCATCTCTAGACTTCCCGTGTGATGTCCCATGTATAATTGTTCACAGTCCGAATTCCGGAACATAAAGATGAACAATTCTAAGACAAAGGAACTGCTCATAGGGGACACGTACATCTTCCCAAAATTCCCAGTGTAGTTTGAATGCTAGAGGTCTCTGACCTATTACTAAGTTACACGTTGGCACTCAAGAATTAAAAAGCTTATTCAAAGGAATATTAATGTTTCAAAATAAAAGCAGCTCCAATTAATCATCATAGTATTTGGGCCATGGAGAGTGTTATTTCAATACTGTCAGAGTTGTAGTTCAAGAGTAATTGAATGATAAGGTATCCCCTTCCCCCTTTTACCTAGTGTAAGCCTCCTCCCCTCAGATGTGGAATCTGGTCTCTTGACCGGACAGATCACAGCAAGGGACAATCTTCTTACTGTGATCATAAGGAAAACCCCGCCCCCCCTTGACAGGTTTTTCATGTTTTTCTTTATGATCACTGAAGATTGTCCCTCTCTGCTATACATCCAGACAGTCTTGCTGCTCTGAGGTGAGCAGTGTTACATCAGTAAAAGGGGCGGGAGGGGGATATTTTACATTCAATTACTCTTGAACTACAACTCTGACAGTATTGAAATAACACTCTCCATGGCCCAAATACTATGAAGATTAATTGGAGCTGCTTTTATTTTGAAACATTACTATCCCTTTAAATCAATGGGAATTTGCAGTTTGTTTGCTTAAGAACGATCCCACTTTGTCTTAAACCCTTTGAGCGCCAGAGGGAAGCACAACGCATTGCTCCTCACTCAAGGCACTCAAAGGTTTTACATAAATCCCATTATATCTACAACTATGTTTTTCTGATTAAACGTCTGTGTTTTGAAACCCTTTCAAGGCAGGCGATGGAGAGACCTGCTGTTCTCCTGTGCAGAGCGATACAAATGTACGTGAGTGGGATGATGATCTCTTAGCTAATGACACTTTTCGGAGAGCCTTCTTCGTGATGCGCCACCAATTACTCATCCTTGGGTAGGCTGCAGCACAGGTCTTGTAAGGGAATTGGTGTTTTCCATCTCAAGAAAGCCATATATGGGATGTGACATTTCTCTCCTGGAAACTGCATCTTTGTTTATCTAAAAATCCCAACCTGGAGTCAGTTTGTGTGTCTGCCCTGAGACCGTAAACAGTAATAATTGTATCAACGGTATAGCGGAGGGTCCTGTTATTACCGTAAGCACAGAGGTCAGGCAATTATTCTGTGGATAGTTAAGTACAAGATGATTTAGCAGGCGTTTCTCACTCTGACGCTGTGCTGCAATTCTTTATTAACTGTTTGAAAGCCAGAGAGGTCTGCAACACATGGGCTTGAACAGCTCTCTATTCCTCAAAGGGTTAAGTGGAACTAACAACCAGTAACAACTTAGGTAATTTTGAAAGAGCTTTCAAAATCACATACATATATTTTTTTTTAATTTCAAACAGTATATTCAGAGATTTAGCTTAATTTATTTGTCATTTTTTTTCAAATGAGCTAGTATTTGCTGTCAGGGAGTAACAGTTGAGAGAGAGAGAGGAATGTGGAATTTTAGCTTCCGTCTGGTAGGGAGTGGTAGGTAGGAGGAAGAGCAGCTTAGAATGATAGCATCTGGATGTCAGGTATTGGTGAGGGAGAGGAGTGTGGAACGTTATTATCTGGATGTCATGGAGTGGTTGGTAGGAGGAAAAGCAGTTTGGAATGAAAACATCTGACTGACAGTGAGTGGTGAGGGAGAGCAGTGTGGAACGTTATTATCTGGATGTCATGGAGTGGTAGGTAGGAGGAAGAGCAGTTTGGAATGAAAGCATCTGACTGGCAGTGAGAGGTGAGGGAGAGTAGTGTGGAATGTTATTATCTGGATGTCAGGGAGTGGTAGGTAGGAGGAAGAGCAGTTTGGAATGAAAGCATCTGACTGGCAGTGAGTGGTGAGGGAGTGGAGTGTGGAACGTTGGTATCCAGCTGTCAGGGAGTGGCAAATAGGAGGGAGAACATTGTAGACTATACATGTGTAGATGACTGGGAGTGGCAGGTAGGAGGAAGAGCATTTTGGAATGTAAGCATCTGACAGGGATTGGTGAGGGAGAGGAGTGTGGAATGTTATTATCTGGATGTCAGGGAGTGGGTAGGTAGGAGGAAGAGCAGTTTGGAATGATAGCATCTGACTGGCAGTGAGTGGTGAGGGAGGGGAGTGTGGAACATTGGTATCCAGCTGTCAGCGAGTGGCAAATAGGAGGGAGAACATTCTAGATTGTACATGTGTAGATGACTGGGAGCGGCAGGGAAGACGAAGAGCAGTTTGGAATGTAAGCATCTGTCTCCCAATTAGTGGCAAGTAGGAGGGAGAACATTTAGGAATGTTAGCATTTTGCACTGAGTGGTAAGTGGGAGGGAGGTCAGTGTGGAATTAGTATCTGGATGTCAGGGAGTGGTAGGTAGAAGGAAGAAAAGTTTGGAGTTCAAGCCTCTGGCTCCCTGGGACTGGCAAGTAGGAGGATATAATAATATCTAGATGGCAGGGAATGACAGGTAAAAGGGAGAGCAGTGTGGAATGTTAGTATCTGGAGGGCAGGGAATGACAGGTAAAAGGGAGAGCAGTGTGGAATGTTAGTATCTGGAGGGCAGGGAGTGACAGGTAAAAGGTAGAACAGTGTGGAATGTTAGTATCTGGAGGGCAGGGAGTGACAGGTAAAAGGGAGAGCAGTGTGGAATGTTAGTATCTGGAGGGCAGGGAGTGACAGGTAAAAGGTAGAGCAGTGTGGAATGTTAGTATCTGGAGGGCAGGGAGTGACAGGTAAAAGGTAGAGCAGTGTGGAATGTTAGTATCTGGAGGGCAGGGAGTGACAGGTGCGAGGGAGAACGGTGTGGAATGTCAATATCTGGAGGGCAGGGAGTGATAGTTGGGAGAGAGCAATGTGGAATGTTAATATCTAGCTGGCATTAAAGGATTAAACTATATAAAAAAAAATAGAAATGTATTTTTTTTTAACTGATTTTATTTGCATCATTAATTTTCTGTGGATTTTCTGGCTTGTGTGCGAGTGGAAGATAGCAATAAAAGGTGAACTCCGATGGGCTTCACTCCCCAAGCTAAAGATCTGCACTTGTGGAGCAAACCAACTGTACCATAGGGGATGAATAGGAATTCCACAAATCGCTGTAGATTTAAGTGGGCCTTTTAACCCCTTAAATGTTAGGGAAGTCTCTGAAATAACGTGAAGAAATTCTCTGGTGACTTCTAGCGTTGAAGGGGTGAAAAACCCAATGTAAATATGTGGTTATTTTATTTGACCCCCTATGATGTCCGTGGATTGCGCCTCTTTACCTTGATGAATAAGACGCCAAGGGCAGAAGCCAAGAAGGTGGAGCGTTAGCTGGTTTTATAAAGCCACAAAGTGCGTGCTGTCTGTAATTGCTCACATTTTGATTTAGGAAACATACTAACGTCTAAATGCTGAATAGCACATGTTCCTAAGTGATCGTCACTATTAGCCAGGCGTATGAAAATGTGTGCTAACTGCTTTCATGAATCGGGCACAATGGTTAATGCTCTCACAAAATGGCAACCATTTAAAGGGAATGTAATAGCAGAATAAAAATGCTGCTCCGATTGATCCCCATGTAACGAGGATCATGTAATGCTGTATTTCAATAATTTGTTTTGTAGTTCAAGAATAAATCAATTCTAAAGGATCCCCCCGCCCCTTTTACTTATATCATGCTGCCTCTCTGAGCGGTCCGGATGGAGCGAAGCGAGGGACAGTCTTCATTAAGCAGAAGGAAAATGCTGCATTCCTTCATCAAGGGTGGCAGGGTTTTCCTTATACTCCATGGATGAAGATTGTCCCTCGCTGTACGCTGTCCGGTTCCAAGACCAGATTCCACATTTGAGGGGAGGCGGCTAAGGTTAGGTAAAAGGGGCGGGAGGGGGATACTTTAAAATTGAATTACTCGTGAACTACAAAACAAACTATTGAAGTACAGCACTACATGATCAACGTTATATGAGGATCAATCGGAGCTGCATTTTTATTCTGCCGTTACTATTCCTTTAAAGGAGCAGTAAACTTTTTTTATGAAAAAATATATATTGTAGGGATTTTCCTACTAAGTAAAATAAGGGTACTCCCATTGCCGAGAGATTTATATTTCCAGAGTTATTACCGTTTAAACCCATGTTTTTTTACTTTAGCAGTGCCCTCTAGTGGTTAAATTCTAATTAGATTTCCTTTTAGATTCTAATGGAGAGGAAAGTCAGAAAAGTCAGTGACATACAATTCTCCATAGAATGTGATAGAAACTGCTGAGTCACTTCCTGTCAGAACTACCAGGAAGTAAACACAGTAAATTCACTTCCTGTCAGAACTATCAGGAAGTAAACACAGTAAAGTCACTTCCTGTCAGTTAGAACTATCAGGAAGTAAACACAGTAAATTCACTTCCTGGTTATTTGAGCTGCTATAAATTTTGAATAAAACATCTGACAGAGATGGGAGTGACCTTGTTTTATTTAGCAGGAAAAGATCTATAAAATACGTGTTTTCATAAAAAAAGTTTACTGCTCCTTTAAGCCATATCCACTTTCTTGAAATGCTTTTGTAAAAAACCCCACACAAATGTTTGCTAAGTCATAAAAAGCACGCACAATTTAGTAACCTTTTGTTGCAAATTATTTTTCTATCAAAAGTACATTGTAAATGGCGATTGCGCAGGTTTCTTTTATTCATCTATCTGAATGGTTCTGCTGCTGCCACATGTACTTTGCTTGTAATGTATAATGCTATCAATTAAAAATATAATACGTGTGTGTGACTTATACTTGTTCATATGCACCTTGTATCCAGACTCCCACAATACCCAGTGTAGTGATTGTTTGTGTAAGTGGCCTGAACATAAGGTAATTCTTTTTTTTTGCCCTATGTTTGTGTCTGTCCGTTCATCCGTCTTTCTTTCTCTCTCTCTCCCCCCTCCCTGTCTCCCTTCATTTACCTAATTATTGTACATCAAGGACAAAGGTATAAAATGTGCAAATTATTCTTTAGATTTTACAGCTAGTTCAGTTTATTTTAACAAAGCAGCAAAAAAAATAAAAAAATAATCTTAAAATAAACCTTTACTGGGCGTTAAAATCAATGATCTCCTCCCTATTCATGTTATTAGTAAAATTATAGGTTGAGTTTATTTTCACACCAGCATTCACAGGATAAAATGTAAAAATGGAAGCACATTGCTTACAGGCGTACACAATATAAAAGTATAAAAACATAGACGTACGGTCGTTTTTTTTTTATTTTTTTTTTGTTTTTTTTTTAGTTCTCTTCCTTTCTTTAACAATCTGTCTGCATCAGGAGGTACGGCTATGTCCATCTGTTGTTGAATTCCACTCCCATCCTCCTTAAGATGCCCACACATGGGCTACCTCAAACAGTTATGGCTGACCAATCTGGTTGTTTTGGTCACCCAGAGATCAGATCACCCTGTATGTAGTGATTTTGTCTGGTGCCATGTGATCGGATGTTTGTACATGATCACGCCAATAAACAGGACATCTGAAAGCTTAGCCGTTTGTCTGAACACAACAGTCTAATTCAGTGATTCTCAACCAGGGTGCCGTGGCACACCAAATTAGTACATCAGCTTAGGATGCCTCATGTTTTCTATGAAGACTGACAAAAATGGACTTTTAAATAAAGATTTATAGAAACTGTTATGCACAATAGATTAAGTTTTGTTATTATGATTGTAAAACCTAATAATAACTGTATATTTATGTATTGTACCCTTCTTATGCCCTTGATAAAGTTGTAGATTATGTGTTAGGGGTGCCCCCAACAAAAAAAGTTTGAGAACCACTGGTCTAATTGCTTTTTTGATTCCAGTGAAAATCATATGTATGGGCAGCTCACACCAGCAACGCTAGCACAATAGTTTGAATGTTTAAAGGGATAGTAATGTCAGAAAAAATGTATTAACTATATGGTAGATACAATTAAAAGAGAGTACTTGCACTTATTCGTATCTCTGAAACCGTTACGGTTTGAGAGATATAGGAAAATAAAATTCTCCGCTCCCTCCCCTTTCTGCTTGACGACCCGTATAGCTGTTAGAAGCAGATTCTGGTCGCTTGACCAGAGGCGGCTCTTCAGCAGCGCCGATCTAACGATATCTAAAGGTAAACACATCATCGGAATGGTCTATAAAGTGTGCTTGCAAACCAGGCACACTCTGTAGACCGTTCTGATGAAGTATTTATTTTTAGGTATTGTTATATCGGCGCTGCTGAAGAGCCGCTGTCTTATCTAACAGCTATACAGGTCGTCAAGCGGAAAGGGGAGGGAGCGGAGAATTTTATTTTCCTCTATCTCTCAAACCATAACGGTTTGAGAGATACGAATAAGTGCAAGTACTCTCTTTTAATTGTTTCTACCATATAGTTAATACTTTTTTTCTGACATTACTGTCCCTTTAAAAATAGTGCTTGGTTTAGTATTTTATGATATCAAATAATCCCCTTCAACACAGTGAAGTTATGCACGTGTGCATTTGAGGTAATGTGCATGTGAATTTCATGTAATGCACTTTTGTGGTTATGCTCTTTCACAGTTACGTTCATGTGCAGATTTTCTAGTTGTTGTGAATGCGGCTTTATAATAGCTTTATTTTGAATAATCGAAGTAGCGATCTGTAGGATTTTCCAATAATGAAATATCTGAAATTTGCATATCTATCCACTACAAAAGTTTCACAAAGAAGGAGGGGTTGATTTCCAGTTTGAGTCAGCGACGCTGCCGCTGTGCGCGCCTCACAGATCTGAGCTCTTGTGAAGGAGGCAGCTAGGTTTGTGTCTGTTCTGCTGCCGAGTGATAACATTTCTGATCACAGAGCGGGGGAACGAGCCTGCTGCTCTCCATGGTGCTGAGTCCTGCACATTAATGTTTAGTCTTCTACCCTGTAGAAATGCTTATTGTGATCCTCACTGGAACAGGCTGAGCTTAAAGGATAGTAATGTTTCATAATAAAAGCAGCTCTAATTAATCATCATAGTATTTGGAATTTGGAGAGTGTTATTTCAATTCTGTCAGAGTTGTAGTACAAGAGTAATTCAATGACAAAGTATCCCCCTTCCGCCCCTTTTACTGATGTAACACTGCTCAGCCAGATAAGAAGGAAGGTGCCCAGGTAGATTGCATAGAGGGACAATCTTCAATTAAGATAAGGGAAAAACCTGAAAAACTTGTCAAGGGGGGCAGGGCTTTCATTGTTCTCATAGGAAGAAGATTGTCCCCTTCTGTTATCTGTCTGGTCTATGGACTGGATTCCACATCTGAGAAGAGATGACTTACACTAGGTAAAAGGGACAGGAGGGGAAAGTTTGCTTGTGAATATCTCTCAAACCATAAAGGTCTTAGAGATAAGACTTATATCGTTCTTCATGTTTTTTTAATGCCTACAAAATAAAATAAACATAAAATGAAGTATTACTATCCCTTTAAGCGGTGTTGTCCATTTAAACCTTAGAGTACATAATGCATCTCTGATGCTAAACGGGTTAATTATACATAGTTGATGAGGCTGAAAAGAGACACACGTCCATCAAGTTCAGCCTATACCGTAAGACCCTTGTTGAGCAAGAGGAAGGCATAAACATTGAAGCCATTTCCAATTAAGCCCCAAGTGGCTAAAAATAAATTCCCCCCTGACTTCAAATGGCAGTCACGTAGTTCCCTGGATCAGCAACCTATCTGCATTGAAGCCAACTGTCATAATTCCCTGTTTTATTGTGTTAAGTATTATGCCTGAAGAAGAGATCTAGTTGTCTTGAAAGCTTGCATCCTAGAGCCACTCGGTTATCCAATAAAAATATCATTTTTATTCTACTAGTCTGCAGAATGTTTTAAGGCTAGCACGGTACCATGCTTTAGCCATGTTTAACCCAATCCTAACAATGGACGTGCATGTACGTCCCTCAGAATCTATCACTTAGTAACTGAGGATGTACACGTATGTCCAGGAAGTCGTTGAAGGTAATGGGGTAGAAAAGTTAGGCGGGCATTAAGTGCCGGCCTTATCCGCACGCGACCAATCACTAAGGGATGAAAAATGTCTCTCGTGTTAGCTTTTTTATGGTGGTTATCAGTAAAGAAATACAGAAAAACAACATTCTCTTTATAAACCCAGATGTTTAGGTTGCATATTTATAATGTGGCAGCCCCAGGCTTGTGGGATTTTCCACCTCCTCCTCAGAGAACATTAGATTTTCTGTTTTGCACATTTGCTAAGTCTTCTTACATACTTTAGCTTGTCTTCTTGCCTCCAAATGCGGTGGTCACTGCTGTGATGACATCATCACCATGCTCCATGAACCGGTCACAGTCCTACACATGTTCAAAAGGCAATGTAGTACACGGTTAATGTGGCCAGATTTAAATCTGTCTCCTGCTGGTAATAAATCACATTTAGAAGCCAGTTACTTTCTTGAAGTTCTGTAGAGCTGTGGGAAATGGAAATCAGAGAGCAGTCTGTTCTGACTACAGTCACAGGCCGAATCTTCAGAGAGATGAACAAGCTGTCAGCTTACTGAGAGATCAAAGTAAAATGTTAAAGGGGAACTACCACCCCAACACAATGTACTCTCCAAGTCTTTGTCTTCCTAGCGTTATTAGCAATCTATAGTTAGTTTTCTCCAAAAAAGCGTAAGAGCACAATCTTAATACTAAATCTCTACCTGATGACGTCTTGCCCCTTGAATCCGTTCTGCACATGACCGCTATGGAGCCATTCGCATCCACCGTACCTCCCTCCATCTTGCCCATCACTCGTACGTCATTGTCCTCAGCACCACGTGACCTGCTGCGCTCCTGGCATCAAGCGTGGTCATGTCATTTCAGCGTAAGCGGGTGCATTTGAAGCACTCGCTATATATAAACCACTGGTCTGCTCCCACTAGGCTGAAATGAGCTGACTGCGCTTGATGCAGGTCACGTGGTGCTGAGGACAATGACGTACGAGTGATGGACGGAGGGAGGTACAATGGAGCTGAGTGGCTCCATAGCGGTCATGCACAGAACAGATTCAAGGGGCAAGACGTCATCAGGTAGAGATTTAATATAAAGACTTAGAGAGTACATTGTGTTGGGGTGGTAGTTCCCCTTTAAGTTTTCAACACACACACACACACACACACACACATACAGACACAGTCACACATGTGTCTATTACAGTTAAAGGACCTTTAATGTTAAAATACACAATTTCTCTTATATACAACAGCTTGTTGTAAGATTCACAGATACACGTACAAATTATGATACCTTCCCATTTGGCAGGAAACATGTATATTGGTCTGCAGAAATGTCTGAGGGAAGGGATGCATAATGAATTGGGTTCTTCAAAAGAATAGAAATGAATAATATAAATCCACACATAAAGAGTTGCTCTGCTTTTAACCCTTAAAGGACCATAGCAGTGTGCACTGGTCCTTAAATGGTTAACCTTTTGAGTGCCAGAGGGGTCTACAACGCATTGCTATACCCCTCTGGCACTCAAAGGGTTAATTAAAAAAAAAAAAAAAAATTGGGGGGGGGAGCCGTCGGATGAGCATGTTTTTTGAAAACCACTTTATTTACAGCACCTTTATCTCTTTTCTACAGCCACCCAGATTGACCCAAATGAGCTTCAGGAACTGTTCACTCTGACGTCTACGGACGTGTACCGAATAAACACTAATGGTGGGTATTAAAAGCCGCTCTTGTTCCGTCACTTTTCACCTTGAAACAGATTTATCAATCGCATCTCACTAACAAGTCGATAAGAATAATTTTTTTTAAGAATAGCAACTAACCAGGCTGTATTAAGTAAACTAAAAAGGAGAGATTTAGGATCAACCAAGCTTGCTCCATAGTAGACAGATGAAAATAGCCCAAATTTCCATTGATTTCAAGTCGGTGCTTTTTAAACCCATGAATGCCAGAGAGGTCTCGGGGCCGCTCTGGCTTTCAAGAGGTTAAAAAGACCCATTTAAATCATTGTCAATTTTTGCTACAAAGCAAAACATAAGCGCACACTGAGAATGAATAAAATAGTTTTATTCTTGGGCATTGCGACACCTCAGGATGCCCTTAGTCCATGTTTTTCACTCCCATGAGCTATTGCAGAGAGGAAATGTGACATACTCCTACCCTTCTGGTCCTGCTTATGTACAGTCCTTCACCTCAGTGTCAAGAAAGTCTCTGAATGGGATGATTGTTTTAGCCTTAATAGACCTCATCAGATAGGTGCAGCTGATTCCTTCTCGGCACATGAAGAGCAATAACGCATGCCCGTGATACTCTTCCACTTAAAGGGATAGTAATGGAACTTTTAAACTTAATTTAATATTGTAGCTATTCAAAAAATAAAGTAATTGAGGCCAGTTTTATCTCTCAAACCTTTATGGTTTGAGAGATATGTGAATATAAAGTTCCCCCCTCCCTCCCCTTTCACTGACGTCAGCGTTTTATCTTAGAAGGAGATCCTGGTCCACAGACCGGCCGGCGGCTCTTCAGCAGATCCGAAATAGCAAGATCTAAAAACAAATACTTCAGTGGAACGGTCTACAAAGTGTACTCGCAAACCAGGCACACTTTGTAGATCGTTTCGATGAAGTATATATTTTTAGATCTCGCTGTTTCTGCTCTGCTGAAGAGCCGCCGGCCGGTCTGCGGGCCAGGATCACCTGCTGTAAGATAAAGCGCTGACGTCAGTGAAAGGGGATGCAGGGGGAACTTTGTATTCGTATATCTCTCAAACCATACGTGTTTGAGAGATAGAACTGGCCTCAATTACTTTATTTTTTGAATAGCTACAATAATGCATTAAGTTTAAAAGATCCATTACTATCCCTTTAACTAGACTGTGGGCTGGGCCAGGCCTATATAAATATGTAAATTTCCTCTTTGCAGTGGCACATGGGAGCTTGAAAACATCACTGAGTAGCACTCAAAGGGTAACTGTCCCCAAGAATAAAACCCTTCATTGTATGTGTGTAATCGTGAATGATGTGTGTTCTCCTTCTCCAAGATTCCGTTTGTTGATCTCTCTCCCTCTTTTGCCGACAGTACAGTCTTTGGAGAGAGTCCTCCGGTCCATGGGGACTCCTAGCGACACGCAGGAGCTGAGAGATCGCCTGTAAGTTTACTCCTCTCACTTCCATTTCCTGTCCAGTCTTCCTGCACTCCAGACATGCAGCACTCCCACTAGCTGCTTCTTGTTCTGTAGAGTAAGGGACCAGCGAGGAGGATGTGAAATTGTACAGCGGCGCTGTTGCTACACCATCCTATGGAGATTTATGGTCCCGGGACCAGAGCTGTCTATATGATCGTGTAGCAACAGCGCCACTGTACAATTTCAGGCCACTGTGATATTGCACCTAAAAAATTCAACTTTGAAAATTAATAACTTTTGAATGAAACACCTTTCAGCAGTGGGAGTACTCTTGTTTTACTCAGGGGGATAAACCCTACAACGTATTTTTTTTTACATTTTAAGTATTACTATCCCTTTAAAGACGATGTTTACCCCCTTCACAACTTTGGCTAAATCGTTTCATTATCAATAATAAATAATGGAAATTGTATTCTTTTTTTTTTAAAAAAAATCTGACAGTTTGCAGAAATTCTAAGATTAAACGTACCTCTGTACCTACTTCCGACAGACAGCGCTGACCGTAGTCTCACCTTCTATCCAGCCTCCTCCGATGACAGGGGCTGTCTGTCTTTAAGTTGGAGCACTCTCATTGGCAGAGATCGATTTCTGGCCAATGAGAGTGCTCCAGCTTAGAGACAGACAGCCTCCATCATCAGAGAAGGCTGGATAGAAGCTGAGACTACGGTACAGATCCGGTCAGCGCTGTCTGATGGAAGTAGGTACAGAGGTACGTTTAAAGGGATAGTAATACTTAAAATGTAAAAAAAATATGTTGTAGGGTTTGTCCCCCTGAGTAAAACAAGAGTACTCCCACTGCTGAAAGGTGTTTTATTCAAAAGTTATTACAGCTCAAAGTTGAATTTTTTAGGTGCAATATCACAGTGGCCTGAAATTGTACAGTGGCGCTGTTGCTACACCATCCTATGGAGATTTATGGTCCCGGGACCAGAGCTGTCTATATGATCGTGTAGCAACAGCGCCACTGTACAATTTCAGGCCACTGTGATATTGCACCTAAAAAATTCAACTTTGAAAATTAATAACTTTTGAATGAAACACCTTTCAGCAGTGGGAGTACTCTTGTTTTACTCAGAGGGATAACCTCTACAACATATTTTTTTTTACATTTTAAGTATTACTATCCCTTTAAAGACGATGTTTACCCCCTTCACAACTTTGGCTAAATCGTTTCATTATCAATAATAAATAATGGAAATTGTATTCTTTTTTTTTTTTAAAAAATCTGACAGTTTGCAGAAATTCTAAGATTATACATACCTCTGTACCTACTTTTATCATACAGTGATGACCGGATCTGTACCGTAGTCTCAGCTTCTATCCAGCCTCCTCCGATGACGGAGGCTGTCTGTCTTTAAGTTGGAGCACTCTCATTGGCAGAGATCGATTTCTGGCCAATGAGAGTGTTTCAACTTAGAGACAGACAGCCTCTGTCATCGGAGGAGGCTAGACAGAAGCTGAGACTACGGTACAGATCCGGTCAGCACTGTCTGATGAAAGTAGGTACAGAGGTATGTATAATCTTAGAATTTCTGCAAACTGGCTGATTTTTTTAAAAAAAAGAATACAATTTCCATTATTTATTATTGATAATGAAACGATTTAGCCAAAGTTGTGAAGGGGGTAAACATCCCCTTTAAATTGGACCTGTCGCCTCGATTCAAGTTCAGATATCTGAAAAGAGAATTCAAAACTGACTGTGTGTCATTTTAGCTGACAGACAAGTAAATGTATAGTTTAGGTGTTATTCATATTTGGTCCCTTATGCTAATTAAGCTTTCAATGTCATATGCTAATTAAGGTTTTCAGTTAAAGTTTTGTATGCTAATGAAGGTTTCAGTGATGTTTCGATTTCTAATGAACCCCTTAAGGACCGAGTGACGTTTTTTACCTTAAGGACCGGTGACGGCCATAGCAAGTCACGTACATTTTTCTTGCACCTCTCCTCTGCCTGTACATACAAGAGGTCACGTGTACCGGCAAGTCAGAAAGACCAAAGTTGTCCGTAAAGGGATAGTAATGGAGCTTTAAAACCACCCCTTATAAACACGGCCCCAAATAACTACCCATCTGACGACTAGCTGCTCAGTAGCGCTAGTCGGCAGAAATATTACTACGTATGAGAATTATACACTGCTCCCGGACTGACATCCAGGAAATAGCGCAGACATCTTTCCATAGTGACGTCTGTGCTGTCAGCCCCAGCCTGCTCTAGGAAGAGTTGCTAGGAGCAGGTGTGCAGACATCACTATGGAAAGATGTCCTGTGCTGTTTCCTGCCTGTCAGTCTGGAAGCAGTATAGAATTGTCATTAACCAGGTAATAACTCTGGCGACTAGCGCTACTGAGCAGCTAGTCACCAGATGAATAATTATTTGGGGCCATGTCTGTAAGGGGTGGTAGCTCCGCTTTAATTTAATATTGTAGCTATTCAAAAAATAAAGTAATTGAGGCCTGGTTTGAGAGATATTCGATTACAAAGTTCCCCCTCCCTCCCCTTTCCCTGACATCAGCCCTTTATCTTGGAGAAGGAGATCCTGGTCCCGGGACCAGCGGAGGCTCTTCAGCAGAGCCGAGATCGCAAGATCTAAAAACAAATACTTCATTGAACGGTCTACAAAGTGTGCTTGGTTTGCATAGAGCGCTGACGTCAGGGAAAGGGGTGGGAGGGGGAACTTTGTAGTCGAATATCTCTCACACCGTAAAGGTTTGAGAGAGAAAACTGGCCTTGATTACTTTATTTTTTGAATAGCTACAATATTAAATTACGTTTTAAAGATCCATTACTATCCCTTTAAGGGACGGTTACTTCCCAGGACCTGGGCCTTAAGGGTTAAGCCCTGTGAGAGACTTTCACTTTTACCAGAAATAAGAGTGAATATCTCCTAATCAGTTTTTAATATTTTAAATATTCAAAAACATTCAAAGTGACAGCAGGCCCACTTGAAGAATTGTCTCTAAATTTCACAGGTGGAGATAGTCACATTTCATATCTATAAAGAAGTAAATCTAAAAGAGAAATTCACTAATGAGACTCTTGTTCTTACAGACATAGTTTATACACTATCACATAATGTCCTATATCAGTGATTCTCAACCTGTGGGTCGGGACCCCTTTGGGGGTCGAATGACAATTTACCAGGGGTCGCCTAAAACCATCAGATATTTATATTTCGATTCATAACAGTAGCAAAATTACAGCGATGAAGGAGCAACGAAAATAATTTTACTGTTAGGGGGTCTCCTCAACTTGGGAAATTTTATCAAAGGGTCGCGGCACTAGAAAGATTGAGAACCGCTGTCCTATATCAACGGTTCTCAAAAAATGCACCCCTAACACACACACTTACATTTTGAGGTCACCCCTAACACTTTTTAATTCATTTGTCAAGAGTGTAACGCCAGGGTACTAATTCATAAACATTAAGATATTCTTACGTTCATGGGCGGATTGTCCTATCGGGGGATCAGGCATCCCCCGGTGGGCTGCTAGATCATGGGCCGGTGGGGGAGATCAGAGGATCTCACCTCACTGTCCTACAATATTTTGAAGGAGAGGTCTGTGTTGCCACAGGCACTCTTTATGACAGTCTTTGCGTTCCACTTTAACCCTTTGAGTACCAGAGGCAGTCATAAAGGGTTAATGCAGAGCACCAGGATATGACATAATATCCTGGCGCCTGCTCTCCCATGCCGCACAGGGACCACAAGGGGGCGTCAATATGGATGTCGGTGCAGCTAGTGGGCTGCTTTAAAAAAAATGCCCGGGCTGGTATTCCCCTACAATCCGCCCCTGCTTACGTTTGAGGATCAGAATGTAATAAATAAGCATATTCTGCAGAACAGATGCCATAAAATACACATCTGAAACTTAAATCCACACTGTTGTTTGTCTTCATAGAAAAATTGGCACCTTAAAGGGGATCTATCATCCCTACGCAACTTTGTCTAAATCGTTCTGTTATACATTGAATATAATGAAAAGTGCATCCATTTTTATTTTTAAAACACTTGTTTGATGGAACTACCACCTTTAAGAAAGATGTCCCCAAATAATTCCTCATCTGGTGGCTAGCTGCTCAGTAGCGTTAGTCGCCAGAATTAGTAACTCCTTTATGCAAATTGTAACCTACTCCGGGACTATATAATGTTTAAGGTACACAAGGATTTGAGCTGTACTTTAACAGAGGTTAGAGATCCACCTTAAAGGGATTGTAATGTTTGAAAAAACTAGATCCCAGAGTCTTCTTTATAATAAAAGTAACACATTGCGCTATTTTAAACAGTGTACAATTCTATAGTTCTTAAGATATTAACTTTAGAAGGATCCCCCTCCCGCCTCTTCTATCCATGTCACGCTGCCTCTCTGTTTGGTCCGGATGGATGCAGCGAGGGACAATCTTCAGTAAGCAAAGGAAAATCCTGTCCTCCTTCATCAAGGGGGGGGGGCAGAGTTTTCCTTATACTTACTGACTGAAGTTTGTCCCTTTCTGCGTCCGGTATCACAGTGCCCGTGATTCTGCCTGAGAGACATTCTTTCTTCCGGGTTTGCCTTGGCTGCTTCTTATTGGCTCTGGGTTTTCAACTCCAACCAGGTCTTGCCTTTATATACGCCCTCCTGTCACTATACTGGTGCCCTTTCGTGGTGTTCCTGACCAGATGTTTGTTGCTGTGTTCCTGTTCCGTATATAATCCGGTTTTGTCTGACCTTGCTCCTGTCTTCACTGCCCGATTTGTTTTTGACCTGCCTTGCCTGACTACGATCCCGTGACCGATTCCGTTACTACTGCTCGCTGTGTACTGATCCAGGCTTTGGCTGACTACCGCTCCCTGTGTACCGATCCAGGCTTTGTCTGACTACCGCTCTCTGTGTACCGATCCAGGCTTTGGCTGATTACCGCTCTCTGTGTACCGATCCAGGCTTTGTCTGACTACCGCTCTCTGTGTACCGATCCAGGCTTTGGCTGACTACTGCTCTCTGTGTACCGATTCAGGCTTTGTCTGACTACCGCTCTCTGTGTACCGATCCAGGCTTTGTCTGACTACTGCTGTCTGTGTACTGATACAGGCTTTGGCTGACTACTGCTCTCTGTGTACTGATACAGGCTTTGGCTGACTACTGCTCTCTGTGTACCGATCCAGGCTTTGCCTGACTACTGCTCTCTGTGTACTGATACAGGCTTTGGCTGACTACTGCTCTCTGTGTACTATCCAGGCCTTGGCTTACCTCCGCTTTCTAGGGTACCATCTCTGCATTGGCTACTCGCCTAGTATTAGCTTCACCGCTAGTGCATCTGTTGCCTCCGGTCTCGTGTACTATAGCCATTGCTTTACGGTTGCCGGTTGCCTATATCAGCTGTGCCTTAGCGGTTGCTGTGGTTGCACTACCTGTCAGCCTGCACTTATCCGTTGCCTCCGGTTGCACTGCTATAAAGCCTGTGCCTTAGCGGTCACTTGTGGTTGCACTACCTGTCAGCCTGCACCTATTCGTTGCCTCCGGTTGCGCTTCTATACTGCCTGTGCCGTACAGCTATCTCCGGTTGCACTATAACTTCTGGTACCGGTCCATTGCCTCCAGTTGCGCTGCTGTACTGCTTGCACTTACTATTGCCTCCGGTTGCGCTATACTCAGTCTGGTATTACTATTGCCTCCGGTTGCGCTACCTTGCAGACTGTGCCTATTCCGGTTGCCTCCGGGCATAACCTCCGTGTGGTGATTTGAGAGGTCACGTGGGCTGCCTTTACCTGGTTTCAGGCAAGGCCGGTAGAGCCTACTGTCTCCCTATTCCATTGGGGATTTCTGCCCTGCAGTACTTACCTCTCCTAGGGCTCCACCTGACCAGTACTGCTGGGGTTTTGTTCCAGTTCCTGTTCCAGTCCTCATTCTGCATTACTGTATTTTGTACATATCAGTCTATATTGTACCCTGACCTGTGTCAGATTCAAAAGAGCTATCCTCTGTTTGGGTCTGGACCTGTTAAGGGCATTTCTATTCATTATTATTTGTTTAATAAAGCTTCGTTGTTTTACCTTAACCAAATTGTGTGAGCGTTCATTAAAACCGTGACAGTCCGGTCCCACGACCGGATTAGAGATTCAATGGGAGGTGGCTAGAAGGGACGGGAAGGAGATGCTTCTACATTTAATATCTTATGAACTACAGAAATGTAAGATGTTTAAAGTAGCACACTATGTTTATTTTTTTTTTACAACATTACTGTCCCTTTAAGTGGCAACGAGTTGGCCTAATGTGCCCAGCCTTAATGTGATGCAGTTGGCTTCAATTCATGTCTGTATTTCTGGAAACTTCATTAAAAACAGCCTGTGTGGCACAAGTGGATGGAGACATTGGCCATATGATCAGAAATCATTGTGCGAGTTGAAATATTTTATAATTGCTCTCTTTTTTTCTTTTTCTACAGTAGTGATTTTTATTACTAGCAAGGAAAGCTCGGGGTTGTCTGTGTCCCTTAGATCTGTGGAGACTCTCGCCGTGTTGTAGGGAAAAGGGGCGGTAGGGAGAAATGTTAAAATAAAGTTTCACAAAGAATAGAATGTTATGAACATTTACAAAGGTACAGTTTGTTACAAAAAAGTATAATGAATACTCAGTCTTTACTTCATATGCCGACATTACTCTCTTTAAACGTATTTAATCCCACTTCATTTCATAAGTGTCAGGGTACCTTTAAAATATATCCCCTTAAAGGGATAGTAATGTCTCACCATAAAAGCAGCTCCGATTAATCTTCATAGTATTTGGGCCGTGGAGAGTACGAGATGTCAGAGTTGTAGTTCAAGAGTAATTAAATGATAAAGTATCTCCCTCCTGCCCCTTTCACTGATGTAACACTGCTCACCTCAGAGCAGCAAGACTGTCTGGATGAATCGCAGAGAGGGACAATCTTCAGTGATAAGGAAAAACCTGAGAAACTTGTCAAGGGGGCAGTGTTTTCTTTATGATCTGTTAGGGACCAGGAACCAGACAGGACACAAAAAGGTAAAATGCAATACACCTTTATTAGTGCAACAAAAACAGAAGCATGATCCAAGAGCATAAACCAATAGACAGGCCAGGGGCAGGAACCAAGACAGGTATTCAGCCGAGCCGGAGTCAGGAAACCAGAAGTCTGTGAAGTCAAGAAAAAGCCAAGGTTCAGAAGCACAGAAGCCATCGAAGTCTGGAACAAGCTAAGGGTCTGGAACACAGCAAACAGGAGCGCAGGAAAATCCACAGCAGCAACTGGTCAGCAAACAAACGCAAGGATAATGGGGAAGCGAGCAAAGCTGCTTTATATACCCTGAGAGGGTTGGCTGATATGTCAGGTGATTAATCAGAGAGGTCAGCTGATTCAGCCTGAGCCAGAAACTCAGAAGACAGCAGCAGTGGATAGCAGAGCAATTGATTAGCTCAGACAGCAGAATCAGTAGGCAGAATGAGAGCAGCTCAGCAAAACCTTGACATGATCACAGTAAGAAGATTGTCCCTTTCTGCGACCTGTCCGGTCAAGGGACCAGATTCCACATATGAGGGGAGGCGGCTTACACTAGGTAAAAGGGGCAGGAGGGGGGATACTTTATCATTCAATTACTCTTGAACTACAACTCTGACTGTATTGAAATAACACTCTCCATGGCCCAAATACTATAAAGATTAATTAGAGCTGCTTTTTTGTGAAACATTACTATCCCTTTAATTCTGAATATTTTAGGAGCTTGATCTCCCAGCATTATTCCACCCCTGTTGGAAAGCGGAAAGGGAAAGATCACAGAAGTATGAAATCCATAACACTTAGAATTTCACTGCTAGCTCTTACATTTTTGGAGTATTTTATATTACACCTGTGTGCGTGTACCCCTTCACTGGCTCCTAAATCTCCTAGCTGGCTCCGAACAAGGAAAATAATATTGTTTGGCTCCAAAGTTCTTGATATGTTTGCCAACTCCTGTTGTAAAGAGTATTCTTTCACATGGAAGCAATCTGTTTTAAATATTGCTAGTCCTTTAAAAAAAGATGTTTTCTGTAGTTATTGAAAATGAATAATGAGAGACTGAAAAACCCTCCGTTGAAATATTTTTTAAAAGCCAGAATGTATTGCTAGGCAACTGGAAAGTACAAATGAATCGCTGTACGAGACGGCCCCGGTTCTCTCTGTGCGTGTATTGTTCCTTAAAGGAATAGAAATACTTTATATGTAAAAAAATATATATATTGTAGGGTAAAACAATTGTACTTGCACTTTTGAAAGGTACTTTATTCAAAAGTTATCATAGCTCAAACGCTTAGTTTTTTAGGTGCAATATCACAGTGGCCCTGAGATTGTACGGCGGCGCTGTTTCTACACCATCGTATGGTCAGCTCTGTTGACCATAAATCTCCATATGATGGTGTAGCAACAACGCCACTGTACCGTTTCAGGGCACTGAGATACTGCACCTAAAAAAAAAATAAAGTTTGAGCTGTGATAACTTTTGAATAAATCACCTTTCAGCAGTGGGCGTTCCATTGTTTTACACAGGGGGAAAAACCCTAAAATATATATTTCTTTTTACATTTTAAGTATTACTATGCCTTTAAACATACAGTATTCAGTGCACTCCTAATAACAGCCCTCAACGTACATTACTCTGGCCGGAAAATCCTAATGACCCTAACAAATTTTGCTCTTGTGCCTTTGTTCAGCCAGTCTTGGATGTCATGTACATGGAGGCGGACATGACAGTTACTGGCAGGACCTCAGGTCCTCAAACTCTGTGCATGGTAATCTTAACACGTTAACCACTATGGTTTGAGAGATATAGGCATTCAAAGTGCCGCCTTCCCTCCCCTTCTCCTGATGTCATCTGTAAAGCTGACAGCAAGAGAGCCGTGTCGGCCGACACGAGGAGGCTCTTCCGCAGAGCCGAAGTTGTGTTATTTAAAACGAATTACTTCATTGTAACGGTCTAAAAAGTGTGCTTGCAAACCAGTCACACGTTGTACATCTTTCCAATGAAGTAATTATTTTCCAATAACATGATTTTGCTCTGCTGCAGAGCCGCCAGCTGGTCTTGAGACTGGGATCACCTGCCGTCAGCACAGCGCTGACATCAGGAGAAGAGGAGGGAGGGGGAACTTTGAATGCGGATATCTCTCAAACCATAGCGGTTTGAGAGAGAGGATTTGTGTGCTAGAGTTTATTTTTTATCGTCTACAAAACTATAAGAATTTTTTATGGAACATTACTGTCCCTTTAACAGTAGTAATATCATCCAGCATAATCACCACGTTACTGAGAAATCCTACTTGTGCGAGACTGATGGTCAGAAAACAGAGCAGACATCTTTGCTTACAGACATCTGCGCGCCCGTGCTGTCAGTCTCGTCTCCTCTAGGAGGAGCTGAAATGGTACCTTGAGGTACCAGAAGGGACTGACAGTGCAGATTCCTCTAAAGCGCTGTTGACTGGCTGTCAGTGTCGGCAGAAGTAGGATTTCTCACTAATGCGGTGACTATGCTGGATAATATGACTATTGTTATCCCCTTAAGGACCGGCCACACACGTACGCACGCGACCGGCACTTAAGGACAACAGACTTTTTTTTTTTGCGATCCCGGGTCAGGGCTCCCTGAATGGCGTACAGCCCTGAAATCCATGACGGTTCTGTCACGTCATGGGTCCTTATGGCTCGCCAACCCATGACGTGCCAGGACCTTCATGGGTCCTTAAAGGGATAGTAACACTTCGTTTTAACTTTATTTTATTTTGTAGGCATTAAAAAAACATGAAGAATGATATAAGTCTTATCTCTCAAACCTTTATGGTTTGAGAGATATTCACAAGCAAAGTTCCCCTCCCGCCCCTTTTACCTAGTGTAAACCATCTCTTCTCAGATGTGAGTCTGGTTGTATGACAGTACAGATAACAGAAGGGGACAATTTTCTTTGTATGAAAACAATGAAAGCCCTTCCCCCCTTGACAAGTTTTTCAGCTTTTTCCGTTATCTTAATTGAAGATTGTCCCTCTCTGCAGTCTACCTGGGCACCTCCCTTCTGATCTGGTTGAACAGGGGGGGGGGGGATACTTTGTTTGTGAATATCTCTTAAACCATAAAGGTTTGAGAGATAAGACTTATATCATTCTTCATGTTTTTTTAATGCCTACAAAATAAAATAAAGTTAAAATGAAGTATTACTATCCCTTTAAGGTAGGCTGAACAGTCCTCACTTTTAACTGGGGACACGTAGGAAATAGGCATAATTCAGGACTGCGCTGAAATTAAATCAGCCCTGCAGTATGCATTTTTCATGTGTGTCGGTTAAAGGTGAGGTCTGGTCAACCTAACTTAAAAGGTTAAGCTTTTCGTAATTGTTGGGGAGGGACTTTATTTGGGGTGATAGTTCCCCTTAAAAAAAATGAAAATAAAAAACTTTAGGCACTGTCATGTCAGCCTCCGTGGACATCCTGCACTGGGCAAAATTCATAGAGGCATTATGATTTTCCGGCAACAGTAAAGTAAGTGTTTGTGTGTATATTGTTGTTAACCCTTTGAATGCCAGAGGGGTAATGCAATGTATTCTGTACCCCTCTGGCACTCAAAGGGTTAATAGGAGGTGTTAGTGTTCTGTTAACGAGGTGCTATTTTGGAGCAAACTAACTGCGCCTTATTTGAACAAATTAAAATTTCTATTATTCCAATGGATTTTGAAGGCAACGTTTAACCCATCGAATGCTAGAGAGGAATGAGTTGGAGACCCCTTTAGCATTCCGGATGTTAAAAAAATGAATTTAACTCAAGAGGGAGTTTTTGAGATTTTTATTCGTCCCCCCACGGCACCGTTGGTTTGCCCCGGAACTTCCCTGCTTTGCTGTTGTGCTGGCGTCGCCCGGTGGATGTAATAATTCAGATTTTACTGGCTGCGCGGGAACCCGGCCTCCAGCATCATTTCATGGGCATTAAAGTGTAAGTGATATGTCTCATGAAATGACGAGTTTACAGGGGAGAGTTTGCCTCCTCCGAAGCCACAGACTAGTAAATAAAAGGTTTACTATCCAGCGCCTCCATTTAAACCCGTCCATGTAATGTTTATATCTATACAGTCCTCAGAGTGCTTAGACATAAAATCATTTAAGCTGGTAGTCGTGGGGTGTTACTGAGAAGAAATGGAGCAATTGCGGATCAAACCAACTGCAATGTAGGGGACTCATATCCCCCAAATTAGGTTTATGTAAATGGGACTTTTAACCCCTTGAATGGGGACCTCTATAGCTTTTAGCCCTTTGAGTGCCAGAGGGGTATGCAACGCATTGCAGAGCCACAGAACCCTGCAGCCCTTTCTTCTTTGTGAGATGTATCGCACCCTCTCTCCTTTGTGAGATGTATCGCACCCTCTCTCCTTTGTGAGATGTATCGCACCCTCTCTCCTTTATAAAGAAGGAATAAAAAGTAATGTGATTCCAGACATACAGTTACTTCTGGGGGCTTGTCCTCAGAGTTGTAATGGTCACCCACAAACCAACTCTGTGGTGAGGAACCTGGGAGCACATCTACAGTCTTGCATAGATAAAGCAGAAGCCAGATGTGTGGATTGAGGCCCAAGTGAATGTTCATAGACTAGTACAGGTCACACACAAGCCTGCTGTGTGGACGGGGAGCCATGGAGCAAGTCCATAGCTTAGTATATGTCACTGAGAAGCTGGCTTTACAGATGGGGAGCCCAGGAGCATGTTAATAGACTAGTGCACACTGAAGCATGCTATGTGGCTGGGAAGCCTAGGAGCAAGTCCATAACATAGTATAGGTCAGGGGTTCTCAACTCCTGTCCTCAGGACCCACTAACAGGCCAGGACTTAGGGATTTCTCTGCTAGAGCACAGGTGTGGTGATCAGAGGCTCATTCACATTGATTAACTCACCTGTGCTCTAACAAGGAAATCATGTGATCAGAGGCTCATTCACACTGATTAACTCACCTGTGCTCTAACAAGGAAATCATCACATCCTGGCCTGTTAGTGGGTCCTGAGGACAGGAGTTGAGAACGACTGGTATAGGTCATCAGAAGCGGCTATGTGGACGGGAAGACTGAGAGAACATCCATAATTTAGTATAGGTCATTAGAAGCCGACTGTGCAGATGGGGAGCCTGTGAGCATGTTCGTTTGGGTGTTTTAACCCTTTGAGTGCCAGAGGGGTGTCCCACATATTGCTTTGCAATACAATGGCACTCACAGGGTTGAGGGGAGTGCAATGTAGCTGGACTACAATTTCGGTCATCCCCCCGCAGCCACCAGCTGCCATAGGACGGATGATGGGATTTGTAGTCAGCTACAGAACCTCATGTTGCCCACCTCTGCATTAACCCCTTAAGGACCGGCCGCGCACGCAACTGGCTGTTACTTAAGGACCAGGGACCATTTTTTTCTTCTTCAGAATCCGATTCCGGACTTCCCGAATGGCATGCAGTCGCGGGCGGAGCCTGGAGTTCCATGACGGTCCAGGACCATCATTGGTCCTTAAGGGTATAACAAGTCATGACGGTCCAGGACCGTCATGGGTCCTTAAGTGTATAACAAGCCATAGTCCTTAAGGTGCTAAAGGGATAGTAGTGTTTCACAAAAACAGCAGCTCCAATTAATCTTCATCGTATTTGAGCCACAGAGAGTGTTATTTCAATACTGTCAGAGTTGTAGTTCAAGAGTAATTGAATGATAAAGTATCCCCCTCCCGCCCCTTTTATCTAGTGTAAGCCATCTCCTCTCAGATGTGGAATCTGGTCACTTGACCAGACAGATCACAGCAAGGGACAATCTTCTTACTGTGATTATAAGGAAAACCCTGCCCCCTTGACAGGTTTTTCCTTATGGTCACTGAAGATTGTCCCTCTCTGTGATCCATCTGGACAGTCTTGCTGCTCTGAGGTGAGTAGTGTTACATCAGTAAAAGGGGTGGGATGGGGATAATTTATCATTGAATTACTCTTGTACTACAACTCTGACAGTATTGAAATAACACTCTCCATGGCCCAAATACTATGAAGATTAACTGGAACTGCTTTTATTGTGAAACATTACTATCCCTTTAAGAGGTTTGACTGTTGGGATTCTAAGCTAAGGGAACAAAGCAGGCAAGCTGTTCTGACTCTGTATAAGTGATCTAACAGTAAAGCAGTGATAATACCAGAGAGTAAAAATAGGGGAATGCAAACTTAAAATTAAAATGGAGTAATCTTTTTTTTTACTTTTAAACCATCCCTTTCATGTCAGGATTAGAGAGACCACCAAGCACGCTAATTCCCCCGGCTGCGTGCCTCGCTTGCGAGGTATTACTTTGAAGAGATTAGAATATTAACCAGGCTCTAAATGTCGTGTCAAAGCGTTTATGGAAATCTCCTCCTTACTTCTCTCCCCCCCATGTGCTCTAAGAAGTCTAAGGAATCTCTGTGCTATACGATGAAAGGCAGAACCTTAATTAAGCAAAGTGACACTTAAAGGGGAAAGAACGACTTCTAATAATGCACGCACACATACACGCCACCCTGTCATAGCCTAAAATCCCTAATGACCATTGGGAATTTTGCCCTTGTGCCTTTTTAACTCTTTGAGTGCCGAAGGGGTACGCAACACATTGCAAAGCTCAGGTACAAGACCATTTCAGTGAAGGATTTCTTCTTCCATAACCCGATCTCGGCTCCGCTGAAGAGCCTCCGCTTGCTCAGGGACCGGATTCCCCTGCTGTCAGCTAGAACGCTGATGTCAGGGGAGAGGGAAGTTTGAAAGCGGATATCTCTCAAACCATAAAGGTTTGAGAGATGCCTCTGGGCTCATTTAATTACGTTTTTAAGGGCTATAAGATGGGGGGTAGTAAAATGTAAGTATTACAACCCCTTTAAGGGGTTTTTGACCTTGTCTTTTAACCCTTTGAATGCTAGAGGCATTCAGTGCTGGGAAAGGAATCATTAACCCCTTAGGGTCCGACGATCCCGCGGTGTCTGGTCCTTTAAGGACCAGATAGACAGGTTCGACGTGCCGTCCCACGTGACTGATCACGTGGGGCGGCACATCGAAAGGAGGACTGGAAGTGATCGCTCCGGTCTTGGAGCGATCAATTTCAGTCCACAGTATTACCGCGCTCCTGCAGGAGCGCGGTGAGTAAAAGTACGTGACGTACCAGGACCGTCACTGGTCCTTAAGTGCCGGACCAGCGTGACGGTCCGGGTACATCACAGGACACGAAGGGGTTAAATAAAATGTGCGTGTGTGTTTTTTTGGTTTTGTTTTTTTGCGGCTCGTTGAAGATGGTGGGAGATGTAGTCTCCAACAATTTACTACCCCTGCTTCAGCCATACTGACCCTTTGCCTTTATAAACGTACCGCCTTTATTTTAATTTTCTTTATGGCTCTCTCTCAGGTTGTTTTCTTATTGATCTGAAAGTAATTGTTTTAGTGGCTGTTTATCAGCCGCGCTTGATCCCACAAGAAATGAGGCATCCGTCTGAGGCCGGACGTGATTCCCTGAGCCCGAGATGTTATGCATATGGATGCCTGTCAGGAGCAGACATTCACATCACGCTAACACAACGCTGGAAAGCTGACACGTAAATCCAGCAATGCTAATGCTTTTTGTTAGCCATGTGAGATCGTACTTATTTCACTGATTTATAATTCACATCATGTCTAATCTAGGACCTCTTCTCCTACTCTGCTTGGCAATAACTTCTGCACTTCGCACTGAATGTTCATCACACACTTACAGCCGCCTCGACCTGGAAGAAAAAATCAGCTTGAGCATCGGCTTCCAAGCTCTGTATGCAGACACCTTAACCCTGTGCGGATCAGAGGGACTTGCATACACCCTTTGGTGTTCAAAGCATTAAAGTGATAGTAATATTTCACTATAAAAGCAGCTCCAATTAATCATCGTAGTATTTGGGCCATGGAGAGTGTTATTTCAATACTGTCAGAGATGTAGTTCAGGAGTAATTGAATGATAAAGTATACCCCTCCTGCCCCTTTTACTGATGTAACACTGCTCACCTCAGAGCAGCAAGACTGTCCGGATTGAGGGACAATCTTCAGTGAGCATAATGGAAAACCTGAAAAACCTGTCAAGGGGGCAGGTTTTCCTTATGATCACAGTAAGAAGATTGTCCTTTTCTGTGATCTGTCCGGTCAAGAGACCAGATTCCACATCTGAGGTGAGCAGTGTTACATCAGTAAAAGGGGCAGGAGGGGGTGATACTTTATCATTCAATTAACTCTTGTACTACAACACTGACAGAACTGAAATAACACTCTCCATGGCCCAAATACTATGACAATTAATTGGAGTTGATTTTATTGTGAAACATTACTATCCCTTTAATGTGCACACAGTTGATCATTAACAGGCAACAGACATACTGGGAGGTGGGGGGCAACCGATATGGTGAGAAATATATACGTTAAACAACAGTTTTTCACTAAAGTGCAGCTCTAGCTAGGAACAGACTTGGGAACAATCTGGGGGCTGCCTAGTTCGGAGACAGGCAAATGAGGAGCACCCACTGTTGAGGACTACATGTCCCATCATCCCCTGCTGGCAGAGAAAATAAATTGTAGTACTTAACAGCTGGAGGCCTTCAGGTTGCCCACCCCTTGTCTATCTACCTATCTTTATCTATTGATCTTATCCAATCTACTCTCCTGTACACGTGTCTATCTACCTATCTTTATCTATTGATCTTATCCAATCTACTCTCCTGTACACGTGTCTATCTACCTATCTTTGTCTATTGATCTTATCCAATCTACTCTCCTGTACACGTGTCTATCTACCTATCTTTGTCTACTGATCTTATCCAATCTACTCTCCTGTACACGTGTCTATCTACCTATCTTTGTCTACTGATCTTATCCAATCTACTCTCCTGTACACGTGTCTATCTACCTATCTTTGTCTATTGATCTTATCCAATCTACTCTCCTGTACACGTGTCTATCTACCTATCTTTATCTATTGATATTATCCAATCTACTCTCCTGTACACGTGTCTATCTACCTATCTTTGTCTATTGATCTTATCCAATCTACTCTCCTGTACACGTGTCTATCTACCTATCTTTGTCTACTGATCTTATCCAATCTACTCTCCTGTACACGTGTCTATCTACCTATCTTTGTCTATTGATCTTATCCAATCTACTCTCCTGTACACGTGTCTATCTACCTATCTTTATCTATTGATATTATCCAATCTACTCTCCTGTACACGTGTCTATCTACCTATCTTTATCTATTGATATTATCCAATCTACTCTCCTGTACACGTGTCTATCTACCTATCTTTGTCTATTGATCTTATCCAATCTACTCTCCTGTACACGTGTCTATCTACCTATCTTTGTCTATTGATCTTATCCAATCTACTCTCCTGTACACGTGTCTATCTACCTATCTTTGTCTATTGATCTTATCCAATCTACTCTCCTGTACACGTTCACACTCGCACTCCTCTCCTTGTGTTGTTATTCTCCCCCTGTTTACTCCTATATCTCTGCTCTGTTATCCCCCACCTATTCGCTCTGTTAACTCCTGATTTCCTTCCTCTCACTTTCTACTTTCCCTTATCCAACTGCCCTCCTCTCCCACTTGCTGATCCCCTATTCTCTCTCTTTATAACCTTCTAATCCATTTCCCCCCTTCACTTTCTTTCATTTCTTCTCATTCTCTCCCTGGTGCTGCTTGCTCTCATTCTAGTTTCCTCTTTCCGCTTGTTCTCCCCCTATTTTTGCTTGCCCTTTCTCCCTGTTCTTGCTCACCTCTTCTCCTTTCCAGCTTGTTTCTCACCCCCACTCTGTTTCCGTTAGCACGTCCCCCTCTCCCCATTCTCTCTTGTCTGTCACCTTGTTCAGCTCTCGCTTCGTTCGTGTCTCGCCATGTTCCCACTCGATTTTCTCCCCCACCTCGTTTTTGGTAGCCCCCTCTCCCACACTTCTTTTCCACCTTCCCTGTCTGTCGCCCCGATCACCTCTGCCCCCATTCCCACTTGCTGATCTCCCCTACCTCATTTCTGTTACCCATTTCCACTCATCACTCGCCCTGCTCCCGCTTGTTTCGCGCCCTGTTACCATCTCCCTTTTGGTCCATTCTCCTCTTGGTTGCTCGCCTCTCTCCCCCGCCCTGTTTTCGCTTGCTCGTTCCTGCTAGTCTATTTTCCCGCTTCAGCTAGTCTCTCACCCTGTTCCCTTTTTTGCCCCACTCCTCCCCCTTGTCCATTCATTCCCGCTCACCTCTCACCCCTTTTCCTCTTATCTCTTGCCCCTTGCCCATTCCCACTCACCTCTCTCCCCGTTCCTAACATAGTTGATGAGGTTGAAAAAAAAGACATGCATCCATCAAGGACAACCCGATGCTATATCACACTGTTGATCTAGAGGAAGGCAAAAAAACCCCCACAAAGAAACAAAAAACAAACAAACACCCTTAAGCCATTTCCATTTAATCCCGTAGTGGGTAAAAAATTCCTTCCTGACTCCAGATGACAGTCCGTTAGTTCCCTGGATCAACATCCTATCTGCACTGAAGCCGACTGTCATAATTCTCAATATTGTTCTGTGCTAGATAGGAGTCCGTTATTTAGTTGAAAGCAGTTACATTATCTGCAAGCACAGCATCCTGAGGCAAAGAATTCCGTAGGCTTACCACTTACACCCTTACTGTAAAAAAAAATCCACGCCTTTGTTTTAGTGAAAAGTGCATTTCCTGTCGTCTTAATAGATGACATATCATTCTTAGCTCAGCTTTTTGAGTAAATAATTTATTGGATAGTTCTTTGTATTGACTTGAATATATGTGTTAATGGTAATCATATCACTCTTTAGATGTCTGTTCTTTAATATAAAGAAAACCAGTTTGGCTAGTCTCTCTTTATAACTCAGATCCTCCAATCCCTTTATCAGTTTTGTTGCACATCTCTGCACTTTTTCTAGATCACAATGCCTTTTTTAAGAACTGGTGCCCAGACCTGTACTCCATATTCCTGCTTGCCTCTTGCCCCATTCCTGCCTGCTTTTCTCCGCCACCTGCTCCTGCTCACTTCTTGCCCCATTCCCCTGCTAGCCCCTCACCCTGCTACCACTTGCCTGTCACTCCCCCATGCCCTGCTACCCTTTACCTGTTTCTTTCCTGCTTGCCTGTCTCTCCCCCACCCTGTTCCCGCTTGTCTGTCTCTCCCCCACCCTGTTCCCGCTTGTCTGTCTCTCCCCCACCCTGTTCCCGCTTGTCTGTCTCTCCCCCACCCCGTTCCTTGTCTGTCCCCACCCTGTTCCCTCCTGTCTGTCTCTCCCCCACCCTGTTCCCGCTTGTCTGTCTCTCCCCCACCCTGTTCCCGCTTGTCTGTCTCTCCCCCACCCCGTTCCTTGTCTGTCCCCACCCTGTTCCCTCCTGTCTGTCTCTCCCCCACCCTGTTCCCTCCTGTCTGTCTCTCCCCCACCCTGTTCCCGCTTGTCTGTCTCCCCCCCACCCTGTTCCCGCTTGTCTGTCTCTCCCCCACCCCGTTCCTTGTCTGTCCCCACCCTGTTCCCTCCTGTCTGTCTCTCCCCCACCCTGTTCCCGCTTGTCTGTCTGTCCCCCACCCCGTTCCTTGTCTGTCTCTGTTCCCCACCCTGTTCCCTCCTGTCTGTCTGTCCCCCACCCCGTTCCCTCCTGTCTGTCTCTCCCCCACCCTGTTCCCTCCTGTCTGTCTGTTCCCCACTGTGTTCCCTCTTGTCTGTCTGTTCCCCACCCCGTTCCCTCCTGTCTGTTTGTCCCCCACCCCGTTCCCTCTTGTCTGTCTGTCCCCCACCCCGTTCCCTCTTGTCTGTCTGTTCCCCACCCCGTTCCCTCTTGTCTGTCTGTTCCCCACCCTGTTCTCTCTTGTCTGTCTGTTCCCCACCCCGTTCTCTCTTGTCTGTCTGTTCCCCACCCCGTTCTCTCTTGTCTGTCTGTTCCCCACCCCGTTCCCTCTTGTCTGTTTGTCCCCCACCCTGTTCCCTCCTGTCTGTCTGTTCCCCACCCTGTTCCCTCCTGTCTGTTTGTCCCCCACCCCGTTCCCTCCTGTCTGTCTGTTCCCCACCCCGTTCCCTCTTGTCTGTCTGTTCCCCACCCCGTTCCCTCTTGTCTGTCTGTTCCCCACCCCGTTCTCTCTTGTCTGTCTGTTCCCCACCCCGTTCTCTCTTGTCTGTCTGTTCCCCACCCTGTTCCCTCTTGTCTGTCTGTTCCCCACCCCGTTCCCTCTTGTCTGTCTGTTCCCCACCCCGTTCCCTCTTGTCTGTCTGTTCCCCACCCTGTTCTCTCTTGTCTGTCTGTTCCCCACCCCGTTCTCTCTTGTCTGTCTGTTCCCCACCCCGTTCTCTCTTGTCTGTCTGTTCCCCACCCCGTTCCCTCTTGTCTGTTTGTCCCCCACCCTGTTCCCTCCTGTCTGTCTGTTCCCCACCCTGTTCCCTCCTGTCTGTTTGTCCCCCACCCCGTTCCCTCCTGTCTGTCTGTTCCCCACCCCGTTCCCTCTTGTCTGTCTGTTCCCCACCCCGTTCTCTCTTGTCTGTCTGTTCCCCACCCCGTTCTCTCTTGTCTGTCTGTTCCCCACCCTGTTCCCTCTTGTCTGTCTGTTCCCCACCCCGTTCCCTCTTGTCTGTCTGTTCCCCACCCCGTTCCCTCTTGTCTGTCTGTTCCCCACCCCGTTCTCTCTTGTCTGTCTGTTCCCCACCCCGTTCACTCTTGTCTGTCTGTTCCCCACCCCGTTCTCTCTTGTCTGTCTGTTCTCTACCCTGTTCCCTCCTGTCTGTCTCTTCCCCACCCTGTTCCCTCTTGTCTGTTTGTCCCCCACCCTGTTCCCTCTTGTCTGTTTGTCCCCCACCCTGTTCCCTCCTGTCTCTCTGTTCCCCACCCCGTTCACTCTTGTCTGTCTGTTCCCCACCCCGTTCTCTCTTGTCTGTCTGTTCTCTACCCTGTTCCCTCCTGTCTGTCTCTTCCCCACCCTGTTCCCTCTTGTCTGTCTGTTCCCCACCCCGTTCCCTCTTGTCTGTCTGTTCCCCACCCCGTTCTCTCTTGTCTGTCTGTTCCCCACCCCGTTCTCTCTTGTCTGTCTGTTCCCCACCCTGTTCCCTCCTGTCTGTCTGTTCCCCACCCCGTTCACTCTTGTCTGTCTGTTCCCCACCCCGTTCACTCTTGTCTGTCTGTCCCCACCCTGTTCCCTCTTGTCTGTCTGTTCTCTACCCTGTTCCCTCTTGCCTCTCTGTTCCCCACCCTGTTCCCTCTTGTCTGTCTCTTCCCCACCCATTTCACTCTTGTCTGTCTGTCCCCCACCCGGTTCCCTCTTGTCTGTCTGTCCCCCACCCCGTTCCCTCTTGTATGTCTGTCCCCCACCCTGTTCCCTCTTGTCTGTTTGTCCCCCACCCTGTTCCCTCTTGTCTGTTTGTCCCCCACCCTGTTCCCTCTTGTCTGTTTGTCCCCCACCCCGTTCCCTCTTGTCTGTCTGTTCCCCACCCCGTTCCCTCTTGTCTGTTTGTCCCCCACCCCGTTCCCTCTTGTCTGTTTGTCCCCCACCCCGTTCCCTCTTGTCTGTTTGTCCCCCACCCCGTTCCCTCTTGCCTGTCTGTTCCCCACCCTGTTCCCTCTTGTCTGTCTGTTCCCCACCCGTTCCCATATTCCCTTGTTTCTTCTTACGCTACTCTCACTTCCCCCTTCTCATTTCCACTGTTCTCTCCCTTCTTACCTGCTCTTGTTTATCACCCTGTTTCCTGCGTGCTCCCCCCCATCTCCTGCACACCAGACCCCCCTACTCCTCTCCAGACTCCCTGTCTCCTGCCCCTGTTTCCCACTGACTTGTCGCCCCCATTTCCTTCTCCTGCCCCCCTTTTTTTCCCGCTCACCTGATTCCCCCCTCTCATTCATTTCTCTTGTCCTTCCTGATTCCAGTCTCCTGTCCCTTTTGTTCTCATTCACCCCTGCTCTCTCTCTCTCACTTTATTCCCGATTGCACTTTCCCTGGTTGCCCCCTGCTTTGCCGTAGGTATATTGCTGCTTGGTTTCCCCTGGATATATTACTCCCTGATCACCCAGTGTAGGTGCTTCACGCCTGGAGCACCATCTGAAGGGCTTTTTGAAACCACACTCATCAGAAAATGCAAATAAAATCATCAAACTTGGAAATTAAAATGAGTTAATGCTATCTTTTCTTCCCTTCTGTCATAGGCGATTACTCCATATTAAGTAAATATCAAAGCGTAGTTTAATATTAGCAGAACAGTGTGCAACACGGCTTCCCCGGAATGTCTGACGAGCAGATTGTATTGTTACTCACCTCCGTACAATGCTTCTCCCACACAGAGCTTGTCACTGTCGTGTCACCAGTAGCTGGATGCCTGGTACGAGAACAAGTCTCTGAAACCTGAATATTTTGTGCCAAGCATTTTTGTGTGGGAACAGAAGGCAGAGAAGCCCAGGTTGGGCATTCTATACATTTCAAAGAAAATCAGTGTGATTTATACCCATTAAAAGCAAAATCTACATTCCACATTTAAAGGAGCACTAACACATCCATTTAAAGGGACAGTAATACTTTGTTTTATCTTTATTTTATTTTGTAGGCATTAAAAAAAAACATGAAGAATGATATAAGTCTTATGTCTCAAACCTTTATGGGTTGAGAGATATTCACAAGCAAAGTTTCCCCTCCCGCCCCTTTTACCTAGTGTAAGCCATCTCTTCTCAGATGTGGAATCCAGTCCATAGACAAGACAGATAACAGAAGGGGACAATCTTCTTCCTATGAGAACAATGAAAGCCCTGCCCCCCTTGACAAGCTTTTCAGCTTTTTCCCTTATCTTAATTGAAGATTGTCCCTCTCTGCAGTCTACCTGGGCACCTCCCTTCTGATCTAGCTGAACAGTGTTACATCAGTAAAAGGGGCGGGAGGGGGATACTTTATCATTCAGTTATTCTTGAACTCCAACTCTGACAGAATTGAAATAACACTCTCCAAGGTCGAAATACTATGATGATTAATTAGAGCTGATTTTATTATGAAACATTACTATCCCTTTAAAGTGCTCCTGTGACTTTGGTTCAAGTTTATATATTTGAAAACCACATTAAAAACTTTTTATGTGTTGTTTTAGCCAAAGGCCATTGAATGTACAGTTAAGGAGATATTCTTATTTGGTACTGTATGCTAATATATGTTAGATAATTGCAGTTCTCATTTGGTTTCATATGCTGATGAGGCTTTTCAATGACATTCCATATACTAATGATGGTTTTCAGGTTAATTTAATATGCTAATTAAGCTCTGTGCAGCACACGGAGACTTTCACTTTTATCAGAAATAAATCGATAAAACAAGACATCTGGATTTTTGGATAACAAGACACATAGGCAGTTTTCAGATACGTAGAAACAGTTGAAGGTGACAGGTCCACTTTAACATAGTAGTATAGTAGGAAATCTTAATTGCCCCTATGACTCTCATTCTTTGTTCAAGAGAAAACTTTTTGAATCAGCCCTGAATGTCACGTTGATGGAGCTGGACATGACAGTTGCTTGCAGGACCTCAAACTCCTCCCTCTGTACCTGATAATCTTAACCCATTAAGCAACAGAGAGTGGTGTGTGACGCATGTCTCTGCCTGATTGAATCTGAAGGTCAGAACCGTCATTTGCACCTCCATGAACGTGACGTCCAGGACTGCTTGAAGGTTTTATTTCTTGAACCAAGACACAAGAACCAAATTCATAAAGGCCATTAGGATTTTCTAGCTATAGAAAGTTAAGTGGGGGTTATAACTAAAACACCTATATACTAGCAATAGTAGCACATCGTTACTAATGCAGTAACATCCGCACATTCTTGTGTGTGCACAAACACACACTCTCAGTGTATTGGCCACGACGATCTGAAGGGTATGTGGTACATTTTGGCCTTCGGAAAAGGTTTGGTGAGCTACACACTTTGGCAGTGGTGAAAGGGTGGGTGGGAGGTTTCACTTTGGATGCAGAAAATGAGTGGCTGGGCAGGACACTATGAATGTGGAAAATGAGTG